>JAYJMF010000036.1:918631-935208 GCA_036873715.1 Salvia sclarea | reverse complement strand
GCGTAGCACACGCAGCACAAACACTTAGCACAACTGAGTGTAAATCTCCACCATTGATCTAACCCATCAAAGGCCCATATTCATTCTTATTTCCTACGAAATTTACTTTTCCTACCTAAACCTATCCCCCAACTCTACATCTGTGAACATAAGTTATTTTTATTACTCAAACATGGATTTATGCTCTGCTGGAAAACATTATGATTATCTTACTCAATTTTCAGATATTGAAAAAATTGCCCAAGGGTAAATTGTATAATATCTTGTGGTTTGTAAATTATATGATATTTTGTAGTTTGTGAATTGATTTGACAAAGTTGAAAGTTCCTAATAGAATGGAAAAGTTGTGATACTTGGAATATATTTGACCATTTAGGATTTAAATGTTGGCCTATTGTTTTGTTTATAGTAATTTATTTATTTTAAAGCTACAACTACACACACTCACACAATGTGTTAATTTAAATGTGAATCCCTACATACTCGTATTAACGTAACTCTAGAAAAATATTTGAAAAATTAAAAGAAAGGAATGGGAAATGAGTTGACTATTTTAACTTTTGATGAAAACTAATGCAACTTGCGCATGCTTCTCCTTTATCCTATACTCATAGATAATAACAAATTTACACATTTTCAACTCATGAAAAAATAAGCTCAAAACGCCTTCAATGTCCCTTTCCTATATTTCCTACCATTATTAACATAAATACAAATAAAAATAAAGAACCCTTTCATCTCAACACAAATTCACCAAGAATCAGAAATGAAAGCAAATTCATCCAATATTAGACAAATTCTAGGTGTTTCAAGTCATGGTTCAAGCAATGCCACTCATTTTACACAGGAAAAGCTAAAACATAATTTCAAATCCATCCTAGAAAAGCTATTTCAAAGCAACTAATCTGAAATTAAAACTCACAAATCAAGATTAGACCCAAATCCAGCTTTAATGACCGGATTAGAACGGATTCAAAGCATTTTTTCCAAAAACTATAAAGAAAGGGAATGCAAAAGAAAAAGCAAAACCTGCACTTTATGTTAAAGATCATAACACAAGACCATTTTTCAACTGTAAAAAAGTTGGGAGATTAAACCAGGAACCCTAATGAAGATATCGCACACAGCATAATTCAAAAGGCGGGAACCGTATTTGCAACAATTCTTGAGGCTTCTCGACTGGACACAAACAAAACCACGTTCAAGAATTCAACTACGCTTCTCTAGTTAAGCATTCGAGCCAATTTTTTTGCATTAAGCTAAACACTCTCAGTGTATCTGTATTCAAAACAATTCTTGAGGCTTCTCGACTGAGCATAAACAAAACTACGTTTATGAACTCGAGAATGCTTCTAAAATAGAGAAACTAAACTTGATGAAATCGAACTGACTCAGCTAGCTACAAATCCTCCTTCAATCCATTAACATAACCTAACAAATCCTTTAAGCAATATGCTAAATTTCAAGCCGATTTTCTTGCAGCGAGCTAAACACTATCAGCATCACAGTTTATCTATCTTTAACATAACAATTCTTGAGGCTTCTCGACTGAGCATAAACAAAACTACGTTCATGAACTCGAGTTAGCTTCTACAATAGAGAACTGAACTTGATGAAATCGAACACACTCAGTTAGCTAAGAATCTCCCTTCAAATTTCAATCCATTAACATAACCTAACAAATCCTCCAAGCAACAAGCTAAATTCCCAAAATCGAAATGTTTTGCAGTGCAATCAATCAACACAATTCATTTCCTAAGCATTTCAAAGGGGGTTAATCATGAATGTGCAAGACAATTCATGTTTATACAAGTAATGATTCATCAGTTTTCAAAGAATAAGGTAATCTCAAATGTGATAAAACAACAATTTACACAAAGAATTAATCAGAAAAGTTAGGGATTCAGTAGAGCTAACTCTTAACTCTCATAACGATCCTAGTCCTCCTCTCCCCCGCCAAAACCACATTCTCCGCATCGATAAACCGCGATTTCCGGAACAATTTCACGATCTGCGCCACCTCCTCCGCCCCGCACTCCTCCACCGCCACCACGCAAACGCCGCCGCGCCGCACCGTGCGCTCAATCTGCGCCGCGTACCTGTCCGGAAACAGCGCCAGATCCAGATACGCACCGAAACCTAGGTCGAAAATCCCGTCGAAAAACGGCAGATTGTGCGGATCCGCGCGGCTCACCAGCGGCGGCGACTCCACGAGCTCCACTCCGGTGACATCCTCGACGCCGGAGTCCCTGAGCGCCCGCACCGCGTGTCCCGGCCCGGCGGAGACGACGAGGACGCGCGAGTGATTCGCGACGTGGTTGCGAGATCGGAGATTCTCGAAGAAGGAGGCGTAGGAGGCGACGGCGGCGATCCACGCCCTGGTGGACCAGATGCGGCGGTTGCGCTTCTCCACGGTGGTGTAGGCGCGGGGATTGAAGTCGCAGGTGGATTTGGGGAAACGCGTGTGGGGCTTAGGGTTCGGATCCGACGGATCGAAGCAGGTCTGCGGCGTCTGGATCGAGAGGAGGAGGAGGAGCAGCGTGGCGACGGTTATGGCGGCGATGGAGATCCGGTTGAGGAGCCTTTGCACGTGCTTCTCCATTGATGGATTAGCTCGAATCGCAGCTCACGGAGATGAAGCTTCATCAATGGATTCTCTGATTCGATAATGCGATACGTCGTCGTTTCGCGTATAAACCCAATACGTCGCCGTTTGTATGGTTTATATATAGCCTATAGAAGTTAATAAGCTCTAGTATTAAATTATGTTTTCTAAATTGAAAATGAAAATCAACTTCATCTTAAAGTTGCAAACTCAAATAATTATAAGATTAGATTTAGAAGACCAATTAAATGAATAACCTTCGAATTTGTTGACGTTCTTGTCGTATTTTAACCTCTCACGTGTCGTATTCTAAACACATTTGATATCAGCACGTGCTTGTCGTATTTTAACATCGCGTGTCATATTCTAATCATTTAAGATCATCACGTTCTTGTCGTATTTTAACATCGCGTGTCGTATTCTAATCATTTAAGATCATCACGTTCTTGTCGTATTTTAACATCGCGTGTCGTATTCTAATCATTTAAGATTATCATGTTCTTGTCGTATTTTAACCTCACGTGTCGTATTCTAAACACATTGAAGATTATTACGTTCTTGTCGTATTTTAACCTCACTTGTCGTATTCTAAACACATTAAAGATTATTACGTTCTTGTCGTAGTTTAACCTCGCATGTCGTATTATAGACACATTTAAGCTCATCACGTTCTTGTCGTATTTTAACATCACTTGTCGTATTCTAAACATATTTAAGATTAATTATCACGTTTTTGTCATATTTTAACCTCACGTGTCGTACTCTAAACACGTGTAAGATCTTCATGTCGCGTTAAACCTTTGAGTATAAGAATGTCGGATAAAGTAAAATACAAGATCCATTCCCTGAAATCAAGTAAAAAGAATGTACGAAAACGAAACGTGTGGTCCAATATATATTTATAGTATTTAATATTGTTTAATGCCTTTTAATTAATCTCACGTGTCGTATTCTAAACACATCGAACATTATCAAGTTCTTGTCGTATCTTACCTCAAATGTCGTACTCTAAACACATGTAAAATCATCACGTCGCGACAAATCTTACGATAAGAATGCACGGATAAAGTGAAGTACAAGATCCATCTGTTTAAGCCAGGTGTAAAGAATGTACGAAATCGAAACGGCATTAAAAAGAATGTACGAAATCGAATCGGTATTAACTGAATATATTTTAACTAGCTTATATAAATTTTATTTAAAAATTAAGAAAATTAATAATTTTTTAAAATCCAGCAATCAAAATAATATTTTTATTAATCCAATATTTTCGAAGTTGACATGAAAACCAATTAATTGTTAAAACTCAATAATCAAAAAATTATTTTTTTATTTTTTTTATAAAATCAAAATAATTTTATTTTATTTTTTTCCCATAGAAGGAATCCAATATTTCGAAGTTGACATTACAAAAAAACAAAAGTGGTTGGAGCATCCACTGCTTTTTGCAATTGGGATTTCATGTATTTTAAAAAGCAATTTCAAAACTAGTCAACACTTGTCCAAGCAGATTCTCTCATGACTATTGAGCAAATACACAAATCATCACATATAGGGAAGCATTTAAATTGTGGCTTAGCTCAACATTTATTTCATTTCATCCCACACACTTTATTTTTTTATACCTTAAAAAACTCATGACCCCTCCCCAAAAAATGCTATAAAAACCTCATCATTTTCCACCAAACTCATGCTCCTCCTCCTCCTCCTCCTCCAAGCTCTCCTCTAGCTCCTCCTCCTCCTCGACTCATCGCCGTCACCCCGTAAACACACACTCCATGGGGCGCAAGAAGCTCGCGATGAAGCGGATCGACAACCCCGCCTCCCGACAACTTACCTACACGAAGCGCAAGGAGGGCATAGTCAAGAAGGCCGGCGAGCTCTCGGTTCTGTGCGACACGGACGTCGCCCTCGTCATGTTCTCGCCCTCTGGCCGCCTCACTAGCTTCGCTAGCAACGGAAGGTTTCACACATATCTCTCTCTGTCTTCTTTTTTTGATGAATAAATGTAGAAATTTTTAAATGGTCGCGTCATATATATATATATACAAATTAATTAACATTTATATACCTTTCCAATTTCATCTCTCTAATTATGATTATTAGCCAGAACCCCTCTAAAACAATTTAATCTACATTATTGAAGATCCGGATCCAGACCAGACCCTATGTAAGTGCATGCCGCATTTTAGGGTTTCTGGATCCAGATCTTCATACACCCAGCCGACAGTCTGACACAAATTTTTTATCAGCACCTTTGGTCTCGGACATTAACCTCCTACCACTAGGCCAACACACACACACACACTCTGTCTTTGTTTGTAGGTGTGCTTCGATTAGAGATTGCTGGCGGATTTCGAATTCACAACATTGTAGTCATGAGATCGCTGGTTAAACCAACTAGATTACACAGAAAAAAATGACTATAAATGAAGTTTGGTTGATAGTAGGATCGATTTATATAAGAGCAAACAAGGTTACTTTTTAAAAGATGCTTTTAATAATTTAATTAATATAAGAAGATTTTGATTATGGGAATGATAATACTAAAAAGTATTTACTTTTTGAAATCACAACAAAATGCAAGTCTTAAAATGAACAAATATTTAGAATATCATATATGAATATTTTGATATACATGGTATGGAAATTGAATTGATTTTTTTTTTTTCTTTTTTCTTTTTCTAATGCAGAATTGAGGATATATTCCTTCGGTTCGTTGACAGACCAGACGAACTACGAGGAGGGTAGGTTGTTGTTAGGCCATAGTAATGGTCATTAATATATTAATTTGATTAAATACATTTATTTATAAAAAAAAATATTTATTTTATTTTTATTGTTCAAAGATATATATATATGACGAATTTTGTTTCCATTTCAGGCCTATTAATCACGAAGAGGTACGTGCAAATTTGAACGGTTTTGGAAAATTGCATTTAAACTAGAGAATCTGGACACATATGAGCATTATTATTTGAAAAAATAATAAGTTAATAATTTTTTATTCTAAAATATGTACTTTTTTTTTATGATTTACCCAATTTTGCATTTTGTAGTTCTTGTCTCAAAAGTTGAAGCAGCTGAAGTATGAAGGTGAAATGCTGGAAAAGATAGCCATGTAATTTCATTTTAATTTTTCCTTTTTAGCTTTCCCATTCATTTTATTTTTCTATATAAGAAATATATAAACATAAAATTATTCTTATGTAAAAAATGTTATTCTTAATATGTATTTTTTTTTCTTTGCTTTACATGGATATTCGATCACCTTGCTGATTTTGCTGGTCAACAAGTTCAGTATTGAGGTAAATTGTCATTTGCTAGATCTACTACTTTCATTTCGAATTAAAACGAAATTTAATTGTTTAAATTGATTGATGGATGTTTATGGTCTTCTTTATAAGAATAATTATGATTTCAAATTTGAGATCTGAATTTGGAATAAAAGTAATTAAAATTTATAGAGCAAAACAAATAAAATTATGTACTATATATGCTTTAAATTTCTAATTGATAAATCTATACCAAATTTTATCCGTCCTTAAATAACTT
The DNA here is from genome assembly GCA_036873715.1 of Salvia sclarea. Taxonomy (NCBI): domain Eukaryota; kingdom Viridiplantae; phylum Streptophyta; class Magnoliopsida; order Lamiales; family Lamiaceae; genus Salvia; species Salvia sclarea. The sequence continues at coordinate 929,048 of JAYJMF010000036.1, read as the reverse complement.
TTTATTTGTATATTCCAAATTGGTTTAGTGGTGCTATCAACTAATATTCATTATATAATGACTAATCATATCTTTTTATGTAAAACCAAAAAAAATCATATCTTTTATGTTATGATTTTATGTTCCTTATAACCTAATTGCTTTAGTGCTAGCTTCGTGCAAATATTTTTCATAATCAAATTCGATTATTAAGCTGTATATTAATTTAAAGAGTATTGGCTAATTAAATTCTTGCATTTTTTTTCTTCTATTAAGAACAAGACGTACCAATTTGAATTTTATATTATTTTAACGACTCATTATATGGAATATATTAAATATTAAATTCTTCAAAGCACATTTATATATACTACTCTTATGTAATAAGCTAATAACCATGTCCCACATTTTTTATTTTAGTTCTTTGCAAATTGTATAATATATTAATTTTAACCTATATTTAAGCTGGGTTACAGGATCTTGAAGAAAAACTGGATAAACTCAATAGAAAACACCGTGAGTCGCAGGAGAAGATGAGGTAAGATATATTTACTAATAATATTTTCTTTAATTTTTTTAGTTAAATTATTATCTTTTATTATTGTTTTTATGTATCATATATATGTGTATTTCTCTATATCTTTTACAGATATTATGAGCCTAGTGTTGAGAAAATCAATTCAACTCTTGAAGCTGGAGTTTATCAACAGTTTCTCACAAGTGCTATTCAGCGCATACAATCTTCAAAGGTGAGCATTAATTTATCAGAATATCATGTATTATTATTGGCAAAGTGAATTTGATAATATAAATTTATTTGATTGAAGTTCAATAATTTAGATAAGTTTTAACTGATTATTTCGAGTGCAAAATCGAGCTTCATTGATCCAAATTCAGACAAGTTTCAGCAAATAATATTAACAGATAATTTGATGTGATATTCAAGCTATATACATCGTAATTGTATATGCTGTATTTTTACAAAAGTATATTTCATATAAACAACTTTGTATTGATTCCGTTTGCAGGCCAAACTGCTGGGCAATCAACTTGGTCACGAAAGGACTGAGAATATTGAGGTATATATAATTTGAGTAATTAAAACATAGTAAAAATAAAATCTGGCTTGAAAATATAACAAAATAAAATATAATCTATCATTGCACGAATTTATTAATCTATCATATTGCACGAATTTGCACATGTGAATTCGTAATATGGTGTTTTTACACTACATCTCACGACTTGCACATGTAAATTCGTGAAATTTTACACTGTGCAAATTCGTGAAATAGTGTGCACGAATTTGCACGTGCGAATTCGTGAAAAGGGTGACTATTTTTTTTTATCTTTTTATTTACAAGCTAAATTTTGTTTTTACTATCTTAAAATGGATATTTTAATAGTTGTCACTATATAATTCTTTTATATACTGAAAATGCAACTAAATATATATCCATAATGAATAAAAAATAAAATACATAACGCCTAAAAAATATTTACATTTTTATGTGCAGGGAGCATCGATGCAAATGGAAGATGCAATTTCAATAACTGATCAGTCTCTTGGGCGAAACCAAACCAGGTAAAAAAATGCCATTCTATTTATTTCTTTTAATATATGACTATTTCTCAACATTAAGAAAATATTTAAATCTATCATCGTCTATAAATTTGCTTCCTTTTTTTTGGTCCTAGTATTTTAATTATAGACGCAAATTTTGCTCCCCTATTGCATTTTGGGTTGGAAGTGATTTTATTTTTATCTTTTCTACAATTATATATTTTTTTGGAATATAAAATAAAATATCCATATTTTCCTCCTAACTAATCTTGATTTTTTTATTTTTTTTTTCAGGATAAATTCAGCTGTGGATGAAAATCAAGCTGGACCAAGCGTGGTTGCTGGGCCTCATCTTAGCCTCGGCTTCATTGAGGCACAAAAGATGTGGAATAAGCATGGCCTTTGAAATATTATTGCGTTTAAATATATTGAGCATGTCGCACTAAAACTCATATACAATTTTATTATTTTTTTTATTTTCTTTTATATTGAAATAAATAAATTATGCAAGATGTTTACATTGATGTTGCTTTTTGTGAATCTCGAGCAAATTGGTACTATATTATTATTGTGAAATACTCCCTCCGTCCACCGAAATCTCGAGCAAGATGGCAAACTGTTAAACACTCTGGTGAACGGAGGGAGGGAGTAATAATTAATTACTATGTGAACATATAGATAGTGAAGTAGGATTTTATAAAAATCACACCCACTTTTACTCTATATTGAGTTTATATGTTTCTATTGATAATTTTGCTTACTTTTATGACATGATTTATTTCTTCTATAAAACTCGTCAAGGTAGATTCAAACCAAAATACGTAAGTTGACATATTTATGAAATGTTCTGTAAATATCAAAACATTAATACAATTATTAATATGCTACATAGTTCATTATACTATGTTGAATTCGAATGAGTACCATTTAACCGGTTAGAAACTTTATATTACTATTATTTAATTCTAATAGCGTTTATGAATACGATATAGATTCGACATGTCTGAAGAATTTGCATATTCAAGATGGTTATGATGTTATGTTGATTCAAAACAAAACATGTATGCTATAATTTTTTGGAATATTTCATAAATCTCAAAATATCAATTAAATTACTAATACGTAGGGGTGTACATAATTCGAGCAGAGCCGAGCGGAGCCGAGCAGAATTTGAGCAGGCTCGAGCTTAAAATTGAGCTCGAGCTTGGCTCGAAAATTTTATCTTGAGCTCGAGCTTGGTTCGAGCTCGATTCGGTAAGTATTTGTTTACGGTATATTCGAGCTCGAGTTTGAGTTCGAGTTCGAACTCGAACTCGACTCAATTCTTTTAAAAGTTATATATATATTCTTCAAGAATTTAATATATTTATAATAGTAATAATTTTTATATTTTTATATTATCATGTTAGCAACTTAGATAAATGCAAAATATATATTAAAACACATATTAATGTTCGCGAACGTACTGTTAGGGAATATATGTTAACGGACATGTTCGCAAACTGGCTCGTTTAAGACCGAGTTGAACACGTTCGCGGGCCCACGAACCAAACATTCCTAAGCTCAAGCTCGGCTCGAAAATCTAATCGAGCTCGATTTGAGGCTCGAGAACGAATTTCGAACGAGATTTTTTCGAGCCGAGTTCCGAATAGCCCACGAACAGCTTGGTTTGTGTACACCCCCGCTAATACGTCACACAATGTCCGAAGAATTTGCATATATAAGATGGTTCCGATGTTACAACGATTCAAAACAAAGCATGACTGTTGGAAAATTTATGTAATATCCCGTAAATATTCAAAATATCAATAAAATTACTTATACGTCACACAATTCATAATACAAAATTCGAATGAGTACTATTTAACTGGTCAAAAAATTCTATAATATTATTATTATTATTATTATCAATTCCAATAGTTTTTAGATTTGAACATGAATACGATACGGGTCCGACCCATCTAAATAATTTGCATATTCAAACTAGCACAAGAAAATTGCCATTTTTATAAAATAAAAAGAAAAAAATAAAATCATTTTAAAAAATATAAATATTTATAATTTTCATAATTTTTCCTTCTCTTTATTGTAGTAAGTTGGCGCGTTTGTTTCTTTCTCTCATCATTTTTCCTCTTCCCTTCTCCGAATTCCATGCACAGCATTTCAACGAACAAAACTCCCAACAGAAACTCGATTTCTAACCCAAATCGCCTCTTTTTCCCCCAAAATCCTCTCCACAAATCGCACCAAAACAACCCTATCCGATTCACAGCCCCGTGAATCCGACTCCATTTTCAGATTTAACGGCTCAATTTCTCCCAATTTCTTCAGCTTGGGGGCCTGAGGAATTTCTGGGTTTCCGTTACGAAGAGGTACAGCTACAATTTTGGGCGTTGAAGCATTGTTGGGAATTTTGTCGCGTTGAATCAATTGAACCCCTCAATAAAAAAGAAAAAAACAATTTGCTTTTAATTTCTAGCTGGGAAAGGCTTCGGTTACATGTTTTTTGGTTGCCATTTTTTTCTAGGGCTCAAAAACAAAGCAGGAAGAAACGAAAAAAATTTCTTGTTGTTTATGCGCATGCATAGTAGGGCTGTAGATGATGGGGCTATGCGTGTCGTTGTTGTTTGAGTTCAATCGAAATGAGGAAGGCGGCTCTGAGGGAAATGGATTATTGATGATTGTTTGAGAAAGCGATGGGCGCCAGATTTGTGGCCATTTTTATTGTTTTTATCTGTGTTTTTGCAGCGATTGATTCGGATGGAAAGAGGGAATTAGGGGGGAACTCTTGGGACATCGAAGTTCAGGTTATCGATCATCATACGGTTTGAAAATCGATCTGAATTTTGCGTGATTTTCTCTGTTTTATCGATCATCATAATGTCTGTTTGCTTCTGCATTTGTATATGCTTTGTTGGTTTGAGATATCATTGTGAAGAAACACAAACTATAGCATTTCTAGTCTACTTTATTTGTGTTGGATTTGTATGCGTGTCGACATAGTTAAAACGCGTAATGTTGTGTGGATTCGATGGCATTTGCTCTGCAGAAACATGAACTTGGTTGTTGGTGCTTTTGTGGACTATTTTGTTGAGCAACTAATGTGTTCTTCTGCAATAGCATTGAATTTGATCAATGTAATCATGAAACACGAGCTACAACGTGTCTAGTGTAATTTACTTTCCATAACTTGAACTTATCTGTGATGCTAAAGTTTATCTTCATGTTTAATTACCTCAAAATTTCAAATGAAAGTATAAATGAAACAGAAATTAGTATTGCTTTCTGTGTGCCATTATGAATCTCTATCCACACTTGGTTAGTATTTGAGAAAGTGAAATCAGATGAGTTGCTTGTTGAATTTGTTTGAATATGATTATTTGAGTACTGCATTTTATGTAGATGAAATTATGCGTATAGAGTGTGACAGGGTGTTTTGTCGGCATTTACAGGCCGAGCAAGTTTGGGGTGATTGTAGTAAAAAGTTGAAATATAGCACTGAAGCTGCTAAGAACTTAGATTCAGGTGCTGAATTTGGTTCGAGTTTGTCGGTGACACGGACTATACAGAAGGCTATATCCGATCTACCTTCGAAGGAGAAGATAACAGTTCTGAAATGCCTGAGAGACGGAAAATTCCCGTTGCAAGTCTTAAATGACGAGCAAAGGATTTTACTCAATGAGTGCCAAAATCTGTTTTCTGGTTGGGCTGGTATTCCAAGAAGGTACCTGAGAGGTAAAAGTGGCACACGCCAAGCTTTAGAAACCGCTACAGAGTCGGATCCTGCATCAGAACCATCGGAAGCAACAGATATCGACTACCCTTCACCATACGATCTCGACTACCCTTCACCATTAGATCTCGACTACCCTTCAGTGGAAATGAAAAAATATACACCTATGGCTTCACAAGAAAGTGTTAACGACAACAGAATGTATCTCGTAGGTGCTGTGATTGCCAGTTCGATGGCCGGGATTGCTCTCGCAGCGCTAGTCTTGTTTCTATGTGTAAATAAAGATAGGAGTGACGATGAGCCGAAAGATGTGCAGAGAGACGACAAGCCTCTCCTCAACTTCAACGGCACTGATTCTCCAGGTATTGTAGAGTCGCGTCCGTGCCTCTTGTCGTGGTAGAACGTGTCGCGTTCGTCATAACTATGATGTAACTTTTCAGGTTCTATAGGTAACCATAATCACCCCATGGGTACACCGAGTAGTTTCAATTTCAAGGCGTCTTCGACTGTTGGCAGCTCAATCGATGCTTATAGCGCTTCTTCTCAAGCTGCATCTCCGGCAGTAGAGATTAATGGGGAGACATATGTGAAAATCCCGTTGCCACTTCCTCCGGGAAGAGCAGCGGCTGCTGCTGCAGCTGCTGCCACCGCTGCAGCTGATGGTGGTGGTGGTATTGGTGGTTCTGCCATGGGGATGATGGGAGGACCCACAGTAGGAACAGCAGGTGCAGCAGGAGTCGAGGCAGCTGCAGCGGGAGGGGCGGTGGGAGGAGCACCGCCGCCACCACCACCACCAGCACCAGCTCCACCACCACCACCACCACCAAAAGCAGCACCACCTCCTCCTCCACCGGTGTTCGGTGCTCCGGCTCCTCCACCGCCTCCTAGAGGCGCCCGTCCACCACCTAATGCTCCCGGAAAACCTCCCGCGATGGGACCCCAACATCGACGTAATTCAACAAACGAGTCAGTAGCTTCGGAGGACTCTGCAGCTCCCAAAGCCAAGTTGAAGCCATTCTTCTGGGACAAGGTTATGGCGAGCCCCGATCATTCAATGGTCTGGCACGAGCTTAAAGCTGGCTCTTTTCAGTAAGTACTCGAATTGGATTCTCACTGGACTTTGATTTCCTCCCAATAACTGATTTGTGAATTTGCAGATTTGATGAGGAGATGATGGAAGCTCTGTTTGGATACGCAGCAACGGATCAGAAGAAGCATAAAAGAAAAGAATCAACTTCGTCCGAATCTACTCCACAGTTCATTCAGATTATTGATGCTAAAAAATCGCAGAACTTGGCGATTCTTCTAAAAGCATTGAATGTGTCATCCGAAGAAGTCTGCGATGCCCTCCACGAAGGTGTGTGTTTACATGTAAATTAGTTTCTTCTTCTCAAACTCCTTGATGGAGTCTGTATGTTATGTTGATGACCAGGTAACGAGATCCCATCGGAGTTCATCCAAAATCTGTTGAAAATGGCACCAACGGCAGACGAAGAACTAAAGCTTCGGTTGTACACTGGAGATCTTTCTCTTATTGGCCCAGCCGAGAGGTTTCTTAAGGCCTTGATTGAGATTCCGTTCGCCTTTAAACGTTTGGAATCATTGTTGTTCGTGAGCACATTCCAAGAGGACTTCACTTCAGTCAAACAATCTCTAGCAACTTTAGAGGTTTTTTATGCAGCCTATATTAACACATTTTATGTTGAAATCTCATACATACTTTTTTCATACTCTTGAATTCTTTGCATTCATTAATATTGGTTTTTGGTACTTGTTGAAGTTCTTGTAGTTTTGTGTATTTTGTGAATAAACATTATATCGTTGCTTTCAGGCGGCGTCTAACGAGCTCAAAAACAGCAGACTCTTCCTGAAACTGCTAGAAGCCGTGCTGAAAACCGGCAACCGGATGAACGATGGCACCTACCGCGGTGGTGCTCAGGCGTTCAAGCTCGATACGCTCTTGAAACTTTCGGATGTGAAAGGAACGGACGGGAAGACCACGCTGCTGCATTTCGTTGTCCATGAAATCATCCGTGGAGAAGGAGTGAGAGCCGCTCGTAGAATGAGGGAGGGGGGGAGTTTGTCCAGTGTGAGGACAGATGATCTCCACGACGACGCCTCCCACGACACGGAGGAGTACTACCGGAGCCTCGGCCTTCAAGAAGTGTCCGCCCTCTGCAGCTGCCTCGTGAACGTGAAGAAGGCGGCGGTGATCGATCACGACATCATAAGCGAGTACGTGACCAAACTCGGCCAGTCCCGTTTCAAGACGAAAGACTTCCTCGAGAATGAGATGAAGAGCTTGGACGAAGAGAGCAAGTTCCTCGAGACCCTCACGAGATTCATCGACCAATGTGAAGCCGACACCGCGTGGCTCATTGAGGAGGAGAAGAGGGTGATGGATTTAGTGAAGAGCACCGGGGATTACTTCCACGGTAGGGCGGGCAGGGACGAGGGGGGCCATTTGTTCGTGATCGTCCGCGACTTCTTAGCGATGGTCGACAAGTCTTGCCAAGACGTGAAGAACTCCATCAAATTGCCGAAGACGCACAGAAGAGACAACGCCTTCACGCCATCACTATCGCCCTCGCCTTCCCAAGGATCGCCCCCGGCCTCCGAGTCCACCACCGAGATGCAGTCGCGACTATTCCCGGCCATGAGGGCTCGCCAAATCGACGACGAATTCAGCTCCGACGACGACTCCTAATCTTCTCCCAAGGTATGCATAAAGAAGGGGCAAAGATGCCTTTTTTTAAAGTATGTACTACATCAATCCATTGATTCTGCAACACGTGTCTGTTGGACCCACCACTTTTAACTGCCACGTATGTTGCAAAGCTAATGAGTCGTAGCCGATTTGACTTTACCTTTTCCCGACACTATTTTTTTCTGCGTCCGCCCCAGGTTAAAACATGACCGGATTCTAGGGCTCGCTTTTGGAGATCTCGAACTTTCTAAACTCGGTTGTCGTGGGACGGGCTCGATGGATCGGAGGCCGAGGAGTTGTGTGATGGCATTTGTGAACATATGCAGAAGAAATGATCTACAAAAGTTGCTAGTTATAAAAACCATGTTCTTCCTTCATGGTTGTGAAGAGGCTCAAAACCTTTCTTTTTGTCTCTAAAAATCCGAATTTGTTGTTATAGGATGTATGTATAGCACTGTCTCAAACTTATATTATTTGATTATCTGTTGTCTATATTCAATCCTAATTTGAGCTTTGTTGTCATTGGTCTATATTATCTCTCTTTCTCTCAGTCTTCTTTTTTCTAGCATAATAAGAGATCGAATTTTATAAAGAAATATAGTTTACATTAAAGCAAATAATTTAGTCGGAAACATTAATTAACACTTAATTAGTTATTAATAAAAACTTAAAACATAATATTTGTGTTAATTTGGTTGCTCCTATAAATTATACTCCCTCCGTCCCCCATATATAGGCCCATGGAAGAGTGGCACGGGTTTTAATAAAAAGTGAAAATGATGGTAGTTTGAGTGGAGATAGATTATGATTTTATTGAAAAAGTATGAGAGAGAGTATGACTTTATTGAAAAAAGTAAGAGAAAGAGTATGACTTTATCAAATAAGTACGGTTATTAGGTAAATAAAATGAAATGATAGGATAAAAATGGATAATGCTTTTACCATAAATGGAAAAAGGAAGGATGGGCATATATTTCAGGGACGGACGAAAAAAGAAAGTTGGGTCTATATATGGGGAACGGAGGGAGTATCAAATAGCATTATAATTTATCCCACGCAAATTGCTACCATTATAGTTACAAACTAATGATAAATCACTATATAAAATGAATTGCCGTTGAATTTCGACTTATTACTTGATAGTGTATAGTGGTAGAGACATAGCAAATTAATACTAGTATATTTTGTAATGTCTAGAAAAGCTAAATTAGGCACATCAGCTTATGGAATGTGTTCTCCATAGCAAAAAAAAATTAAAATAAAAAATAGTACATCTACTTTCGTAAATACTATATCTATATCTATATCTATATCTATATCTATCATTTTCGTCAATGCGCGCGGTTCAATTAATCGGCCACAAGTGATAATTAATCCCAAAAATTAGATGTCACATGTCTAAATTGCACCACATAGAGACTATTATACTAAAGTTTTGGATCGAATACCAAATTATTAAATGTTAGAAAGTTCATACAGAAAAAGTCATGCCCTTTTACTTTTAAGAGCTGAAGGGTGCGAATACGACAACTGCATTATGGCCTCCGACGCCCATTGAGTTGGATATGGCTGCAATAATTAAATCCCTATGTCTCAGACAATAAATCAAAATAATCATATGATACTACCTAATTATATTATTAAATATGACGATAAAATCTAGTTCAGTTTGCAAGATGCTTTCCCTCCAACCAACATAGATCATGATTCGAGTCATTTCGATTGTGTTGTGTAGGTATGGATGTGGGGTCTTGTAATATATTACTCCCTCCGTCTCACTAGACATATCTCATTTGCTTTTTGCACGCGAACCAAGGAAGTAAAAGGGATGTGAGTAGGGTGGTGTAGTCCACATAGGGTCCCATATGTGTGTAAATTTTAGTCCAAAAAGAAAATGAGACAGGTCTAGTAAGACGGCCCAAAGAGAAATACGAGACAAGCCTAGTAAGATTGAGGGAGTATTAAAATAGCTGAGAATTTCATACCAACATTAACTTCATGCAGCTTCTTCACATTTGGGACAGTGTCAATAGTGACTTCAGCCTCCAAATCCTACACATAAGTTAAACACTTAGAATTAGGAAACAATCATAATAGTATAATTAACAAGACTTGATTATTAATTCCTAGTTGCAGAAAATTAAGCTTACATCTTGGTTGAGTGTAGGATGTAACCAGCCAGTGTTGATTGCTTTAATCGTCGCTATTGCTTCCAATCCACCCGCAGCTCCCAACCCGTGTCCGATTATTGACTGATAAAAACAAAAAACTTGGTAAAGCATAATAATTTGATACTATATTATTAGCTAAATTATTGGAAATATAATTATTAGACCTTGGTGGCATTCATCTTCATATGAGAGGTGTTTTTGAATACTTTCTTGATGGCTTTGACCTCAGCCAAATCTCCAACAGGAGTTGATGTTGCATGAGC
>JAYJMF010000036.1:903627-918531 GCA_036873715.1 Salvia sclarea | reverse complement strand
TAATATCAAGAAGTTGGAAAAGTGTTTTGCGTATTGCTACAGTGCACACTCAAATTTGAGTATGAAGGAGAGAGAAATGTAACAAATACTTATTTTAGGATTGTGTTTTGTGTTGGATTGGAGAAGAATTCTTTCTGTAAAATGAGTTTTAGTGTAGGGTTGGAGATGGTCTTACCGGTTTTGACACTCCATTGACAAAGCCGACGATATTAAGCCTTAAATCCGCAACTAACCGCTTAGCTGAAATCAGCAGCTTCTAATAACTAATTAATAACTACCAAAAACCCACAAGAAATAACTGATTTCCAACGCTTCACCAATTTTCTCTCCTGCGCTTGCAATTCCTCTCACAAAAAAAAAAAAAAACCTCTGTTTAATTATCTGCAAAATTCTTGAATTTATTCGATCTCTCCTAGTTTAGTGTTCAAAACTCAACATGCTTGTTTTTTAACGTTGTTGCTTCACGCACACTCCTGTCTCGTTTTTTGCACAAATCAAGATTTTGTTTTTCTTTCATTTTGACCTTTTTTTTTGCTTCAACCCTTTTCATTTTTCTCAGCTAAAATCTCCTTTTCCCTCTCTTGATTTCTCGTGTACTAAAACATCCCCTTTTTTCACTCTGTGTGTGTGTGTGTGTTTTTTTTTTTTTTTGGCTATGGAGGGAATTTTTTTTCTTGAAGTGGATGTCAATGGAGAAGAGGTTTTCATGGTTGATAAGGTAAAGATTCCTTGAACTTTTTTATTCAATTTTTTTTGTTCTTCTAATTGTGTGTTTTTCTCTGTTTGATCGAGAATTATTGCTATTAGGTGCTTGATAATTTTGTTTAAGAGATGCTTTTATTTTATTTATTTATGATGATGAAATTGTGAGATGAACACATTTATTTTTGTCATCACTTTTTCACCTATTTAGTTTGTTTTGTTGCAACTCTCATTTATTGGGAGAATTTAATGATCTTCACTTTTAGCTCTGTTTCTTTGCACAATCTCTAACTAACAGCCTGAATTTGTACTATTTTTCTTTACTTGCAAGAATTTATTGCTTTCTCACCGAATTATGTATCTCGTGTTTCACTTCATCAGTAACATAAGGCGGTAAATCGGATTTAGAGGCATTGAACTTAGTAGTTTCTTGATTTGTTTGTAGAAATTTACGGCCTCTCATTTCCGCTCGTCGCCAAATTTGCATCTCGTGTTTCACTTCATCAATAATAGTAGCCGGTAAATCGAATTAGAGGCATTGAAGTTAGTTGTTTCTTGATTCGTTTGTACAAATTTATGGCCTCTCGTCTCTGCATCTCGTATTTCACTTCATCAGTATATAATAGAAGGCGGTAAATCGGATTAGAGGCGTATATATTAGTAGTTTCTTGGTTCCAAATTTGCATCTCGTGTTTCACTTAATCACAAAAGAGGTTGATCGAATCGGATTAGAGGCGTTGATTGCAATAGTTTTGTTACATGTTTTTTGAATCCAACAAATTCAATTGTTTGTGCATTGAGCTTTTTCTTGATTCCTTTTTCCGAGCAACGGTGTGGTGAGATTCGAGTAAATGAGTCCCGTTTGCATAGTTTGTCGAATGCTATGCGTTCTTGCCTTGTAACGGCCCTCTCATCTCTTCTCGTCACCGCGAATTGCATCTCGTGTTTCACTCACTAGCATTGGAAGTTGATTGAATGTGATTAGAGGCGTTGATTGTAAAAGGTTTGTTACATGTTTTTTGAATCCAACAAATTCGATTGTTTGTGCATTGAGCCGTTTCTTGATTCCTTTTTCGAGCAACGGTGTGATGATTCGAGTAAATGATTCTCTGTTTGCATAGTTTGTCGAATGTTATGTGTTCTTGCCTTATAACGGCCTCTCATCTCTGCTCATAACAACATAAGTGGATAAATGGGATTAGAGGAATTGATTGAGATAGTTTTGTTGAATTCTATGTGTTCTTGAATCTTGATTAGTCTAGATTGTTTTCGTGTCTAAAATCGGCTCGTTTGCTCATTGTTGCAGAGAGTTATCTCGTCGTATTCGGGGAAGATAAGCAAATTGCTCGGTAAATCGAGAGGCGAAGCAACGGGTAATCTGAAGGTGATCTTCCACGGCTTCCCCGGTGGGCCGGAGGGCTTTGAGATCGTCACGAGGTTCTGCTACGATAAGGGGAGGGCCGGCGTCAATGCCTCCAACATCTTCCGCCTCGTTGCAGCTGCGGATTTCTTGGAAATGAGCGATCTCCTCGAGCAGATCGAGAGATCGTCGGAGGAGATCAAGTATTGGCGATGGTCTGAAGTCATGGCAGCATTGAGGCAGCTGGGAAGCCAACGAGTCGAGGGCGTGTCGAGGGATGTGCTCGATAAGTTGCTGAGCTCTCTCGTTGGGCGGATCGTTCTGTGCTCGGAGACGAGCCCCTCCCCGTCGGCCTCCTCGTCGGATAACAGCTCGTGCGACACGGGGAGCTCGGAGGGGCTCAGGAGCGGATTCGCCCGAGCAATGTGGTGGTTCGATGATCTCGTGGCGCTCGACGCCCGTGTGGTTGATATGGCGGTGAGGTTGATGGTGTTGAGGAATTTCGACTGCGGCTTGATCGGTAGGTTCCTGTTTCACTACCTGAAATCGGGCTCCGCGATGGCCTCGGGAAACGAGAGGGTTCGGATCGTCGAGGGCGTGATCGAGATGATTGGGATTTTGGATGTGGGATCTGTCTCGTGCAAGAGCTTGTTCGAGCTGCTTCGCGTTGCGGTGCGGCTTAAGGTGGGCCGGCGGTGGCGGAACGAGGTGGAGGGCGCGATCGGGGAGTTGCTCGACCGGGCGACGCTCGATGATCTCCTCGTCCCGGCCTCGCCGTCGAGGGGATACTTGTACAATGTGAATTTGGTGATCAATTTCGTGAAATCGTTCCTCGGGAAAGGGGCCGGCCCGGCCAGGTCGAGATTGGACCGGGTGGCGGGCTTGATCGACTCGTATCTAGGCGAGATCGCGCCCGATCCGGGCTTGAAGCCGTCGAAGTTCTTGGCCGTTATTCGGGCGCTTCCCGATTCGGCTAGAGACTCCTTTGATGGAGTTTACCATGCTGTGAATCTTTATCTTGAGGTATGTATCCAAATTAGGTAAATTTCTTCATCGTCGTGTTCGTGTCGTGCTCGTGTTTTCGTGTCGTTTTGCTAATTAAGGCTTGCCTTCGCGTTGCAGGTGCATCCGGGCTTGTCGGAGGAGGAAAGGGGGAGACTTTACTGGAGCATAAACTACGAGAAGTTGTCGCAGGCCGCGTCGAGCCATCTCGCCGGGAACCCCCGTTTCCCGGCCGAGCACGCGGCTCTAGCGCTCGTCTCGCAGCGAAGCAAGCTGAAGAGCTTGCTTCAGTATCCGGAGCTATCCGGAGCCGAGCGAGTCGAGCGCTGTGACCAAGTTGTGCTCTACGCGAGGCGACTGAACGCAGTCGCCTCGGGCGAGCACGACGAGAAGGTAAGCCCTCGTCTGCAGTCTCTGCAGACGAGGGCTTTGGAGGTGGAGAAGGTGGAGAGTGTGTGCATGAAAATGCACCCTCAAATTGTAAAGATTAGGAAATCAAGAATTTTGAGGCTTATTTATGGTGGATCTTTGCCCTTGCTTTGTTCCTAGATAGTTTTTTGCAATTCAAATTTTTGTTGATTTGCTATGTCTTTTTGTATACCCAAAAGTTTACTATACATGTGCATACATATAGTGGAAAATGCCTTTTTTTTTCTTATTTTGATGTACGGTTTGCTCGCTTGCATAAATTTACGATTTTTATTTTTATTTTCTAAATTATTAGTATTAATGATAGAGAAAATATGAATATATATAACTTATTGTACCTCTTTTATTTTGTTGTCTCAAATATGAATATATATAGATTATGTACCTCTTTATTTTGTCGAGCTCTTCCATCCAATTCCAAAATACAAAATCCTAGTAAAATAAATAGAACTTCATTTTGCTTATTGAGATTTAGGAATTTAGTGATTTGATAATATTGGGCCTAAAATTGCTGTTGTGGTTACGATTGTGGGCCCACTAATTTGAGATCCTCTTTAACATAAGTTGAGAAATTTCTTTTGGGGGGGAATTTGGTTTGGGCCTGACCATAATATTGGGCCCAAATCTAAGGTATCTCCAATTAACAGTCCAATAATTTTATATCCTCTTCAATACAAGTTGAGTATTTTATTAATAATCACCTAAATACTTTAATGAATGTTTTTTTTTTCTTTTTTTGGGGGGAGGGGGGTTAACTGCCTGTAACTACACGAACTTCGTAATTTTTCTAGAATTGCACACGAACTAATAGTAATAAATTTTAATGTTGATTTAGCATTATTTCTTGTTATCTTTATTTAGTTTAAGTGGTGAGTTAAACTTTAGGGTTCGTTGCTAATTATTAACTTAAGCTCGACATGTTCATTATATGTTTTTATGTGTTACTTTATCGAACCATAGTGAACCTATCGATAAATCCCAACATATTTAAAAAATTTCCAAACATGACTTGATTCAACAAAAATATCTACAACGAAGTCGAGCGATTAGGCCACTAACACGAGACACCTAAAGGTGGCCGTGGTGGTGGTGGAGGCACTCGGCCGGAGTGGCCGGGAACCTCTCGGTGTCGGAGCAATAGTCATAGACCATATGTTTGGCCTTCACCCACTTAAGTTGGTGGCTCTGGTGGAGGGTCAGGCCCCAAAGGGCTGGATCATTCCACCATTGCCACTTGCTAGTGCTATTGCACCATTTCAAGAGGTCCGTGGGTCCTACTTTTTCGGGACATTCGCACCCACTTATTTGGAAACCGGTGTATGAGGCCACGAACGGGGCGTGGGCCCAATCGGTCTTGACCCGGCCACCTTGCGTGGCCCAATCATCGGCATTCCAAATTGAGCTATAAACCCCCATGGGTTGGCCCTTTGGATATGGTATGCCCTTGTGCTCCATGTTAGAGAGCACACGCACCGGCGTCTCATCCACCAAGAATCTGTCACATTTAGTAATCATCACTTAAATCAACAATTCGTTACAAGAATCGAGGCCCACGTGATTGCATGTTCTAGGGATAAACATTCGGATTTATGTTAAAAGCGAATCGAAATTCTATTTTAAAACCAAAAGGGTCTTTGCCTAACCAAATTGTTCGAAAGCGAAATGTATTGGAAATTTTAGAATGAAAACCGAACCGAACCTAAAACTCTAAAACAACCCGAAAAATCTAAAACTAAATTATTATTATTTTATGATTTTATTTAAATATTTTAATTAAAGTATGCGAGTAAAAATTTATATTTTCTATATATTTCGAATTCCATTTTTTAAAATGCCCGACAAAAAACACATAAAAAACATGCCTTTTGTTCTTTGATCCTATGCAACATTTTCAATTTTTCACTTCCTAGTACATAAGTTTCCTTGATCATAAATGTGTATGTGTGTGTGATACAATCCCAAATGCATAAATATTTGTTATTTTAATTTATCAATTATGTCAAGCTTATTAGTCAATATACTTTCGTTGAGTTTAATTATTAACTCCGTAGATTAGGCCTCTTATGCATAGGAGTCGTACTCAGTATAAATAGTCTTGCACGTAAATACTATTCAGTTCACGAATTCTAGAGGTTTTGACCACAAGTGATCGTGTGACTTGGGGCTTTCTCATTTTCACAAACTTATATCGTGGAATATCGATTCGATCCTAAAGCATGATCGTCTCGGTATGTGTGTGTGTGTGAGAGAGAGAGGAAGGATTCTTACACAACTTGGCGATGGTTCCATAGAATGGAATAAGAGTGAAAATCCATAGTGGGATCAAACCAAAGAGTCAACCTTTGCTCTCTATTCCCAACTCCATTCACAAACACATTTGTTTGAACAAGGTAGGGTTCACCTGTGGTGTTGCCCAAGAACTCAAAATCAAATTCATTGTGCTCTTTCCCATCTGATGACATCTGCATTTCCAAACAAAAAAAATAAATAAATAAAAAGTTCAATCTTTTCAGTCAATACCAAACTTTTTGGGTATGGAAATTCCATTTACACAAAGATAAAAGCAAAGCCAAATCATGGGAAAAGGTTGATAGGATTTGTACACATAAAGGGTGACAAAATAAAAGTGTGAGAATATTATGTACAAATTCCATAAAGGTTGATTTGATTCTTTCACTCAAAAGGGGAAAATGGAAATCCAAATTTCAAAAGGGGTCTCTCACCTTTTCTTGAATTTTTTGTTTTTATTGTTTTAGGTTTAATTGCAGTTAAATACATAAAAATGCACAAATTTTGATTTTTAATCGAATCTAAAATTTTGGTAAAAAGAGACACTAATGTTACAATATTTTGGAATTTCACTTAATAACTTGATTTTTAACTTTTTAACGATACATGATACATAAATCCAAATAAATATGTAGATGCCAATTTAGATTTTTAACCAAATCTACAATTTGGTCAAAAAATGCACGAAACCTTACAAAATTCTGAAATATGCATAAGTCTAAAGTTCGTTAGCCAATAGATTGATTTTCGGAGTCTGATGGATAAGCCGAAACTACCTTTGAAAAGATCTCGACTATAGTTTTCTAATGATACGTGCCAAATAAATCCAAATTCTAACAAAAAAATATATCGATATAAATCTTGATAAAAATTACTTTCGACCCATTTTCCGACCATTTTGGGTGATTAAGGTTTAGATTGAATTACTTATAGTTTTAGATTGAATGATAAAACTTACATAAAATGCAGTGACAGTTCCAGCAGAATCACCCTCCACAAGCCTAATCTTGAGAGTGACTTTCCCATACATGTATTTGCTCTTTGATGAAAATCCAGCTCCTAAATTAATTCTCCAACAAAAAACACTATCTCAAACACACACACAAACACACAAACAAAAACAAATTAAGTAGTTTCTTTTTTAATTTTGCTTCTATTTTTTACCAGAGTAGTTGTCAAGCTTCATCTTGACCAGCTCTCCATCATAGGTGAAGTGATCCGAAGCCCACATGGGCTGAAAAAGCTCCTCAAATTTCGATGAATTGATAGAAACCACTAACAAAAATGCAGCTAGAAACCCATACACAAATTTCACAGCTCGTTGCGGCATTTCAACAAACAGTTTGTGGTCAGGTGAAGAAGAAAAAAAAGGGTTTTGGGGATTTCTTGTGATGGTGAAGAAGGTGGAATTTATAGGCAAAATGTGACGTGGGCTTTTGCCCTTTTTCTCTTGGCTTCGATGGGAAGCCATTTCTACATGCATAGTAGATAGTATAGTATATATTCAAAAAGAAAATAAAAATATATCATTTTTAGAAAAAATATATATATAATGTTTTGTAGTAGTATTGATTTTCTATGTGGTTTTTGAGTTATTTTACTATATTTGCTTGCGAGAATAAAAAAAGGTGATCCCGAATTTTGTGATTCTTACATCTTTGTCTCGACTTATTACAGAATTGTGATATAAATTGTGAAATGAGGAATATAATATGCGAGTGGTGATCCGTTGAAATAGTGATTCAAGATTTGAAAATCCGATCTATTTAATTATAGTCCTATTTTGTAGCAAAATGAGTACTACGAGTAAGTAGTAACTAGCTTACTACTCATCGATTATGTTGAAATTTTGATTTTTTTTTTTAATTATTTTCATGTATTGAAATTAATTAACTTCATGAAAAATGTGTATGTGTAGTTAGGCGCAATCTAATTTTAGAAAATTAAGTACAAATTGTTTATCTTAATTAAATTGTTGTATTTTCACTTATTAACACAAGAATGTGAAATATAGGATATTTCAAATACTTAAAAGAACAATGTGCATAAATCTATATAGCCATAGTATTTAAAATTTAAAAGTGAGAAATAGTTTCATTGGCTTGCTAGTGTCTTTTGATAAATAAAATGATTAAATGAAAACAAAACATATTTTATGTATCGATATAATTTTGATAACATAACATCTCATGCACATGTATTAATCTCGTAATAAAATGGTTAAGGCATGAAATAAAAAGTTTCGGATTCAAGGCTATAACAAAATTTAAATTCTTTATTAATTCAAAAACAAATTGATAACATCTAACGAAAACATGAGAAATTAAATTTGTATAAGATCAAGACTTTAAAATGTGAGATAAATACAAGTAAATTCCTTTTTACCACCATAACTCAGCTATCACATCACCTTTTTGTATACACTTTCTTGATGCAAAATGATATGATATATCATTAAAGAAAAGAAAAAAGAGAAGCAAAAACAAAACAAAACAAAACAAAAACAAGGTAAATTCATCTATATATAGCATCAGTTTTTCCAATACTTTGTGAGCGAATATCTTGGTCGTCTTCGTTGTACCTCCATCGACGCGTCAACAACACAATAACTCGAAGAACACAATCGAAGGGGTTCGAAAATTGGACCATTTTTTGTTGGGGGATGAAGCCTGTGACGTAGAGAAGCTCGTTGAACGGTAAGGCTGCCTTGTTGGTCCTCACCCATCTTCCCAGTCGTTTTCATCCTCATCGTCTTGAATAGGCTCTGCTTCTACGTTCAAGTCGTGAACTTTGAATTGATCGGAAGTGTTGCCTGGAAAGGCATAATAATCATTTGAAACTACGTAGTTTTTATCTCTTTCAAAATAATACATAGAAGTGTTTTGATTTTACCTGTTGATGGCCCATCCTCCCATTCAATATCGTCTCCTTCGAATTCATCTTCGCGTTTCGACTTCATGCCTACTTGGCGCTCAGATGGTGCGTTGAAAGCCTCACCAGTAATGACATCATTAGGTGATTCTGCTTCTTTCTTGACCTGTTCTTCTTTTTCTTGGTGGAGCTTAAGCAACGCAGCGTAATAGGCTCTCGCGTATTCATCCTATAAAACACCAGAAACGCGAGAGAGAATAATCAGAAGACGAAAGGGAGATGGACAAACTAGTGAACTACAATTTCATAACCAACGTTAAGATCACAGAAACCTGTATATTCTTTTTGTCGTCATCTAAAGCTGCGGACTTCTTGTCATCGATGATCTCCGAAGCTACTGAACTACCACCCATCTTCGACTCTTGACTGCTCTCTCCACGTTGCTCTTTTGTAAGATTCATTCCTTGCTTGATCATCCATGGAGGCAAAACTTTCATAGGTGTACTCGTGTTGATTGATTTAACATCACCCTTGTCATCGGCACCAGAAAATGCGACTTCAACCTGCCATCCCAAACGTTAGGGTCTCACAGAAGCAACGATTTATAATCACAGATTCCAGATTAATTATTGGAAATCTTATAGTGGATTTGGATTAAAATCCAATTCCCATGAATATATCACATGGGAATCCAAATTATTAATAGTGTTATGCAGTGTAACCTTGGCATATAGACGAACATATAATAATCGAGAATAGATCAGTATTAAATGCAAGGTAAAGAAATCAGAAAATGAGATATTCCAACATTTTCATTTTTCCAATGATCATAGTTTCTGACTCCTAAGCCCCTTGCAATGCAGAGTAAAAGAAAACATTAAACTTAAAAGTAAATCAAAAGAAGGCATTACAAGTCACCTTGGTCTCCCCAACATAAGGCATTGGAGTTCCACCAAAACCTCCATGCATAGATTTGTTAGGGTCGTTGGGATTATGATCTC
Organism: Salvia sclarea; assembly: GCA_036873715.1. Classification (NCBI taxonomy): domain Eukaryota; kingdom Viridiplantae; phylum Streptophyta; class Magnoliopsida; order Lamiales; family Lamiaceae; genus Salvia; species Salvia sclarea. The sequence continues at coordinate 908,877 of JAYJMF010000036.1, read as the reverse complement.
CGTTTGCAGCTTGTTGAGCAGCCATTCGGAGTAGCCATGCTTGAAGACCTTCAAGTTCAGGTACAGGTAAATCCTTAACTCTCCCGAGTTGATCTATCAGTGGTTTGAGCTGTATCTGTACCACAGAAAACATCCACAATTTTGGCAGTAAGAAATATACCAGAGGAAACAGGTAGACTTCAGCCAATTTAAGAGAAAATTAATAGTTTCTAACGTAAAAACATTTGATACATAATTAGAAAATCAGAAGAGATCTGAAATTGGTAGTGTAAAATATACTCGAAGCCAATCTGGTAAGGATATGATTATGTGCTTTCATTCCGCGAGTAAATCCTTCAGATGCTTCATTTTGTGCAAATTGGCCGAAGGTTTTTGTTTTACTTTTTCCTTATTTTCTTCCAGATTTCAGATATGTAGTATGTGTGTGTGAGGCGAGGGCAAGATAGAGAGGTATATAATAGGGAAAACGGAATCACGAAAAAACACACAGTACAAAAAAGGAAGAGGGTTGAGTAGCACCAACTCCATCTATATATTGATTAAAAACAAACCTCCATCTTTCCTAGCATGTCCTTTAATTTATCAAGGCGACGTCTGCTTGCATTATCATCTCCATCTCCCATTTCTTGAGCAGCCAGCTTGTCACTCTCAGCCACAAGGATCCCATTGCAGCTTTCACAATGGAAGTACTCATCATATGGGGAGATCAACCGGAGCGCATCAAGGGCATTATATCTGGAGTCATGACACAAAAGAAATCAAAGTCCTGAAGATTCAAGAATCCAATGCAGGAGATATATCGAAACAATTTATACCTTTTGTTGCAGTTTGGGCATATATATTCCTGTACTGTGTTTTTGCTCTCCAGTTCATCCTTCAACTTCTTCCTCATGCGATGTAATCTGTATCTGACAACATCGTATATCTACAAGGAATTTCAAAGTGAACAGTTCAATTCCAATTGCAGCTTAATTGATGCCATAATATGAACACTTTATGTCTTCAATTTGATGTTTTAAAGACTTGTAAACTATTAAACTTAATGCATGGCTTGATATATATTGTTTTACAATTACAATAGAGCTTTTATGATTCTTTTTGTCTTCAGCCTGAGGCTTAAGCCTCGCCTCGCAGGACAAAACGCCTCATTAATGCCTTAGATAGTTTACAAAATTGAAGAAAATCATCCAAGAGTTGCACTAGAAATCAGTCGAGAGAGAACAGCATACATATTGAAACCACCTTGTTCGAAGGAACCATAATACAGATCTACATCTTCATCGCACAATAATACAAAACAGAGAGAGAGAGACAGCAACATGTTTTCTTAATTCAAATGTTCTAATGGTTATTGATCCGCTTCAAGTCAACTTCTGCTTTTACAGGAGGGCAGCATGAGAAAAGTTACCTGTGAATAATCTAGGCAACAATATGACTGAGTGTGCACTTTTTGCTTATCATCGTCTCTTCCATTTCTTTGACCATCCGTTGTGGCAGCCACTGCAGCACTGAACATCTTTGCACTTTTGGAGGTCTGCAGAAGATAAATGATATCATTGAGGCAGCAACAGATACCTAACACTAACTACTAAGTAATTCATGTTGACTAAAGCTGGAAAGTCACATAATTCAAAAACGATGATCATCGGTATAGTTCATCTCAGAGAGCATTAGAAATTAATTAGTTTGTCCCGTTTCAAAATCAACAACGAATTATCCAACTTACGTGATAAATTTAAGCTTGTTCCTCAACCACACATTCTGCTTCGCATTAAACTCACATTATGTGTTTTCTTTTAAATATAGAAATTGATCTCCAATATAAAATGAAGAGGAGACCCTGGCCAAGTTAAAATAAACTGCTGGACTTCCATGTATGGTATACATCGTACAAATAAATTAATTTCTATAAAGGCACGCATAATCGTCATATAGATCTGTCTATATTATGTGAATGGGTATAGGATCACATTTACGTACTTCAAATCCACAGGAAAAGTATTTATCTGGAATGAGCATCTTGAAAATCATAAATAGAACCACTGAATGCAACTCAGCAATCACACAGGTGAAACAAACTGCTATAAGATAACAGTAATGATAGGAATCAGAGATTTAGGCCATAATGCTGAACCAGCAGAATGAACCTCCTTGCGGTGGTCACGAGTGACCAATTTTTCTTCTTCGAAGAATCTCAGAGTCCGACGGAGTTGCTTCGTGTGAAGTTTCAAGTCCCTAGCCAAATCTTCTTCCTTAGTCCACTGACGTCTAGAACAAAATCAAATGTAAAGTGATATTACATTTAACTTTAGTCCGACCACTGTTGTAAATTGCTTAGACAATGAAAAGCAAAACTTTCATGTACTCAGATACAACTTTCTCATACAGCATAACAATTGTTTCTACAAATAGTTTGTTCACAACTTTCATTCCATTTTTTTTCATATTTAAACATAGACATGATCATTTCTCCAGTGAACTCTCATTGAATAAACCCCCATCCCCTGCATTTCTAAGAGATAGAATCAGAAATTTCCCCCAACACTCAACAATCTCAAATGATGCACCAAATAAGCACTATGAGATCATATACATGAAATTCCCTAACTTCAGCAAAGCAAAAAACTTAAGGAAAAAAGTAGCTAATTATACCTAGTTAGAGCATCAAGAATGACCACAGCAATCCCTCTATTGTCACTTCTCCCAGGCCTCTGCTGATTTTCACCTTTCGTCGTTATATCATCATAGAACGCCCTCGCTGCAAGCCTCACCAATCTATATGCAAGAGATAGAAAGAATGCTAATCAACAACACTAAACAAACCAAATCTTCCATCACAGAGTGGGGGGGATCATTTCATTACCGATTGAATGGGTCGATGCTAGCCATTTAAAATTCTCAGACCAATCGAAAAAATCCTTATCGACTAAGAAGCCCACAGCCACAATCAGCTACACTGACCACAAATTCAAAGCTGCATTCACCAAAAAATCAGCTGTTTAACTCTCCACACCAAAATTTAGCTGAAACGGTGAGCGAGCTTCAAACCTCCATTGACGCCCAAGGAGAGCTCCTCTTCAGCTGACCCGTCCAAAAAATTCAAAATTGAGCTCGAATAAACCAAGCTGATCAATACTATGACTTTATCCGATTAAAATTATTGATTCCTAAGTTTTCAATTAGTCCAAAACAGTTAACCTCGGAGGCGGAGATGATGATGAATCAGCTCACGGAAAAATGCTCGAGCTCTGCGGAAACGAATTTAACGAGAATCGGGCTGCCGATTCCGAATAGGAAAGCGCATATCAATGGCTTCCATTAACGATTCCGAATAGGAGAGAGGTCGTGGATCAATGGCTGCCGTTTAGATTTGGGGATTTTAGGGATTTGGATTCCGCGGAGTTAGACGTTTGTTTCGATGGTGCGATCTGCGATCGCTTGTGGGAATTTGGGAGTTGAATGCGGAAAATACAAATTAGGGATAATTACATCATTATTTATAGAGTCGTTTTCGTGGTTGAAATGACATGTATGCCCTCATGAGATCGTTTAATGGGCTCAAAATATATTGGGCCCATCTGATGATGGTTCGAGGCCTGGTTTTATATTGGGCCTACCTCGGCCTGATTCATTTCATTTTGTTTATTACGTAGAGTTAATATTTTGAAAAATTTATTTTTTAAACTATTTTAATATTTAACACAATATATTGATTTTTTTTGGTTGGGGATTTATGGATTGTGATAAACTGATAATAAAGGTAAATATTATTTTAGATCCCGAATTATATAATTATATTCCGAACTATCATAAATATTTATTAAAACCACCAATTATTAATATTGTAACGTAAATGATCTACGTCAATTTTTTCGTCGAAGCCAGAGAGAATTGATGACACTTTCACTAACATAGATGTTCATGAAATTATGTGATATCCAACGAACTACGTTAAAAGATAAATGAATTATTGGTGATTTAAATAAATATTTTTGATAATTTGGTACATTTAAAAAAAGGGGTATAATTCGATGTTTAATGTGATAACAATAATAATCAAAATTAACCCTAATAAAAAGTAACTATAACTAAAACTTAAAGAAAATAACATAAAAATATATATTAAGAGGCAATATTAAAATATTCATTTTAAAGATAGTAAAAATAAAATTTGGCCCGTAAATACAAAAAAATAAAAAATAGTCTCTCATTTCACGAATTCGCATACGCAAATTCTTGAATGGTGAATTTTACACATCATTTCATGAATTTGCATGTATGAATTCGTGAAATGTAGTGTAAAAATATCATTTCATGAATTCGCATATGCGAATTCTTGAAATGACACCATTTCACGATCGAACTCGCCGCATGTGCAAATTCGTGACATGAGATGCTATTTTTATCTTTTTATATTTACAAGCCAAACTATTTTTACTATTTTAAAATAATTATTTTTATACATTTCTTCTATATAGTAATTTGTTCAAAGGGATAATTGCGCCAAAATACACGAACTTTAATCAAATTCTGGTTTTGCACATGACGTTAAATATCTTTTTGTAAATACACCACCTTTCATTTCGTTATGATTTTTCACACGCGTAGAACTTCCGGTGAAATTAGAGTTGAAAATTGAGGACGGAAATGCCTACATAGGCATTTGGTTAAAGTTCGTGTATTTTGGCGCAATTCACCCTCGTTCAAAATAACTTTTGTGACCGGTTCTAAAATGAAAATAAAAACTCATCTTTTTAAAATTGGGGCCAACTCACAAGTTACATCACATGTTTGAACTTGTCGCAAAAATATATAAATAATCGAAAAATTAATAAATAAATCGCATAATTTACAATAACATTGCATGAACTGGAAACCCATCCATTCCCACTGATGAATTCGGCTCAGTTATGAAGGTAAGATCCTCCGCGTTCTTCCATTCTTGTAATCTTCTGTTGAATTAAGAAAATTATGTTTTGCAGTGGTAGATTTATAATTTTATATCTGGTCAATGATTGAGAATTTTTAATATTGAGTAGGGACCGGCGATTTTATTTCATCTTACACGCTGAATTGAATTCAGCTTTCAGTCAATTGATGCACTAAAATATTCATGGTTTGTTGCTTTTCTGGCAGTAATTTCGTTTTTCAATTAGGGCATCTTTGGTTGCCTTTAAAAGGCCTATATTATTAATTTGTTTGTCCTTTATTGATCTTTTGGTAGCCCACAATCTAAGGATCAAAGCCCGT
>JAYJMF010000036.1:881107-901511 GCA_036873715.1 Salvia sclarea | reverse complement strand
AATAAAATAAAATTTAAATGAAATCAAATAGCAATATAATTCATCCCACGCATTGCGTGGGTTAATATCCTAGTTATTCTTCAAACTTCAAACCAAAGGGATCCTAATCATATAGGTCCATAAGAAAGTATCAAATTTTAGCGACATTGCTTGTGAGGCTCATCAAGGCCGGCCCTTGCTAAGAGCGAAGTGGGCCTTTGCTTGGAGCTCCCAAATATAAGGACCCCAAATTTATAAACCTATTTAAAATAATATTAAAAATTTATAATATTATTATTTTGGTATTTAGAAACATTGAAACGACTATACACTATATTCCCGCAAGTCAAACAACAAAATCAAACGACTATACACTATATTGCGTACAAAATATTGTTAACTGTATAATTTAATTCAACGAAATTAAGTTCTTCAAAACTACAATTGATAATTCATATATGCGTTTTACTATGTTCTGAGAAGGGTTAATTTTATTAATTAAAAACGAGGTATTGAAAACATGATTTTGTTGATGTTTTTGGTGATTTTTGCTTCTCAAAATAAAATATTAGAAAATTAACTAGAAATGTTTGCTAGAAGATTTATATAGTTTAGATAATTATTTGAGCTTATGCTAAATCTTGCATTATATAATTTATAGTGTCAATCACACAACATCCAAGACATCATATATTATATCTTGCTAGAAATATAGTTGGCAAAATTCATTTCTTGAGGGGCGTATTAATTTTTTTTCTTATTAGGACCCCCAAAATATCAGGGCAGCCCTGGGGCTCATCAACAAATACAATAGACAAGGCGCCATTTCTACTTTTTTTTCTTTCTTTCTATTCATTAGTCAACATATAATAAATGTCAAAAATGTGTTCAAGATGAATTCCTTTGGCAACACAAGTTGGACTGTTGGAGGTATGTGCATATAAACGAAGGACTCGTGTAGACTTTCCTTAATCATATCATATCATATCATATCACATCTCATAATTATGAATTATATACGAAAACAGAGTCCAAATATCAAGTGACAAGACAACACCACCATGTTAAAGAAATGGTACCATATATTGACAAACACTACACTCATATTAAAATAACATGAAGAAGCTCATAATATGCAGCAAAGTAAATCAACTAATCAGAATCAGCACTAGTCTTGTGCTTCTTCAAAATTCTTACGTCTTTTTCTTTCGGGAAAACGTAGTCAATATACTCCTCACACCTGCAAATATTACAATTTGTTGGACTAATACAATTTAGATCCAATAATGCAATAAAGTGTAAGCAATGTTTTATGTTCATACCTAGTCGATCCATCCTCAGTTCGTAGACGCCTCTTCTTCTTGAGTTTCTGTGGCAACTTAGCTGGAATCGAACCAACATCGCCAATCTCACCGAACCTGTATTCCACGTCGAACCACTCTTCCAAAAGCATCTTTCTTTCCTTTTTCAATTTAGGGGCACATCTTCTAAAATAGCTCAGCCCCCTCTCAAACACAGCTGAAAAACACATGATCAAACATCCCACCAACTAATATAAGGGCCATAACAATGCAAGAAATATTGACGAAAAAGTCGTCTAACCTCTGCCACGCTCGAGGCATTTTCTCCTATCACCAATTTCTGATCCCCGTATCCTAGCAAATGCCTCAAACTGGGCATAGCTGATCCACATCTCCACCCGTTGTGTCCGGTCCAGAAGCATCTCGTAAAGCGCTTTACTTCTCCCATATTCATCTTCAGATATTTCAAACTCGCTATGCGTCTGTTATTAAAATATAGTACAAACATTTTTATACATATTAACTTACAACAATAAGTAATTTCCAAGTCCTACAATCATCAAAGCAACAAGTGCTTCATCACAACATAACAGAAGAGAAGAGTGATCTCCTTTCGAATACATATTCAAGATCAAGAATATTGCATAAATAAGTATATGTATTATAGTTTAGTACCTTCCACAATGGTTGCGGCGTATCTAGAGCAAGGTTGTCATCAAATACAAGCGCCAAGAGGGCTCTGTTTCGTTTTGTTTCTGTGAAGGAGCTCCGCTGCTTGTTCGTGGAGACGGGATACACTCCTGTCTCAATCAGTTCAAGTGAAGTTGCTGATACAAGGTGTCATGCATATCCCAAATTTGACAATAAGTGCTACAATTTTACAGAACTTCATCTACTAGATGCCTAAACCCTTGAGCAGTTTTGTTACTTACCTCTAACCTCAGGATCTCTGACTTCATTATCTAGGTCAGAATCTTTACTTTCAGCTACAGCAGAAACATAAGCTGATTTCGAACCAAGATATGTAAAATCCGCATCCTCTTCTGTGCCAGAATAAGCCATGTATTTGCCACCTATAGCCATATATCCAAAATGTGCCTAATTAGCAAAATGCTTCATGTGTCGGATTTTGGATATTATCATGTCAATTTTTCCAATATAAGTTCATTTTAGAAGCTAAGATTTGGACAATGATATTCAAGATGATTCCATGGTGCTCCAAAACTAACTAATAAGAAATAAATGCTTCCTATAGCAGTTGAAATAGGAGCCTCACTTTTTGGCACTTCTCTAAAAAGCATTATGTAATACAAACATGAAACCAGAAAGGGGGAAAAACAATGAAAATAAAGAACAAAGACCACAAAATTTTCAAGTAAACAGTTAACTAATTATAAAGGCAATTTTAAGATGAAATAATTTAGTGGTAACGTAATTGCTAAAAAGAAGAGTTGAATTGAAAACTACCTTTCTTTTCCAGCTCCGCCGCCAGACTACATTTCTCTAACTCCGTGCAGCTCTGAGCTTTCACCAGCAAATCCACCTCTTTCTTCGACAAATCGCGAAGGTAAGGCATTTCCGTTGCATTTCCATATTCTTCTGATCTTCTCCAACACGATCTTTTCATTTTCAAGTTGATCATCTCCGGAAACCTAGAAATTCAACAATGCAGCGATATCCTAATCCTGCACGCAGCAGAGCAGAGGCTTCAATAAAAGCAATCAAAACAGAGTTATACATAAAAACATGCCCAACCGCCTGAGATAAAGGTTTGGCGAAGAAATAAATTAAAATCGAAATGAAGCCTCCACGAAATGCTAGTACTGCAATCCTTACCACTGCAGGAAAGGAACCAGTAGGCTTCGGAAACTTTAATGGAGAGGAGAGGTTGTTTTTGCAGTTTCTCTCTCTTTCAGTTTTTTCCTACAATTTTTCATTTTATGGTATCCAAGTTCCACTTGAATTGGCAACCTTTTATTTCTAGGTTGTACCCATTTAAATTGACAAGTTAGTGAAACTATATTATTTTTGCATTACAAACAAATACTTTCTTAATTTATGTATCAAAAGAATAGAGTATAATTCAAGAAAATTACTCTCTTACCCAATTGTATTGATCTACTCCCTTCATCCTATTATAGTTGGCCACTTGTCCCCAACTTTTTGGGTATGGAGATTATGAAAAGACTTTAGTTAGGTATTAAATGTTAAAAATCCACCTACTTTTTGTATTTTATATATGTTAAATTATTGTTTAAATAATGTTATATTTTTACTAAAAAAAAATTATTAATTAACATGTATAAAGTGATGACTAATACAAATGAGATGGAGGGAGTCGCTTTTTTTTTTTTTTTTTTTTTCGAGTCATCCACGAACAAAAATACATGCTCCAGTTTTAGTAAGTTGACTCCAACAAGTCACTTAGGGCATCTTTGGTTGCCATTAAAAGGCCTATATTATTAATTTGTTTGTCCTTTATTGATCTTTTGGTAGCCCACAATCTAAGGATCAAAGCCCGTTAATAATTATAGGCCCGCTCCAATTTCTCCAATTTCTACTATTACACAATGAATATAATTCAAGCCCCCCCCTCGGATAAAATTGATGGACTGTAACAGTAGAATGAAAAGGTAATTTTTTATTATATTTTGAATTCATTTTTCGTCTTCATCTCCAACATCTCGACAACAGAGGCTCGGAAAGTTGAAGGCGATCTCGATTTCAAGCTCTCTAACTACGCTAAGCTCGGTGCTCGCGTCAACCAAGGGGGTAAGATAGTGTGGTGTCGTTTGTTTGTTTTATCCTCCCACAATATATTTGAACAAAACCCATTTGCAGGAGGTGGAAGATTTAGGTTTTATCCATCATCTACGCAGACAGACTCATTGAGTTGCTTATTGGGAGTGGAAGACAGTGCTTGAGGTGAGTCTGTAATTTTCTTTTCTGGCGACTTCTCAAATCTGAATCTTTGGATAACAAGTCAAAAACAAGAGAGAGAGAGAGAGTGCTGGATTCCATTTTCAGACAAAGTCCAGAAACAAAAACTGGTCTCTTTATGGTTTCATTACCAGAAACTTGGTCAATTTTTGCCAAATATATTGAATTTGCAGGTGTAAGACATACGCCAAAATTAGCATCAAAATTCCTAATTTAATTTCTCTCAAAATTTCAGCCGTATCCAACAGTATTTGTAGCATGACTTCACCACTGCACACTTTACACACATTTGTTGCTATGTCTGAATTGGGATTTGGGAGTGTGTATGGAGTTATGATGGTTCTGGACTAATGATGGTTCGCTTAAGGCGATTTCTAAGTTTTATAAAAAGCTAGGTTAACAAAAATCTTGCATTTTTTACTTTTCCTAATCCTTTTAGACAGTATTTGCATTCTTTAAAATAATAGAAAAGGAAATCCACAATTTTGTATTTTGTCAATACACAGAAGCATGAAACTTGAGAGAGGTTATCCTGGGGGACCTGCAAATTCTTTGGATTACTACTTTCCAAGAACTGTTGCAAGCATATGAGAAAGCATTCTGTAGCTAACTATATGGTGGGTGGATTTGAGGAAGGAATATAATATCTGTAGTTGTTGAGAGACTAATTTTGTGTAGTGATGATTGATGAACTTAGCTAACATATTAGTGCTTGAGATTTGGCCAAACTATGAAGTTCAAGATTTTAAAGCTTATTTAATTTTCTTACACCATGTTTTGTCAGCATCTTCTATCTCTGTGGAGTTTCTTAATTCTTGACTATCTCTACTTTTTAGTTTCAGGGTAATAATCTCAATTTCTGCATTGATTTATGCTTTATATTTGTGGAACATAATTTCAGTGCTGCACTTGCTAAATATGTTTATCTCCTCACGGTAATAATCTCAATTTATCCGCATATTTTGATGTTGAAATTGATTAATACGTTTGTGAAAAGTCCATGTACAGCTTCCATAGTTAGCACCTTTAGACAGTGGAATTATTTCAATTTTAGCCTCCTTTTTTTATTTTTCAACTCTCATTTGTCTGTCACTTCATAAATCTGTCAAGTCGATCAAATGCAATAACATGTATGGTTTATTATTTCAATGCAGGATAGAGACTCTTATAAGCAGTTTGTGAACAAAGTACACATTGCTAAATTACAGCCATATTCTGAATTTGCTATATTTACATCAATGGCCGGTAGGGATAGAGATTTTGAGGCCTATTTCATGGTACAATTAGAAGAAATATTGCAAGACCTTTTTATTCAAATTCTAGTTCTCCTGACCGTATTTTTTAGGCAACTGCACTCAAAGCGGAGGTGTATTAACCCACCATGCTCTTATAGTATGATTGAGAGAATTCCTGATCAAGTTCGATATTTGAGTAGAATGGTTCATACTACTGATGCTGATTGCATCCATAATCTTAGAATGGACCGTAACACCTTTGGTAAGCTTTGTCATATATTGAGAGAGTTAGGGGGGTTGGAAAACCAGAAATATGTTTCCATAGAGGAGCAAGTGGCTATGTTCTTAGGGGTCCTGAGTCACCACAAAAAAAATAGTATTGTGAGTTTTGATTTTCGAAGGTCCGGCCACACGGTCTCAACGTATGTGCATCTTGTCTTAAAAGCCATTATCAAGCTTCATACTATCTTTTTGGCTAAACCTACCCCCGTGGATGAAAATTGTGAAGATATGAGATGGAAATGCTTCAAGGTAGTCTGCATGGTCTTTTTAGATTTATAGTTTCTATTTCTCTAATATGATGGATAACCAAAGCAAACTATCACTTTGCAGGGTTGCCTCGGAGCACTAGACGGCACTTATGTTAATGTCATGGTGCCTAATACAGATAAGCCAAGGTATAGGTCTAGAAAGGGCCAAGTATGCACAAACACTCTTGCTTGTTGCGATCGAAACATGAACTTTGTTTATGTGTTGGCTGGATGGGAGGGCTCGGCCGCAGATGGGAGGGTGCTGCGAGATGCTTTGAACAGACATAACGGCTTTAAAGTCCCGAGAGGTAAAAGTATATAATAATGAGAGGGCAACCTTACTCTCATTTATCTATTTCATGTATTTTGGCTACCACGCTGCTGCACTTGCTATTTTATAATTAATATATCAAGAATATGTTAACCTCTTGCTGGTGTCACTATAATTTCTATGCACAACAGGTAACTATTACTTATGTGATAACGGCTATGCCAACATGCCCGGCTTCTTAACTCCATACAAGGGAGTTCGGTATCACCTCAAGGAGTGGGGTCCAGATGCTCATAGACCAGTAAATGCAATCGAGTTGTATAATTTGAGGCACACGAAGGCACGAAACGTAATAGAACGTGCCTTTGGCATCATGAAGATGAGATGGGGCATCTTGAGGACGGCATCCTATTATCCTATAAAGACCCAAATTCGCCTCATCATGTCATGCTTTCTTCTGCACAACTTTATCCGGTCGGAGATGACAGTCGATCCCGCTGAAGTAATGCTAGACGAGAATGATGTGGACGAAGGGATCGAAGTAGCCACTGAGGAACAAAACTTTGTTGATGAATTTGAGCCAAGGGCCGAATGGAACCACTTTCGGGATGAAGTGGCAAACGAAATGTGGGTGTCTCGGGGGTAGAAAGCAGTTTTAATAATCAATTTAACATGCAATGTTGGATTTATTTTATATTATGTATAATTTCGTAGACACTACTCCAACTTGACAACATTTTATTTGAGATGGAGAGGTTGCTACCAAAATATTACCTGTGTGAATTTCAATACTTTGCAACTTCCTATTATCACCTCTAGATTCTCTAAATTCCAGTCACGTTTTAATGAAATTTTAGATTTTTTCACTTTGTATTTATATTTTTTTATTATTTGGCAAAATAAAATAGTGATCTACTTTATTTAATGGGAGTGTGAAGTGACAAATCACAAATTAGAGGATCCTAGCGAATTATTTTTCAGAACTTTTATTTTGTCTTGTAGTTGTTATTCAACTTGTGTAGCTGCCAACATCTATTGCTCATAGACCAAATAAATTCAGTTTTTCCGGTCACTTTAATCAAGTTGGAGTAATTTTCATGCTTTCTATAATGTGACTACACGTGATTTATGATAAAAAACAAAATGGAATGTCAATCATGGTATAAAGATAGCAGCCACTTGTGCATGTAAAAATAAACCAATTTATCAGCGTAGTTGGAATCATGCCTTTGGGTTAATCGGATGAGATCCTCTGTCCCCTAATTTTCGCGTGTCACCGTGTACCACTACAAATTATACTAGTATAATAACCTCTATATTATTGCGTAATATATTATGATTAGAATAAATTATATTTTCTTTAAAAATAATATACCATGATTATGGAATATTTAGGCTTAAATATATTAAAATGTAGTTTTTTTAATAATAATATATTACCTATGTGATAAGCGGATTATTTTTAAAAGTGGCTATTCCAACTCTTGAAAAGGCGTTTCTTTCCTTTTTTTCTACCTATATATGGATTAGTTGAGTGATGATGTTTTAAGCCCATCACAAAATACTCCTACGACCAATTTCATATTGGATTCATCTTCCTTTCAACTTTGCAGAACAACTCCTAATGTCGCTCAACGACATCCCCCCACAAGCAACTTACCTCTACTCCGATGGGTGGACAGGGTTGCTCGACTCCAACTTTTGTGAGCTTCTCGTGCGTTACAAAAGTACCGTTAGATGGATAGGAACTACTCCACCACGTCATGTGTTTGAATCTATTCGGACAACACTCAATGAGAGGTTGGGGCTACAACTAAGCATGGAGGATTTGGTGATTCGGCAAGAGTTCCTTCTCAAGAGGTACAAATCATTCAAGCGCGTCACCGGCACCTACGGAGCCATTCACATCTCCGGTGAAGACTTCGTAAGGGCAACTACTCCTACGTGGCTGAAAATAATCGCGGTAAGCAAACTTTATACAAATTCTATCTACGCTCGAGCCTCCCTCTCATATAAGCCTTCGTTTTTCAATTTGTTTAGCGTGACGCGTTCGCACAGGCGTACTATCGAGAGGTTGAGCCCGAGTGGCATAGGCTTTTAATACTATTTGGGCCAAGCACCGTCAAACAAGAAGGCAACCAAAATGTGGTTGTACTAAGCGACACCACGGAGCAGTTGAGTCTCAACGACGACAAGGACAGTGAGGATGAGACTGTGACATCCCCAGTTGCGAACCTTAGACTTCGTGAGCCAAGTTCGGTGCCAAGGCAGTTTCGCGTGGAGAGCTCTGCAAGAGGGAACCAATCTTCGTCAAGTTCATGTTCAGTCACGACACCAAGGCCATGGCAATAGAGCCCGAATGAACGTTGCCTCGATGCGAAGTTGCTGAGTACTCACTTATTTGAATTTGTAGTATGCTTGTGTCGTGTGTTTTTTAGCTTATTTTGTGGCTTTTGTTTTCTAGTTAATTTTAATATGTTATTGTTGTTGTATTTCTATTTCCCTAGATGATGATGTATTTCCTACATTTTAATGAATGAGCATCGAGGTTGTGTGATGCAAAATGATGCAAATTGTGTGGCAAAATCATTTTTTGTGACTAGAAAAGGGATAAATAAAATAGATATACCAACATACCTACAAAATGCATCATGAACGAGGAATAGGAAAATTAATACTAATATTTTAATGAATTTATACATTTTTATCTTTCTTTATTAATTTTAAGACTAAATTTCATTCATATTACTCATCTTCGTCAACTTTATGCTGCTATTTATTGGCAAGATAACTTGATATCTTGCTTGATTATTTTTTCTTAATTCAGGAAACATACAAAATATAAGTCATATAAATGGACAAATGTGATAATCAATTAGATGTCATATTTTCCTTCTGAATACCTCCTAATTCCAAACACACAGCAGAGATAAAAAGGTCATTTAACAAATATGTAATTGCTCCAAAAGCTACATAGAATGTGAATAACAAAGTCTGTCAACATAGCTATTACAATCACAAATTAACGAACCATAATCCAAAAGATCAACTGCATCGATATTTACAAAATTCTAAAGACTTGAATCAAGTTTGGGCATCCTAGCATAAGACAAATTCAACATAAAACATAGGAATACAAAATAAACTGCCCAACTTAATCAACCATTGGAAAGCACCATTCATAGGGATCCTGCCTCCTCGAGTAAGAATAGCACATACGAGGGCCGTTCTTCGTCAGATAAGCCCATAAAGACGTCGAGCTTGTCGATTTCCTTTGCCAAGATTTGGCAAACAACAAATTTTTGCCTTATCGACAGACCGGGAATGAAATCAAGTAGACGGAATGCTTCTTTTTTGGTTTTCTTCACATCAAACTCGAACCCCATCCGTTTCACCATTTCACAAAGCCTAGCATCCGCCTTATTCCCGATCTCGCCTAGGGCCTCAACCACCATTTCAATTTCACCTCCCGGGGTGCGTCTTTTTCCCTTGGCCTTGGCAGTGCTGTTCATCTTGCCCGGTTGTGAGACACTGTCGCCTTGCTCTTCATGTTCATTTTCTTCTTCGGCTGTGTTGTGCTCGTGAGAGGCTGTAGGCATATCGGCATCATTAGCTTGGCTGGCGAATGCATGTGCAGCATCCATAAAGTCCTCTGCAACGTCTCCAGTGGCTCGATCTCTGCCGAAACATTCACACCAGTCGTTGTAGTACGGCCAAGGTTTGTAGCGCAAGTTTCTGGCATTGGAGTCCTTCTGAAATGAGGAAAATATATAAGAGATGCTCACCAAACTACAAAACATAACACAACTATAGACACTAAAGAGACACAGAAAAAAGCAGCTCACACAATTGAGCAGCAACAAGTAGCAGCTCACACAAAAGAGCAGCAAGAGTTAGCAGCCCAGACAGATAAACTCAACTGTACACAGCTACAACAACACACAGCCACAATCTCATAGTCCAAGTCTAAAGTATTTTCAATCCATTTGTTGAACCTAACACAGGGACCTCCCCCTCCCCTCCTCTTTTTTTTTCTCCATCGCTTATCCCTGCATACTATGTACCTATAATAGTCTACTTAAACTGCCACATCAGACCTCAATAATAAATGTGGATTACAAGATTTAAATCACTCAATTTCAACATAAACAAGCTGTCAATTGATGGAATTAAGAGCAAATTAGATTAAAATCGCCAGAATCACCTTTATAAGTTGATCCCACTGATCCGATGTGCAGTCGATGACGAAGTCACTATTCAAGCCAACGCCACTATGAGCCAATACATCTTGGATTAGTCCGTAGTTCTTCTTCCATTGACTTATCTTAGAGTTGATGTGTGGACTTCCCTTCAAATCAGTTTGAGGGAACTTCTCTTTGATGGCAGCCTCGAGTTTATTTTGGTAGCCCGCCTTGAAACCATTATCACTTTTCCAGCCTTGAGCCACAATGTCCTTGAGGGCAACCAAGAGGCACTCTTCCTCCTGGGTCGACCAACTTCTACGACTCCAAGCAGGCTTCTTTTTCGTAACTGTAGGTCCACTACTACCACTTCCACCCTCAGATCCTAATGGAGATATACATGGTCAGCTTTGAAGATAGATTCAAAAAGTGGTGTGTCATAGTTTAATCTAGTTAATCAAGTGGAAGTAAGGTCCTACTTTATAGTTTATTTCCTAAACTTTGCATACGAAATTAGACATAATCTAAACAATTACATCCAAATTCAATTCATCAATGTCAAAGCAAATTCAACAAGGTAATCATTTAACCAAATTCGGACCTGTAATAATATTGTAAAAAAACTAAACTCATCAGGGTAATACCTCGTGCAGTAGAGCTCATCTCGACAAGCGGGTGCGTTAAAGACCTGCTGCTAACCGAGTAAAACCCAGAAAATGAAATCCCTACAACAAACCAGCAAAATATAAGAATTTGCGGCAACATTATGGGCTGAAATCGGGCTGGAACCCGCAAAATATAAGAAAACTTGAAGAACAAAAAAATGGGGGAATTATGCCGCCGTCGCTAGGGATTCTTCTGAAAATCGATCTGAAATTGCATAACAAGAGAACAAGAGAACAAGAATCGCATAATTTTTCGAACAAGAACCGGTATGAAAAATGGGGCTTACGAAATAGGTCTGAAATCGCATAACAAGAGAACAAGATTTCGAACGAAAGTGAGAAGAAGAAATAACACATTACCAGTGAAAATCGGACATATAAAATTCAACTGCAACTTCTATCAGTCCCGGAGCGAATTCTGCCGCCACCGCCGCCGCGAGGGCTTCTTCTGCAATGGGTGTTCTTCACAAATGGTATTAGGGCTTTTGTTGGAACCTTATCTGCGTATAAACTCAATTTTCAGAAATAAGAAAGCGCTCAAACGATTTTTAAGGGATAAATTAGGAATTCCACAATATTATCAGGATAATATGGTCATTTCCAAAGTCAATATTATTTTATTTTGGGTGCTACCAAATGCCCAATTAATTTTGTATGAATGGTTTTATAGGTTACCAAACAATCATCAAAAAATAAATTATATCTCATTTTCCATACTTCCTTATATTATTTTATCCATACTTACCTTTTCCATACTCACATACCAAAGATGCCCTTAAGTGATGAAGAAAAGCAGTTTTAGCTAGCATTGATTGATCATTTCTTTGTTAGTGTGGATTGAGTATTGTAGACATGCTGTTCGATGAAATGTGGCACAGAATTGTGATTTTGGTATTTTATAAGACAATGTGTAGAATAGAACTAGAACTAGTAACTTTTCTGTGTTATTGTAATTCCCAAATTCAACAGAATTAGTTAAGGAACATTGCAAAAAAAAAATTAAAAAAATGGTGAACGTCTCTGTCTGTGTGGGGATAATGTTTAGTGGAGGGAGAATAGTCCGTGGTTTGAATCTTTTACTCAATAAATTACTAAAAGTAGTTATCTGTACTCGAAAAAAGGAGATTATGATAGTAATTTGGAGTTGTAGGTGATGAATGTAATGTAGTAGTGCATTGAGTCATTGACTAGATTCATTAGACTTGTGATGATGGGCTGTATCCGTATCCGTATCCGTATGCATTCTCTCTCGGCTTTCTCCTTCCCTCTCATCACGTTATTAGTGTTTTCGTGTTGTTGTAAATGTGAGGGTAGAGATAGCATCGCTGTGGATTATCCATTGAGTAATGAGACTCTTGTATCAGCTGAGAGCAGATTTGAGCTCGGTTTTTTCACTCCCGGAGGTAATAGCAGTGACAGATATTTAGGCATATGGTATTACAATGTGACGCCAAGTATCGTCGTGTGGGTTGCAAAGAGAGATGTGCCGCTGCCACGTTCCTGCGAAGAAGTGGTTCTGATTGGAGAGGATGGAAACGTCGAGGCTAAGTGTAGCAAAGACAAAGGTTACTCCATTACAAGTGTTGGGACGTCTGCAGGCTCTAACAGAATACTGCGGCTGTTGGATTCTGGAAATTTGGTTCTTGATGATGCTCATTCGCGTACAAGACTGTGGCAGAGCTTCGAAGAGCCAACAGATACGTTTCTTCCTGGCATGAAACTGCACGATGCTGTGAATTTGAGCTCGTGGATGAGTCCGAGTAATCCAGCTACCGGGAGTTACTTGTTCGTGCAAGAGCAAGGTGTGTATATGATATATGAGAGATCTGTTAGCGTCCGCTGGAAAACTAACGAGCCCCATTCGTTTATGAAGGACGTGTTGCCTTTCTTTGTAGACCAAATATTATCAGGTTCAGCCAATGAAACAAGCCCTGCAGAAGAACCAAGTCCTGCCGAAGAAACAATTCGTGCTGAAGAAACAAGTCGTGCAAAAACACGAGGTCCTGCCAAAGCAAAGGCTAGCTACATTAGTTATGGTGCTCTACAAGGGAAAAACCGTGATCCTGAAGCCAGAGGAACGGACTATTATAGTAACACAGGATATCGTTTCGACAACTCAAGACTGGTGATGAACTCTTCTGGGCAGATACAGCACTATATTCTGAGCAATTGGTCCGGAGAGTGGCCAGCGCCCGATGATCCTTGCAGCGTGTACAACGCATGTGGGAAGTTCGGCGTCTGCAATGCATCCAGAACACCTATGTGCACATGTCCTCGCGGATTCCACCCCGTTTCTTTGGAAGATTGGAATGCTGGACTGTACTCTGACGGTTGTGATAGGGTTCTGCCTGCAGAATGCAGCCGGAGAAAAATGTTCGTGAAGATACCGCTTACGAGGGTAGGGGGAGGCTCCAAGCCAGTTGGCTGGTTTGATAATGAGAATGGGTGCAGATGCGCGTGCTTGAGTTTGAAGGATTGCAAGTGTCAGGCATACTATTTTGAAGATGCCGGTGGGACAAGCAGACGAACCAAAAGAAATTCTTCAAGATGTTGGATTTGGATGGCCGACGTCGAGAACCTTCGTCAGGATGATATTGACGCTAGTAGCATCAACCTTTGGATACGCGTGTCTGAAGGTAATTGCTTATTTCTGTTGGGATTATGAATGTTTTTATTAAAACTTTCAGAAATCTGCTGTGGATTGTGTGAAGTGTGTGAGATATTATCAGTAGTTTTGGAGCATCTTACTATGTCCAACAATTTCTAATTCATCAAGAAACATACTAATGACTTTTACTGGTAAAATTCGAGATGATAGGATCATAAAACTGTTACAATTGATTCAAATGTTTTGCTTTGAACAGCTGCATCCAAGGTGCACCCGGAAAAAGACGCTAAGATTGAGTCGAAAAGGTTGTATTTCATTGCCATCGCTGCTTCAGTAGCTGGAGTTCTACTACTTTCTTGCTTCGCCTCTATCTTATATCAAAAGCGGGTAGCGGCCAAAACAGCAGGTACATGAGAAGAGGAGCTACTGCTTTAGATTATACATTTGATCTAATTCCACTTAAGTCAAATAATCTTGCGATTTTTTCACCATTTCTCGAATCTATTCTTCTTTTTTCCAGTATATCACAGACGTAGTGAAGCTAGTTCGGTGTTTTTCTCAACTGAGAGTGAAAGACAAGTGAATAACTTGATGATGTTAGAAAATGACAAGAGCATTGATGTCCCTTTATACAATCTGGATTCGATCTTATCTGCTACAGACAGTTTCTCGGATTCGAATAAGCTAGGGCAAGGCGGATTCGGGCCCGTCTATAAGGTCACTACTCACTAGCTACTGACATATATCAAACATTTTTCTTGTGATGCCGCGATTTCATGACTGTTTTGGCTGTAAAACTCTTGCAGGGGAAGTTTCCGGAAGGAAATGAAATTGCAGTGAAGAGGCTATCGAGCTGCTCGGGCCAAGGAATCGAGGAGTTTCTCAACGAGGTCATGTTGATTGCGAAGCTTCAGCATCGGAATCTTGTGAGGCTTCTGGGATACTGCATTAAAGGGAGTGAGAAAATCTTGCTATATGAATACATGCCTAATAGAAGCTTAGATGCCTTCTTATTTGGTTAGTGCAGCTATATTATATTCTAAGCATTCATCACTCTCCATCTCGATTATCCATGAAAACATATACATTCTTTTCTAGACGAAGACAGCCGGTTGCTACTTGGCTGGAAGAAGAGGTTCGACATCATCTTGGGGATTGCTCGAGGGCTGCTGTATCTCCACCAAGATTCGAGGTTGAGAATCATTCATCGTGATCTGAAGACGAGCAACATCCTGCTAGATGAAGATATGAACCCCAAGATTTCTGATTTTGGTTTGGCAAGGATTGTTGAAGGCAAGGGAACAGAAGCGAGCACGAACAAAGTTGTCGGAACCTAGTAAGTCTGCACTTTCTTGATTGGGTTAATGTTCAAACGTAGCCCGACTTTTGTCCGTGTGAGTACTTTATGACCTGACATATGATTGCTCATTTATTTCCAATATAATTAAAATATTAGATTTGAGAGCTATATTTGTAATGATACAGCTCACAAGGACAAAAGTCAGGTTATATCTGAATATTAGCCCTTCTTGATTTAATAATTTTGGAGTTTAAGCCTAAACATAACTTGTTTTGCTTCCTTCAAGTGGGTATATGTCTCCGGAATACGCGTTGGACGGGAAATTCTCGACAAAATCCGATGTTTTCAGCTTCGGTGTCGTAATGCTGGAGATCATAAGTGGGAGGAAGAACACAGGATTCTATAATCCACAACAAGTCCTAACCCTCTTAGGTTATGTGAGTTCTAATCACACCTTTCTCTCTTTAGAGGGCGTTTACTTTGTAGATAGGATTATTGACAAAAATAATCGAAACTAATCTACTGTTTACTTTGATAGATTTATAATGGATTACTTGATTTTAAACTCTTTGACAATCTCGTCTTTCGAATAATCAATCTTATTGGAGCTGCTTTGTGTTTAGACATGGAGATTGTGGTGCGACGGCAAAGCCCTCGACGTGATCGATCCAACATTGTTGGAATCGTGCGAGAAATCCGAGGTGATCAAGTGCATAAACATTGGACTACTTTGTGTCCAAGAAGATCCCGACGACCGACCCTCGATGGCGAACGTGGTCATAATGCTGGGGAGCGAGAGCAACCCTCTCCCCCTCCCGACTCAGCCGGCATTCGTTCTGAGGCGACGGGCCTCGAGCATGGCATCGTCGTCGTCTTCCTCTTCGAAGCAAGACACGTGCTCCGTCAACGAGCTCACCCTTACTATTGTGCAAGGGCGATGATGAGCGGTTTGGTCCTTATATTAATAGTCTGAGTGGCCGACGCAGAAAATAATATTAATGAATTTTCAGTTTCATTGTTTTCTAATATTCATCAATAATTAGACGATCATGCTTTATATACGTGGAATAATTTGTCTACCTAGCCTTCTATTCAATTTGAAAAGTATTATATTTGTCGTTACATTTTCAATATCTATAATTTCATGATGTTGAGTTCACTGGTGGCAAATTAAAGTTTTAATCGAAAGCAACTACTAGAAAGCGAAAATAAAACATTAAAAGTGACGAAGAATTATTTTAATCGGAATTTGATTCACAAGACTTGGTTGACTTGCTAGTCAATGCTTGATTAAATTTAAATGTCCACATCAATTTCATATTCGAGGAAGTATATCCAATTTATATTCTTTTAAAATTAATATTTCTCCAATAAACTGTATTTCTATTAAATTTAATATTAATCCCAATAAAAAAATAATTAAATTTAGTAATAATAAACATTTAATCCGGTATCAGAAAACACTAAAACTAAACACATACTAGTATTAAATTTTAAAATATGTATTTTATTAAAAAATAAAACTATCCCATGACTAAAAGGTAAATTATCAACTTTTTTATTTTAAAAAATTCGTGCAAAATACATTGACCTTTTACGACTCGTTCAAAAAAAATCATATATTTAAATTAAAGATACCTTTTTACATCCAATTGTTTCCACTTGATTAAACAAATTATAATATAATTAAAAATCACATAATTTAATAATTTAATTATAACACACTGCATGAAGTGGAAGCCATCCATTTTCGACGCGTCGACGAAGCTGAAATCAGCTGAGTATTGAAGGTGTGTTTTCTTCCGCGTTCTTTCCATTCTTGTAATCTCTTGTGGAATTAAGAAGAATATGTTTTTGCAGTTGTAGAAAATTACTTTTATATATATATATATGGTGAAAGCTATGGTCAAATAATTGAATGTGGACGCAAGTAGGGCCCAGTGATTTTAGCTTTTGCATGCTCCGAATTGAATTGGGTTTCAGTCAATTTCTACTAATTGCTGTTGATTTTTGTGGTAGTAATTTCCTTTTTTCAGTTAACTGATGGCTGCAGAGACAATTGATGGTGGTGAAAGAATGAGGTAGAATTGTAGAGACAATTGATTGAGTATTGTAGGCAAGCTGTTTGATGAAATGTCTCACTGAATTGTGATTTTGTTATTGTATAAAATGTTAAAACCAGTGTGAATTAAAAAAGAATGATGCTAATAATCCCCAAAATCAACAAAAGTTAGTTAACAAACAGTGCACAAAACATGTGAGTTACGTCGCTGTCTGTGGAGGACCAATGTTTAGTGGAAGAAGAAAAGTCTATGGTTGAATTAGAGGTTCTTTTATACTTGAAAAGGAATATTATGATAATCATTTGATATGAATATATGATAAATGTAATGTAGTTATGCTTTGATTAGATTCATTAGAGTTGTTGTGATGGGCTATATGCATTCTCTCTCGGCTTTCTCCTTCTCTATTATCGTGTTATTAGTATTTTCGTGTTGTGGTAAATGTGAGGGTAGAGATAGCATCACTGTGGGAGATCCATTGGGAAAGGAGAGAGATGAGACTCTTGTATCAGCTGGGAGCAGATTTGAGCTTGGTTTTTTCACTCTTGTAGGTAATGATGGTGTGAGCAGATATTTAGGCATATGGTATTACAACGTGCTGCCAAGAACTGTTGTGTGGGTTGCTAAGAGAGATACGCCCCTGCCGGATTTCTGTGGAGGGGTTCGTATTCGAGATAATGATGGGAATGTCGAGGTTGAGTGTAGCAATGGTGATCCTTACCCCATTACAGCTCTTGAGAGCTCTGCAAGCTCAAACAGAACTCTGCAGCTGTTGGATTCCGGGAATTTGGTTCTTGTTGATGCTAAATCGGGTGCAAGAGTGTGGCAGAGCTTCGACGAACCAACTGATACGTTTCTCTATGGCATGAATATGAGCGATGATGTGAAGTTGAGCTCGTGGATTAGCCCGAGCAATCCACGTACGGGGAATTACTCGTTTGTGCAAGAGGAAGAAAATGTGTATGTGATATATGAGAGATCTGTTAATGTCCATTGGAAAAATAATGAGCCCCGTTCGTTTATGAAGGATGAGTTGAATTCCATTCTACGCCAATTTTTATCAGGTTCTATCACAGAATTGGATAGGAGAAATGATACTGGAAAGAAAGTCGCATATAATCCGTCTTTGCTTAATAATACAACGCCAGACTTCAACAACTCGAGACTGGTGATGAGGTCTTCGGGGAAGATAGAATTCTACAATTTGATAGACGGTTCGGGCTGGTCCATGGATTGGGCAGCACCCGATGATCATTGCAGCGTGTACAACAGATGCGGGAAGTTCGGTCTTTGCAATTCATCTGGAGCATCTACGTGCACGTGTCCTATTGGGTTCGAGCCCGTTTCTTCGGAAGATTGGGATGCTCAAAAGTACTATGATGGTTGCGATAGGATCCTGCCTTCAGAATGCAGCGAGAGAAATAAGTTCGTGAAGATACCGCTTATAAGAGTAGGGGGAGACTTCAAGCCATTTGATCAGGCTCAAGAAAAGGGAGCCTGCGAAGACGTGTGTTTGAGTTTGAATGATTGCAAGTGTCAGGCGTACTATTTTGAAGATACTGGTTCCACCAGCAGAGGAACCGGAAAAAATTCTTCAAGATGCTGGATTTGGACGGCTGAAGTCGAAAATATTCATCAGGATGATATTGACGCAGCTAGTGCTAGTGTTATCCTCAATCTACGTGTGTCCGGAGGTAATTTACTTACTTATATCTGTTGATAATTTAAATGTTTTTGTTGTAAACTTAGGGAATCTGCTGTGGAATGTGTGAAGTGTGTAAATTGTTAGTGTTACTAGCAGCTTTTCGTAGCAGTTCATCAAGAAATATAGAAATGAATGTTATTAGTAAAATTCAAGATGATAGGATGATAAAACTGGGAGAATTGATTCAAATGTTCTCGTTTGCGCAGCTGCATCCGTTGTGACCCCGAAAAAAGACCCTGAGGCATCTAAGAATGGGTCAAAAAGAGTGTATGTGATTGCTGTCGTTTCTTTGATAGCTGGACTTATAACACTTTCTTGCTCTGCCTGTATATTATATCGAAGGAGGAAGGCAAGAGAAACACCTGGTACATGAGAAGAAGAGCTAGGCTTATTCCACCTTAGTCGAATAATTTACAACTTTTGTTAACCGCTTTGTGATTTTCTTTTTTTTTTTTTCCAGGAAATCACGGGCGTAGTGAGGCCAATTCGATGTTTTTCTCAGCTGAGAGCGAAAGACACGTGAAGAACTTGATGCAGGAGAATGACAAGAACATTGATGTTCCCTTTTACAATCTGGATTCAATCTTATCTGCTACAGACAGTTTCTCGGATTCGAATAAGCTCGGGCAAGGCGGATTCGGGCCTGTCTATAAGGTCACTAGCTACTCACTTTATTGAGCTTTTTTCTTGTGATGCAGTGATTTGATGACTGTTTTGGCTGTGAAACTCTTGCAGGGAATGTTTCCGGGAGGACAAGAAATCGCAGTGAAGAGGCTGTCGAGCTGCTCGGGCCAAGGAATCGAGGAGTTTCTGAACGAGGTCGTGTTGATTGCGAAGCTTCAACACAGGAATCTTGTGAGGCTTCTGGGATATTGCATCATTGGGAATGAGAAAATCTTGCTTTATGAATACATGCCTAACAGAAGCTTAGATGCCTTCTTATTTGGTTAGTGTCTCATCACTCCCCATCTTGATTAGCCATAAACGGAATTATATTCCATCACATTCTTTTTCTAGACGAGCACAACCGGTTGCTGCTCGACTGGAAGAAGAGGTTTGACATCATCTTGGGGATCGCTCGAGGGCTTCTGTACCTTCACCAAGATTCGAGGTTGAGAATCATTCATCGCGATCTGAAAACGAGCAACATCTTGCTGGATGAAGATATGAACCCCAAGATTTCTGATTTTGGGTTGGCAAGGATTGTCGAAGGCAAGGGAACAGAGTCGAGCACGAACAAAGTCGTCGGAACCTAGTAAGTCTACTACACTTTCTTGAAATCTTTCGAGTTGGGTTGAGCATATTCGGTATTAATCGAAAATTAAACCGAATCATAAGAGTATATATAATATGTGATTAGGTTTTTAGACTATATGGTTCGGTTTCGGGTAATTTGGTTGTGTCGATTCGGTTAGGTTGGATTACCAAACCGGCCGATGCTCGCCCGTTAATTTGGAGTTTGGCCTAAAATTAACTTGTTGTGCTTTCTTCAAGTGGGTATATGTCACCGGAATACGCGTTGGACGGGAAATTCTCGACTAAATCCGACGTTTTCAGCTTCGGTGTCGTAATGCTGGAGATCATAAGTGGGAGGAAGAACACAGGATTCTATAATCCACAACAAGT
>JAYJMF010000036.1:865687-881007 GCA_036873715.1 Salvia sclarea | reverse complement strand
TATTATTATTATTATTATTATTATTATTATTATTATTATTATTATTATTATTATTATTATTATTTCCTACACATCTATGGTAGTCATCTCCTAGTGTTGCTCACACTTCTACAGAAAACTTGTCATTTAATTAAAGTATGGTGAAACAAGTTTATAGTTCCTCTGTCCAATGATTACATAATTTGTTTATGGAGAGAACACATGAAACATGTCTAATTAATTAACAAATTATTATATATCTTGCAACGTAAAGTAGAAAAGTGTTATACACAATAAATAATTTAACTTGTAAATATAGACATATGATTTTTGAAATACAATAAGTAAACTGGAGATATTTGATCTAACCTATAGGTAGCCAATCATAATCAAAATCTTGCCTTTGATTTGTACTTTGTTAATTAATTAAATAATGGACATTATTAGAATTCATGATCTAGACCAAAACTTTTCACATAAGCGTACCTTTAAAATAATAAATTTAACTTTCTTGCAAACACACGAGTACTTAAATTAAAGGGAGATTTTTCGAATCTTTGGGCGCGGTAAATGTTTGATTAAATGCGTGTAAAGCGATTATATCATTATAGAAAAAACTGTTGTACAACAAAAACATAAATTCATTGAGAACTTAATAAAAATATGTATGTCTCAGAAAGCAAAGTTTATAGGGATTTTTGCGCCTAAATACACTCTATCGATCCTCTCCCTTTTAAATTATAAACTAATAATTAGACATAAATCTCATGTTTAATCTTATACTCCTATAAATATACATCTATTGATTACAACGTTAATCACACACACACACACATCTCTCTCTCTCTTAATCACATTAAGCCATGTTGCTAAAAAGTAGCCTCTTTTCTTCTCCATCAATTAGGAAAATCAAGGGTTTGTCTCATGATGAATTCAAGATTTCTTTGCTACGTAATGATGCAAAGAAAATCCAGCTAAGAAGAAGACTAGACTTCCAAAATAGTAAGATAAATGCAGCTGCAGTTATTAATGGCGTTGAAGCCATTAATAAAGAATTGGAGCTGCCATTGAAGCTGGAATCTTCTTCTGGGATTGGAATTACCAGTTTTTTTCAAGGGAAAAACATTTTCCTTACTGGTGGAACTGGCCTCCTCGGAAAAGGTTTTTTTATTTTAATTAATTATGTGATATAGTATTAATTATGATTATCAAATGCATGTATCAATATATAATTATATATTTAAATTGATTTTTTTTGCAGTTCTTGTGGAGAAGATGCTGAGGTCTACACCACTGGGGAAAATATATATCCTAGTAAAAGCAGATGATCATGAAGCAGCATGGGATAGATTGCAGAAAGAAGTATGTTTAATGTCGAAAAAATTAATTAATTTCTCTATAATTATGCCTGATTATGCTAACTACAATTTTCCCTTTCTCTTAGCTTCTAAACTCGGAGTTATTTGCATGTATTCAAGAAAAATATGGAAAATATTACCAAGAGTTTATAAAGGAGAAGTTGATAGCAGTTACTGGTAACATTTGTGAGCCAAATTTGGGAATGAATTCTGATTCTGCTCGAGCAATAATGGAAGATGTCAACGTCATTATTGGATCAGCTGCCATTACAACCTTGAATGAAAGGTTAGTTTTTTTTTTTTTTTTTCCTTTTTCTTCATTAAAATTGCATACATCTAAATTTTAGGGTTAAGATTTCACCTATATGTCGATGATAATAACCCTAAAGGGCCTAAACGGAATGCAAATATTACATTGCATAGTTTAATTACTACTTGTTGTAATCAATTTTGTTATATATCTACGTTCCTCGTTATATTTATATAACTAGCAGAGAGGACGTGCGTCGCACGTCTTACATGTCAATTAACATATTATTCTGTGTTATATGTCAAATAGAATTGTAATCCGGTTAAATAACTTGACATGGTTAATTAACAATTTACATGGTTAATTGACAAAGTATATATCAAATAAAATTGTAATAATTTACATAATTATCCTTAAAATAATATATATAATAAGGATAAAATAGGTAATTCATATTTTGTAAAACCCACCCTTTTATTATTAGTATAGATAAATACCAATAAACTATAATAATTAGGGCATAGTGTAACTCGTTGAAGAGGAAAAACAAATGTACATTAGTGTATTGGGCCGTAAAAATATTGATAAAAGCCCATCAAAAAATCATACTGGGCCGGGCAGGTTGGGCTTGACCGAGGCAAAATAGGCGTGACCGAGTTTCAGCGATACGACGTCGTTTCGGCGAAACCCACCTTCTTCTTCTTCCCTAAAATCAGTCGCATCATAAATCGGCCTCCATTTTTCACTCTGTCAGCTTCGAATCGATCTCCCAAAATACGACGCCGTAGCAAGAAATGGCCACCTCACTTGCCGCCATGACGGCTCGCAGAGCTGCAGCTTACGCTCGCCTCTCGACATCCACCACCCGCGCCGCTTCGCTGGTTCCCCGCCGCGGCCTCGCCGGCGCCGCCGGTACTGATCTGAAACCTAATTTTTTTGTTTTTTTGGGCGCTGAATCGTTCGTGTTTGATTGATGATTGTTGTGTATCGGATTGCTGATTATTGAATCTGTTCGGTGCAAATTAGGGCTTTTTTGATTGACAATGTTTTCGAATTTCAGAAGGCCACGGGACACCGAGGATTAATATCTGGGAAGACCCGATGAGTCCGTCAAAGTGGAAGGAAGAGCATGTGAGTATACATTTTTTTATAATTTTTTTTAGAGTAAGATTTGGTTTTTCCCCCAAAATTGTTAATCTGTTATGAATCCAGGGTTTCCAGTTGTTTTATTTTGTTTGATTTATGATGGATGGTGGTGTGCTAAAATGAATGCACATAGAGATTGGGTGTTGGATTGGTTGAAATAGAAATCAATTCTTGAAGAAAAGGATCAGTGATTTGAGTGGTCTTGCTTGATAATGTCTGAATTGGGTGATGGAAATTCGAATTGATTGAGATCCATAGTCATGAATTTTGCTCTATTAATCGGTGCATAATTGAACCTTAGGCACAGGAGCAGAAATAGATTATAAGTCATCATGAAATGGGAAAAAGAAAAAATGAGTCTGGGTATATGTTGGATGATGATTGAAAATTTATATTCAGGAGTTTTAATTTTTAGTTTGGTTAGTTTTGTTGGGATTGAAAAATTAGGCCAAGCTCCTGCAATTTTGATAATTTTGGTTAAGGTCAGCTTGCTGCCTTGCCTCCTCTGTTCATCGACTCGTTCAAAACTTTCCCGATTTAGACTGTTCAAGCAGATTAATCCTCATAAAGAGCCTGTTTTTGCCTTTGGAATCCATGGCAAGCTCATAAGTATCTAATCACATGAATATGTTAACTTGTAAATTCAATGACTCGTTGTTTGCTAATGTCAGAATTTTGTTTGGAAGTCTACTGGTTCTTACGACCGGGAAATTCACTAAGTATAGTGTAGATGTTTCCACCTCTTCCAGCTCTGTATCATGATTATGGAGCCTTTTCAATTGGCTGCTTAAAAACTTGATATCCAATCAATATTTACACGTCTTTTGCCTTGTAGTTTGTGATTGCCTCTTTAACGGGGTGGTTTGTCTTGATCTACGGAGGTTACAAGTTAGCTACCGGTGGCAAGAAGGACAAAGGAGAGGTACGTCTCTTCCTTAGAGAAAATAATTAGATATTGCAGCAATTAATGTGAGCAGAGCATATGCATATATATATATACACCTTCATGGCTTCATGGAATAGATACACCCTACATTGCTCCTTCTGCCCTGATTTGATTTGCTTTCCTCATGCGACGGCATATATAATACGTTGATTTTCATACACTCTGCAGAAAGCAGAGGAACCAGCAAAAGTAGCGGCACCAGCAAAGTAGGCCGGAGATTCAAGTCATTGTCATTTTTTCCCCTCTAATAATATGTGCTTCAACTTATTATTTGTATGAAGAAAGTTCATCTCCGCCTGATTTTCAGCCTGTAATGATCACTAAGAATATTCAGCCGATGGATTTCGCGACGTTTTACCGTTTTTGGAGGAAGAATGAGTCTTTTCTCTTTCCCTTGTCATTCTCTTGTTCCATCTACATCTTCCAGTTGCTTCGGATTTTTTTTTCTGATAATAATGAAAACCATAATCTTGTTTCATCATTGTTAGTTTGTGACTCTTTTGTATGTTTTGGTTCCATTTTGGAACTGCCTTTTACTAGTTCTCCAAATTTAGATGTGATCTTGGATAAGTGTGACCAGGTTTAAAGTTTATGATCTTTAGAAATTTACATTTGGTTTCATGTTTTAAATTTTCTCTAAATGAATGAAGCTTGCTTGATTGATTTCTTAAGAACTATCTGACACACTTTTTGGATTTTTGCCAAGGATTATTAACCTCTATATCTATAGTATTAATTGTATTATTACTGGTGATATCTGTAAAAAGAAGTTATTTCACACAAAATTTAAAGTGCACTTTTCTTTGAAACTATTTAACATAAGTTTAACTTTCATATTTTAGGATTAAAAATACTATCAATAATAACTACATACTTTTGAAATAATATTTCTGTTCCATTAGATTCAAGAATTTTCAAAGACTAATGGTTAATTGCTAAAGAAGTGATTGACTTTAACCTGATTTTAATTCCTGAAATATCTTTTAATGCAATTCAAGTTCAACATAAAGCCACCTTCCATTTGTACCAAATGATGTACTGCAATAATTTTCCATTTCACCTAGTTTTTCAAACAAATTAACTGTCTAATTTGCTACAAATTAAAAATTGAAACCATCATCAAATATTTTATAAATCATGTATAAAATCAATATTGTTGAAATTTTTGGCAAATATTGCAATAAAATATAGATAGAAGCACTAATGATTAAAGCTGAGAAGACTCTGGCACTTGGAGTCTTCGACCTTATATATAGGAAATTTCTCAGTTTCTTCCATGAAAGCTCTCTAAAGCTGTGTTTGAGTTTCTCTACAACTTTATATAGTATATATAAATACTTATAATTTTGTAGTTTCATATCTCTATATATAATCTGCCTGCTCAATTTTCCAGTTTAATCACAGCACCATTCATCAATCTCTAATCCAAGGTAAATTTTTACACTTTCTTTTTCTTGTTTTTTGGGACCCTTTTTGTTATGTGATTTATATCACAATTTTGTGTTATGTGTGGGTCAAAATTTGTAGGATAGATCAAGATTAGAAATTCATCCCGTTGTTGTAATTTTGTTAGAGTTTGATTACATGGTTAAAATTCAAATATATCCCAATAAATACTCAAAATATAGCCAAAAATGTGAGATTTAAGATCTATATTTGGAATTACATAGCAATAGCTTGCCTATATTTAACTATCTTAAAATGTCACTGAATATTAACCCATTCAGCCTTGATTATATTTGGATTTGGATATTAATTCGCCTTATGAATTTCAACCATTAATGCTCAATTTGTTCTTTCTCCCTCTAACTTGAAGTTACGAACACATCAAGTATTCATTTTTATGTAATTTGTCGAACTAATGATGTTAATAATAATAATTTTGAAGATATTAGAATCGAAATAAATGTCTAAAACGAACAAGAATGGCTTGAAAGTGATTGATGCTCACGAAATTAGGTGAGTGGCACTTCACTTCCAATAGACTAAGCTATGATTATTGAGCCATGGAAAAAATGATCCTTTGTTGTCATATGATCAAAGAAGGATCTTGCTCTTATATTTCAAAACAATGTTTGTTGTGTTGTGTTCACTTTCTTAATTTTACGCCCCGCGATTAAAATGTCTGGCTCCGTCGCTGCTGATCAGAATGGCAGAAGGGGCTGTGAGATTTCTCCTCGAGCAGCTTTCTTCGTGGCTTCGCGAGCAACAAAAGCTACTCGGAGGGCTCGAAGAGGAGGTCAAATACATCCGAGACGAGTTGGGGCAAATGAGGGAGTTCCTCAGAGTTGCCGATGCAAAGGAAGAGAGCAATCCCAACCTCAAGGAATGGGTTCGACAAGTCCGAGAGATCTCCTACGATGTTCTAGATGTTCTCGACAAATACGACGTTACAAATAGATCCACAAGTGGCTATGCCAAGAAAGTGTATGCTTCGATGAAGAGATTGAAGGCTCAACATCACATTGCATCCGAAATCCGGGCCATTAAGTGTAGATTGGAGAATGTTTCGAGGAGCCAACAAAGATATAGAGATATGTATGCCGTTGTTGTTGATCTTGATCTTGGTTCGAGCTCGACTGTTGCGGGAAATGGCTCGTATGATGGTCGGGGGGACGCCCTTTTCTTGGAGGATGACGACGTTGTGGGGTTTGAGGAGGCGAAAAGGAAGCTTCTCGAGTGGCTCAAGTTGAGAGATGATGGGCTCGAAGTGATCTCGGTCGTTGGTATGGGAGGTCTTGGTAAGACCACTCTCGTTAAGAAGGTGTTTGATGAAGAAACCGTGAAGAAGCGTTTCGAGCGTCGCGTTTGGATTGTGGATTCGGACTACGCTGATGTTAGGCGTCTCTTGGCGAGCTTGATCAAGAGGCTTGTCGGGGAAAGCAAGGGATCCCTGCCTCGAGAATTGGAAAGAATGAGTGTCGATGAAATGAGGGATTTCGTGCATCGGTTCCTCGAGGGGAGTAGCTATGTTATCGTCCTCGATGATGTTTGGGAGATGTCGAGATGGGAAGCCATCAAATTCGCCCTCCCGAGGAAAGGTGCTCACGGTTGTGTCATCATCACCACACGTTTCGTCAGCATAGGTAATGCGGCTTGTAGTGAGACGGGGCATGTTTACGACCTAGCCCCGTTGCCCGTTGAGGAATCGAGGGCGTTGTTATACAAAAAGGCGTTTCCGAGGAAAAATCCATGCCCTCCTTATTTGGAAGAGTATGCTGAAGATATATTGAAGAGGTGTGAAGGTTTGCCATTAGCAATTGTTTTGATTGGTGGGCTCTTAGCGACGAAGAACGACAGAGCCGAGGAGTGGGAGTTGTTCAGCCGGAGCCTCGGTGATGAGCTCGAAGACGGCAGCCTGCAGCGATTGTCGAGGCTACTCTCGCTTAGCTACAACGATTTGCCTCATTACCTCAAGCTCTGTTTCTTGTATCTGAGCATTTTCCCCGGAAACGGCTTGCTCGAGAAGGAGAAGATCGTTCGGCTATGGATAGCGGAAGGGTTCGTTTCCGTGAGGTCGGATAACAATAGGACCTCCGAAGAAGTGGCGGAGAGGTATCTCAACGAGCTCCATGGCCGAAGCCTATTGCAAGTGGCGGAGAAAGACGAATACGATGGCAGAGCAAAGGCATTCCGTATCCACGACCTGCTTCGTGAGTACACCGTGTCGAAGTCGAGGGAGCAGAACATCGCGACGGTATTCAACGGAGGGGCGGAGATGCGATGGCCTGATAAGGTCCGGCGCCTTGCGGTTCAGAAGCTTGTGAATTTGTGTGTCGAGATGAGCAATTTCGAGTATCTCCGATCGTTGCTCGTGTTGTGCGGTGAAGGTGGAGATTTTGGGCCTATTGGGAGTTTGATTGGGAAATGTAGGCTTTTGAAAGTGTTGGATTTGATGGGAAATCCAATGGAAGCCATTCCTGATGGAGTTTTCAAGATGTATCATCTCAAGTTCTTGTGTTTGAGGAACACGAAGGTTCGAGTCATCCCGAGGTCGATTGGGAATCTCGAGATGCTCGAGACGTTGGATCTCAAGAACTCCGAGGTGACCGAGCTGCCCGTTGAGATCACGAAGCTCCGGAAGTTAAGATATCTTGTTGCGTATAAGAAGAAGAGAGACGACTTGTCGATAGCCTTCGACAGCATACGGAGCTTCAAAGCTCGTCACGAGATAGGGAGGTGGAATGCTTCCTTGCAGAAGCTCTGTTGCATCGATGCGGATGAAGTCGGAGGCGTGAAGATCGTGAGGGAGATCGGGAGGCTAACGCAGCTCCGGAGATTAGGCGTGGCGAAGGTGAGAAGCCAAGACGGAAAGGAGCTTTGCGCCTCCCTCGCCGTGCTAACCGGCCTTCGCTCTCTAAGGATCCACGCGGCGGATGAGGAGGAGAAGTTGGAGCTCGACCACGCTATGTCGTCCGCGGGCTTGCCATTCTTGAGACGGCTCGATCTCGTGGGGTGTATCACGAGAGTGCCTCGATGGATCCCGTCTCTTTGCTCGCTCACGGCTCTGAATTTGTGTTGGAGCAAATTGGGAGAGGATCCGTTGAGCCGCCTCGGGGATCTCCCGAGGCTGGCTCGTTTGAGGATCCACGATGCCTACGTCGAGCACTTGAGCTTCGGGGCTGGATGGTTCCCGAAGCTCCGGGTGCTGGTAATGGAGGAGTTCAATTGGTTGAGGTGGGTGACGGTGGAGGAGGGCTCGTTGCCCCGTCTCGAGGAGTGGCGGATGAGTGGCTGCCGCATGCTGGCGGAGCTGCCTCGGGGGATCGAGCGGCTGAGCACGCTCCGTGATGCTACGTTCAACGACATGTCGGATGAATTCGTGGGTTCGGTCGCCGAGGAAATGAGTTGGATGCCGGGTGGATTCGTGGACGCGGTCGCCAACGAGGGGAGTTGGAGGCTCGCTCATGTCCCGAACGTCCGTTTCAACGGCCAAACCGCGGGTTTCTCGACTCTCAAGGTACCCCTCGTCAACGGCGTCGGCATCTTACCCCTCTTTTAAGAGTTCGGATCCTCTATTGCATTCGATGGAGCATTGTTCCGTGTCGAGTGGTGATTTTGAGCCCCGATTGTTGTTAAGTGATCCTCCCTCTGTCCACCAAATTCGTTTACATACTTTTAGTGATACGTGTTTTAATAAATTATTATGGAGAATATAAAGTTATGACCGATGAGCCCGAGGAGGGTTACGTGGGGTCCATGTCCATAAGAGGAAAAAGTAAGCGTTTTTCATGGACGGCCTAAAGAGGAAATGCCCGATTCTCGGTCAGTCCTCACGCCTCTGCGCAGCCACGTCACCCGTCGCCTCCGACGCAGCAACGGAAATAAATTCTGCATTCTGATTTCTGAATTTGTGAGTTAATTCTTATTAGTTTGTAAATTGTGAATTAATGAATTGTGAATTTGGTCATTTTTTGCCCCTATTTGGGAATTAGTGGACTACAAGTGTAAATAGTGTAAAATTGTGGGGTGAATGTTGAATTTCACCTAATTTATCCACAAAGGATAATGAAACCTCACAACCCTTCTTCCATCCATCGTTCCTGAATATTGGTTTGGTAAGCAACAGCTGAAATTTATTGAAGAAAAAAGAATATATAATCAAGACTGGATTTTTATGGCGATTTATTTCAACTCCCACATAAAAAATCCGTAGTCTTTTAATGGGATTTCTGTCAAATTATCCGTTTCCATTTTATAATTGCAATGTTATTTTTTCCGACTTCATTTCTTTTAATTTTCAAGTTTTAGGTCTCTCAGAGTAAAATTCAACAGCACTATCGCCTTAAAAATCTGATCTTTGGTTGAATTGAATTGAATTTTCACATTTTTGTGTTGAATTTACAGCTAGAAAGATGCTGAAGCAAATGCTGGGTTGCTGCAAAGTTTACATATCAGAGAGCAGAAACAAGGCAGCTTTGGAAGCCATTGAAATGGCTGCAAAGCTGATTCCAAAGGCTCCCATCATCAACAAATTCGAGGATGCCACTTACAACAGAGTTGGCTACACATTGGTGTCGGAAATCGGGCCGGGCCCGGATTCGTCTCCGTTGAGAAACGCAGTTTTTGAGATGGTGAAGGCTGCATTTGAGGCCATTGATCTTGGATTGCACTGTGGGTCCCATCCAAGGCTTGGTGTTGTGGACCACATTTGCTTTCACCCTTTGAATGGCTCATCTTTGGACTGTGTTGCAGGAACTGCAAGGGCTCTGGCTGCAGATGTTGGTGCAGGGCTGCAAGGTTTGTTCTCTTGATTAATCGAATTCGAGTTTTCGGAGAATTTTGGGGGAAAAAGATTGGTTCTTGGTGTGTGGGTTTGAGCTATTGAAATGGATTATGATGATGTTGGCTATCTCGAATTTGATTAGTAGTATGTCTGGTTCTATTTTACTTGGAATTAGGGAAATGTGATCTAGTTATTCTTTTACTTCCTCCATCCATTCTTCTTGTCTCGTTTTCCTTATTGGGCCGTCCCGTTATTCTTGTCTCATTTCCTTTTTTAGCAAAAAATTATACACAAAAAGTATGTGGACTCCATGTGTACTACACCATCTCACACTCATCAACTCCACTTTCTTAATCTCCGTACCCAAAAGAAGGGGACAAGAAGAATGAGACGGAGGGATTAGTATTTATGGCTTGAATTGGAGTTTTTGGAGAAGTTTGGGGGTAAAAAGATTGGTTTTTGGTGTATGGCATTCTTGATTTTGATTAGTATGTGTGATTCTATTGTTCTTGGTTGAATTAGGCAAGTGTAATTCATATTGTAGTTATTTTTTTGGTGTTTACGGCTTTATTTGAACAAAAATAGATGTATATTTCACAAGAAACTATGCAGGGCTGCAAGGTTTGCTCTCTTTTATCACTCTGATTCAAGTTTTTCGAGTTGGTGTTGCTTGTTGAAATGGATCATGATGATGCGGTCATTCTTGATTTTGATTAGCATGTCTAATTCTATCATTGCTGGTTTGAATTTGGACAATGTGTTATTGTTTTAGCATCTATGGCTTAATCTGATGAAAGATAGATGCAGATTTCACAAGAAACTAGAATGATGATGCTTAGTTGTTTCTATGCTAGTAGTTGATTTAAAGGGCGCTTGTTGAGAGATAGTGCAGACGCTAGAAGTCGTGAAATGGTTGTTTCTGCTCGAGTTTAATCCGTAAGGGGTGACGAAATTGCTGCAAGCTTGTTAAGTGAGTGATGAAGTCTCTAATTAGGAGTAACGGGAATCGTTTGGAGGTGACATGTTTGATAGAGGATGACGGCGTAGTTGTGTCGCGAATAAAAGAGAGCATCAAAATAGCATCTATTGAAACGCTAGGAATTTCTCACCGGTTCGAAAAAAGTGGTAAAACTTGGTATTGGTTGTGAATTTTTGTCGAAGGTATGGCTGGCTACGTGATTGTCGTTGTAGATGTTGTTTTCTTGAGTTGATAGGAAAAGAAAACTTTTCTTCGTGTGGGCGAAGCATTGATCGAGCATATATGGTGTTCGTGTTGTTGCTTTTCTCTTTTTCGTGTTTACTCTCTTTCGATTGAATGAACTTAAGTCATCTTATTTAATGTTGTTTCTTCAATCTTTTTCTCCATTGTTAATGATCTTATAGATAGCCTGCAGTCGCGACGTTCTTGTACGGAGCCGCACACGGTGAGGGAAGGTCCCTCGACACGATCCGTAGGGAGCTCGGCTACTTCAAGCCGAATGCAGATGGAAACCAATGGGTAGGCAGCCTCCAATCCGAGGCCCTGCAGCTGAAACCCGACGAGGGCCCTCCTCGTGCTGTCCCGAGGAAAGGGGTCGTTGTCGTTGGGGCCACACCGTGGGTCGACAACTACAACGTCCCGATATTCTCGACCGACATGGCCGCCGTTCGGAGAATAGCAAAGAGGGTAAGCGGGAGAGGCGGCGGGCTCCCGTCGGTGCAATCCATGGCTCTTGCTCACGGGAAAGGTATGATCGAGGTGGCGTGCAACCTCTTGGATACGAGCAAGGCCGGTGGCAAGGACGTGCAACGAGCTGTCGAGGTGCTCGCTCGGGAGGAAGGTATGGACGTCGGGGAGGGATACTATACCGATCTTTCGGAGACGAAGATCGTCGAGAGTTACTCTAAGCTTGTTGAGCTCTCTTCATAGTAGGTTTGATGAGGAAGAAGAGTGATTGATTATAATGAAATGAAATTTATTTGCGTTGATGTTGTTGGTTTTGTAATTATAATACTCCACATAATAATGTTTCATTTTGCCATTTTAGTCCGTATACAATCTATAGTTGAAAAGACCCCTTAAATTAAAAGCACACTCTATTGAAATATTGAAAGAAAATAAGAACGTTAAAGACCTATTCATGTACTATTACTCTTCTTGTCTTTTGGCACTTGAGATTTAGTGTCCCGATTTGTATCACTTTCATTTTTTTATTGATTTCTTTTAATTTTTTTTTCTTTGATCATAATTTTAATTTAATTATATAATTATTAATAATAATTAATTCCATTTCGTTAGGATATATAATTATTTTTCATAATTTTATTTTGTTTTTAGTGGTTCATAATTTATTTTTAGGGTTGATAAATTCAAATTTAGGACATATAATTTTTTTAAAATTTATTATTTTTGAAATCAAAGTTAAATATCATTCATAGTAGTATAAATAAAAAAAATATTTTTAAAATATCGAACTCGATGCTTTTCGTGAAAGATAGCCGTTATACATAATAAGAAATCGGCTAAAGTTTATCAATTTACAGACAATTTATCCTAAAATATATACTACAGTACTATATAATAAATATAAAGATAAATATTTATAATATGTCCGTTCTAATTGATTTATATAACAAATTAACAATATAAGGGAACTTGGGCACCAAGCATATACATATGTCTAGACGATTTATCCTAAATTATTATAATAATAATTTTATAAAGATAAATATTTATAATTGATTTTTATAATATTAACAAATTAAACTATATAAGGGAACTTGGGCAACAAGCACATATTCCCCTTATAAATATCAAAATAATAGGATAGGAGCATTGTAATCACAAAAGCAACTATCGTGCAAGGTTCCGATCAAATAGACATTGCATACGCCCTACTCCGCCGCCCGCCGCCGTTCAGATCTGCCGGAAAAATTGCTCAGATCTGTTTCGATCTGTGATTCGGCGAGTCAGCCGGCTTCTGCGATGTCTATTTGATAGGAACCAAGCACCGTAGTCTGGTGAATTACAGTTATTTTGATGAATTTGTTTTATATTTATATAACTGTTGAATCCCAATTGCTTGAGTGAATTGCTCTTGAATTTTTAGGAATCTTGTGGTTGTGGGGAAGTTAAAGCCTTGTTAATTGAATTATTGTTCCCGATAAGACTCTGTTCTTTTTTTTTTTTTTTTTGCTTTTAATTTACAAGTTTTTGTGCTTGGAGAGTAAAATTCAATAGCATTATCACCATAAAAATCTGATCTTTGGTTGAATTGAATTGAATTTTCACCCCCTTTTTTTTTTCTTTTTCTTTTGTGTTGAATTTACAGCTGTAAAGATCGGTTTTTGAGTGGTTGTTGAATTAGGGAAGTGTGAATCCATGTTGTGGGGGAAAAAGATTTGTTTTTGGTGTATGGGAAAAAGAATTTTGCTCTTCAATTTCAGGAATCATAGGAAGTTAGGGCTTTGATAATTGAATTATTATAATTCCTGATGAGACTATATTTTCTTTGCTTTTCTTTTAATTTACAAGCTTTTCTTTGCAACTCTCTTCTTGCTTGAGAGTAGAGCTGTCAAATTTGGCCCGTCCCGGGATTTGGGTCGGGCTGGACTGAGAAATAAGAGGCTCGAAAAAAACCGGGCTTTTTTGGCCCGCCCATTTGGCTTTCCGGACTAATCGGATTTTGGGCCAAAAAAGCCCGAAGCCACGGGCTTTTTCGGCCAGCCCATAGATAATTAAATATACATATAAATATATATATTATTAATATTATTACATTATTAGTATATTATTTAGAATTTTTTTATGATTATGATTTATTTAGTTTTATATTCAATTTTTTATTGTTTTAATGGTTCAGTTGTAATGAAAAATATATATTTATTAATTAATTTGTCCATAAAATATTTAAAAAATATATTTTTATAAAAAAGAAATTCGGGCCGGGTTAAAAACTTAGGCCCGAAAGTTTTGGCCTGGCCCGGTGGGCTGGGCCGGCCCGGGCCGCCCATTTGACAGCTCTACTTGAGAGGACAATTTAGTTCGTTGAGATTTACTCTAAGCTTGTTGAACTTTGTTCATGGTAGGTTTGAAGAGGAAGAAAATGTGTAATTTTGTTTGCATTTTGTTAAACGAATTTTAGTTGGTTTTGTAAATTTGTAATTACAATATTAATTTTAATACATTGGGCGGGCCCAAGTCTAGGCCTACGGCAATGGTGCTTAGAGGTTCGCTTTTAAAAACTCTATTGAAATATTGAAAAAGACGAGATATAATAGCGGCCCATTTTGTGTATTATTTGTTAGTTGACTATAAATAAAATAAAAGGTAATGAAAAGGATTTAATATAATATTTTTTTAAAGACTAGTGGGACTTAAACACTATATTTCAGGCCAAAAAAAGCCTTTCCCACTCTTCCAGCAACCCACACTATTGTTACGATCGAGAAGGATAATAGTAACAAATAACCCTATGTCAAATGGGTAATTTCTTTCATTATCTTCCTCTTGCTACAAATATATTAAAAATAAAATTATTTTATTCTAAAATTTAATCTGAAAATCTCAAATAAGATTTATTTGGTTAGGTGTGAATACACAATTTCGTGTCCACCAAGAAGTTTTGTTAGTGTACACAACAACTAATCGAAGCCAGATAAAAATGGTCTCGCATAAAAATGGGCCATTTCTTGTATATCTTCCTTTTGCTACAATCATATACACCCTCCGATTTTAATGAGAAATAAATAAATTTATTTTATGATCTTAGTAATTATTTATTTTACGAAAACTCTATTGTGGCTCTCCCCACTTTTTTCCCCAAAAAAGGTGTTAAGCAGTTACGCTGCTTGTAGACCTCAATTAATTATATTTTTAGCTTCAATAAATCTATATATCTTTAAAGACAAATCAAAATTCCCAAATTGATTTCAAATCAATTTGGATTTAGATGGCAAATTGGTAGTTTTTCTAAAATCAATGGTCAATTATAAATCTTTATAAAAATAAATAGAGATAAACTAATGGATTGTTCCCATGATTTGCGAAAGTGGTGGGAGAGGAATGGATAGTGGGGGTGAAACTAACGTGTTTTTCAAAAGAATTATTCTAAATAAAATTAAAGTTATTTTCTATATTTTACTTATAAAAGTTCATTATTTCTCAAAATATTTGGAGCATATTAATACAAGGATATACAATATATATCTTGAATTAAAGATCTCGACACAAACTTTAATATGACACATATTATGTCAAGTATAGATTTAAAATAAACAAATTATAGCAATTTAAAGGTTCAGAACCAATTATATGCATATATAATACTCCCTCCGTCCCCCATATATAGGCCCATGAAAGAGTGGCACGGGTTTTAATAAAAAGTGAAAATGATGGTAGTTTGAGTGGAGATAAATTATGATTTTATTGAAAAA
>JAYJMF010000036.1:851135-865587 GCA_036873715.1 Salvia sclarea | reverse complement strand
CCCAATAAGTCGTGTTATTGACCCATTAATTGCGTGCCGGTTCGTGTCGTGTTTTCGGGTCGTGTTGAAAATTGCCAACCCTAAGTATAATGATTTCTTTAGCTCAATTAATCCTTTTCTTTTCCTTAATGAAACAAACAAGGGAAGGCCTTCTACGCGTTTTTTCTGGAAATATTTTTCATTTTGTTTTGTATAATTTGTATCCCTATCCATTTTCTGGCTTCGAAAAATTATGTGACTCACCAGATTGTGATAGTGCATTTAACATTTTTTTAATAAAAAACTTACATGGCTCAAACAACATCGTTTGTGCACTACAATTGAAAAAAAAAGTCAGATATGGCATCGTTTTATTGAAGTTTATAAGGCACAGACGAAGTCGTTTGTAGCATGTGAGAACCACTTTCACCTTTGGATTGTGAAGATCTATGGTGAATGCATTTGATTTCACAAGGGATGAAAATCCATTTTTATCTTGTGTAGATACTTTTTTGTAGTGAATGCATTTGATTTTCATTGCGAATGCATATGCTTTTATAAGGTAAGAATGGCAGAGAGTGCTGTATTATTTGTTCTCAACGAGCTCTCCGCGTTGCTGCGAGAGAAGCGACAACTGCTGGTAGGACTTGAAAGGGAAGTTGAGTCGATCCACGACGAATTGGGCCAGCTTAGGGGATTTCTCAGGGATGTTGATGCAAAAGAAGAAACCGATTCCAACCTCAAAGAATGGATCACACAGCTCAGAGATATCTCGTTCGACCTGGAAGATGTTCTCGACAAGTACATGCTCCGTGCTGGAGCACGAGCACGTCGTGGCACGAGTGGATTCAGTGGCTGCATAAAAAGGTTGTATGTTGCCGTTAAGGATTTGAGAGCTCGTGATCAGGTTGCTCGTGAGATCCAAGACATCAAGTGTAGATTGGAAAGTGTTACCAAAAAGAAGGAGAAATACCGAGAAATGTATGGCGTTATAAGTCAAGGTTCTACTTCTGGCACTGGGGATAATGAATGGTATGATGGTAGAGGCGAAGCTCTGTTCTTGGAAGATGATGAAGTCGTGGGGATTGAAGAGCCACGACAACAACTTATTACGCGGATCAAGTCGATGGATAATGGACTTGATGTCATTGCAGTGGTAGGAATGGGTGGTTTAGGTAAAACCACGCTTGTCAAGAAGGTGTTTGATGATGAAACAGTGAAGATGCGATTTAGCAAGCATGTCTGGATTGTTGCTTCGGATTTTAAAGATGTTAAACCCTTCCTTAAAAGCCTTATTGAGAAACTATTTAAAGAAACAAAGGAATTACCACCTCAAGATCTGGAAAGCATGGATGTTGATGAGATGAGAAATGTTGTTTATGAGAATCTTAAAGAAACAAAGTACATTGTTGTGGTTGATGATATTTGGAATGTTTCTAGATGGGAATCTGTAAGATTTGCATTTCCTAGAAGAGGAGGCAGTCATGGTTGTGTGATCATCACCACACGTTTTAGCAGTATAGCTGATGCAGCTTGTAGTCGGGGCGGTCACGTGTATATCATGAAACCA
Source organism: Salvia sclarea (assembly GCA_036873715.1). Taxonomy (NCBI): domain Eukaryota; kingdom Viridiplantae; phylum Streptophyta; class Magnoliopsida; order Lamiales; family Lamiaceae; genus Salvia; species Salvia sclarea. The sequence goes on along the minus strand of JAYJMF010000036.1, from coordinate 864,038 downwards.
TTATCTCCAGAGAACTCCAACGCCCTGTTCAATCAGAAGGCGTTTTCTGGACGTCCGTGCCCTCCTTATTTAAGAGAGTATGCTGAAAATATCTTGAATAGATGTGATGGTTTGCCACTTGCGATTGTTGTGATTGGAGGGCTCTTAGCTACGAAGAAGAATAGAGCTGAAGAATGGGAAAGGTTTAGTCGAAGCCTTGTCGATGAATCAAAAGGCTCCGACCTAGGAAGATTGTGGAAGCTACTCTCACTCAGTTACCATGACTTGCCTTACTATCTTAAGTATTGTTTTTTGTACTTCGGTATGATTCCTGTACGATTGCTTTTGGGTAAGGAGGATGTTATTCGATTATGGATAGCAGAAGGGTTTGTTGAGTCAAAACAACACCATACTATGGAAGAGGTAGCAGAGGATTATCTCAACCAACTTTCAAGTAGAAGTCTGCTTCAAGTGGTACATAGTGATAATACCGGAGGAGAATCGCGGTTTCGTATCCATGATCTGTTACGAGAATACATCATAGAAAAATCAAGGGAACAAAATATGATAACTATATATGACGGAAGGGAGACACAGTGGCCTAATAAGATCCGACGCCTTGCAATTCTAAAATCGGCCAGTTTCTCCCCTCAGATGTACAAATTGAAGTACCTTCGTTCTCTGCGGTGGTCTGATAAACAACATTTTGAATTGGAATCAATCAAAGAGTTGCTTAGTGAATGCAAGTTGTTGAAGGTGTTGGCTTTGAGAGCAGCTTCTCTGAATACTATCCCGGATGAAGTATTCAGATTGTATCATCTCAAGTATCTGTGCTTTACTGGGACAAATGTTAGTCTCATTCCGAAGGAGATAAAGTATCTCAAAAATCTGGAAACATTGGATATGAAGCGGTGCAATGTGACTGAATTGCCCGATGAAATCTTGAATCTCCACAAACTTCGACATCTTTTGGCGTATAATATCAAGAAGCCATATGATGTCATGTTCGACCACACAATGAGTGCTAAGGCTCCGTGCAACATAGGAACATGCTTGCCGCATCTGCAGACTCTGTGTTGTATAGATGCAGATGAAGTTGGTGATGTAAAAATGGTGAGGGAGTTAGGGAAACTCACACGGTTAAGGAGACTAGACATTGCCAAGGTGAGAAGCGAAGATGGGAGGGAGCTTTGCGCGTCACTGGCAAAGCTAACATACCTTAGCCGGCTTAAGATTTTGTCGGCTGAAGAGGGGGAGAAGATGGACTTAGACTACTCTCTCTCGTCTAGCGGTTTGTCGTTTCTAGTCACACTTCATCTCAGTGGGTGCGTAGAGAAAGTACCTCAGTGGATACCGTCTCTAAATGCACTCACCACTCTTATTATGGTGTGGAGCAAATTAAACGAGGATCCACTCCGTAGTCTCCAGCATTTGCCAAATCTCGAGTTCCTGTGGATTCATGACGCTTATGTCGATGGGTTAAGTTTCAAGGCAGGTGGATTTCAGAAGCTCAGAGCATTGTTGCTAGCAGAATTCAAATGCTTGGAATGGATAGATGTGGAGAAGGGCTCCATGCCTACTCTTAAAAGGTGGGAAATATGGGATTGCAAATTGCTTGAAGGTGTGCCTAAGGGAATTGAAGATTTGACAAAACTTCAAGATCTCAAATTTGGAAATATGACTAGTAAATTTGTGGATAGATTTGTTGAAGAGCAAAGAAATGAAGGAGATGATTGGAGGCTGGCTCATGTTCCATTTGTTCGTTTCGGCATCGTTAAACATGGGTACTGGAAATTCATCTAATGTATGCCTTGTTTTCATTTGTTTGGTATGCTAAACCACAAATGACTCTTGTTTCTTTCCATTGTAAATTGGTTTGTGATTCTGTTGCAAGTTTGTTTGTTTCTTATGCTTAACATTATTGTGCAAGTTGGGATAATAAAGTTTAATGATCATAGAGTAAATAAAGTTTATCAAAGCCATATTCAGAATGCGAATGTGCGGTGTGTTATGAAATGGTATTGTGCAAGTTGAGATAATAAAGTTTAATGATCATAGAGTAAATAAAGTTTATCAAAGCCATATTCGGAATGCGAATGTGCAGTGTGTTATGAAATGGTATTTTATACAATGTGATATGAAATAAATTATCAATAGATAAATAAATAAAATTCATCAAAATTATATTTGAAAGCTACGGTAATTAACTTGTCAGCTTTGCAAGCAAATAGTTAGTTTTTATATCTTTTTTATTGTCAGGAGTATTAGACAATTCATATATTTTGTCACCGAGGCTCTTTTATTATGAGTATAGTATGTATATAGCATATAGATAGATATGTTATGAACATTTCTTGAAACTTAGTATCTTTATGTGTTCATACAACTCTACTGAAAAAACAAAAGTAATAAAAAGAAAACAAGTAGATGGAAAAAGTACCATGAATTGAAGCTGCTTCCATCAATCCAACTCATTCTTCCTGGCAATTTCTTCAGACCTCTACTCTTCAAATAATCATAGCAACACACAAAAAAACAAAAAACATAATCACAATTAAATTTATGTTAACCATAACTACAAACAAATTAAATCCAGAAAAAAGGATAATAATCAAATAGCAAAAATTACCTCAATATCAGGCTCAAAATTAAATAGCAAGCAAAGAGAGCTTCAATGAAGCTAACGTAATCCGGCATAACTCCATAATCATCTCGCTAAGAATCTGAACACCTTCTCCGCCTCTCCCGTTGTGAGCAAAGCCACCAATCATCGAGTTCCAATCGATCGGATTCCTCACATCCATCCACCAATCATCGAGTTCCAATCGATCGGATTCCTCACATCCATCTTCGAGAAAAGCCGGTACCTCTAAAAAGCTCGACAACAGCTCCGAATCCACGCTTCCTTCGATAACCACCGAGCAGAGCACACCACGAAACGGAATTCTTCCTCGACATCCCATCAAGAGCACAACGAGACTCCTCCAACATCTCACAACAGCTCCGTGTAAGCTTTCTCCCAATCCAAACCTACCAATTTCCGAACAAAGGCGTTCGGCTCAGTTCCAGCATCCGACATTTTCCAGATACAATTCACGTATTCAACAGCTTCTCTCGATTTTCCCACGCGATTGTACCCGGAGATAAGGTTGTGCTTATCTTTGGTGAAACCTAATTTTTAGCAACTTCACAAAAATTCACTAGTGAGCAAACCATCTCACTAGTATATTGTGAAAACTGAAAACAAATAGTGGCCTTTTTCTACCTTTAATCAATCTAATTAAGCCATATAAACTAGAACAGAACTATAACAGAAATCACCTCCTAATTCAACCAAGCACAATACAATTAAACATACTAATTAAAATCAAGAATGAAACATCATCACAGTCCATTTCAAATCAAATCCATACACCAAAAAACAAATATTTTTCCCAAAATTCTCCAAAACAAATGCAGAAACTACATTATAGAAACAACAAGCAGGAGACAATAGTTTTGTTGTGAACACTGAATGTAAGTTTCGGCTCGTTTTGATATTCTATTAATTGAATAAAGCCATAGATGCTAAAACACAACAAAATCGCCTCCTAATTCTACCAACCACAACAAAATCAGACACACTAATCAATATCAAATCCCTTTTCAGCATAATTCTCCAAAAACTCGAAATCGAGTGATGAAGAGAGCAAACCTTGCAGCCCAGCACCAACATCTGCAGGCAGAGACTTTGCAGTTCCTTACTTCCTGCAAATACAGTCCAAAGATGAGCCATTTAAGGGTGAAAACATGTGTATTCCAAGATCAACGGCCTCAAATTCCCCGATTTCATATACCAGCGTGTACTCATCTCCGTTGTAAGTAACATCCTCGAGTTTGTTGATGTCGGGAGCCTCTGGAATCAGCTTTGCCGCAATTTCAATGGCTTCCAAAGCTGCCTAACTTTTTCTCTGAGATAAGTGTAAGTCCAAAATTTACAGCAAATGCATATTTTCTTCTAGTGAACATACATGACTACAGATAAACAAAAATCTTGAATAATAATACTCCCTCCGTCCCGTATAAATAGTCTATTCCTATTTTATCAAGATTCAATATTCATCGTCACTTTCACTATCCGTAAACTCTTGAGCTAGAGGTATATCTGCTTCATCAAGATCATCACTTTCACAATCATCAAGCTGCTCTACCTCAGCAGCAACCTTCATCTCCTGCCTGATCAGCTCAGCAAGATCGGGCCTTTTCGCGCTCTTGTAAGCCTCGATCACCGCCTTCACCAACGCCTCACTAGGCTCGATCTCCCCGTGCTTCAACCGGCCGTGAATCCTCTTCACCCCCTCGATCATCCCGGACTTCCCATAACAATGCACGAGATTGATCAAGGTCACGACGTCCGGCTCGACCCCTTCGTCCTGCATCCTCATGAACATCTTCAGTGCGTCGTCTATCTTCCCGTAGGCCACGAAGGCGCGGATCGCGGCGTTGTAAGCAGACGCATTCGATCTCAACCCTAACTCCGATCCTTTTCCCTCTCCCCCCTTCCTAAAGATCCCACACCACTCGAGGGCGTACGCGTGCAGGCCCACAATCGAGAAAACCGACGTCACCACGGCCTGCTTCGCGAACGGCTTCCCCTCGTAGTAGGAGCGTTGGAGGTCGCGCACTGCCTCGGCCGGGACGCCCCCCTTCCTCAAGATCGAGAACAAGACTTTAAAAGTCTTCTTATTCGGAACGAGCTTCTCCACAACCACCATCTCATGCAGCAGCTTCCCGCACTCGACCAGCTGCCCGTTTGCAGCGTAGCACGCCATCACCTTCGTGTAGCAGTCTCCCACGAAACCCGACTGCTTCATCTGCTCTGCCACCTCTATGGCTGAGTCGAGCATCCCCATGTTCTTGTACACGAGCATCATGGTCGCGAACGTCACCCCATCGGCCAAACCCCTCTCCCTCAAATGATCATACATCGCCTCTGCTTCCGAGAGCATCCCCAATTCGGCATACACATTGAGTATAGAGTTCGATGCTACGATATCCGGGCCGCCCTCAAACATCTTCAACTTCTCGTACATCCCTCTCGCCCCCTCCACGGACCCGATTTTACCATAAGCCTTGATCATGGAAGTCAAGATCACTTGGTTTGGTGCAATCCCAAACTCCTCCATGCCCTTGAAATACTCATTTGCTTCCTCAAACTTCCCATCCTCCGCAAACGCATCAATCAAAGAGCCATACACGATTTCGTTTGGTTTCACATCCAACAACAACATTTCTTGAAACACATCAACTGCATCAGAAAAGCTCTTACGCTCCGCCAAACTAGCAATCACAGCAGAGAACGTCGAGCACGAAGGCTTAAGCTTTCCATCCATCATCTCATTCAAGAATTCCCTAGCTTTATCAACTAAACCACCTGCAACGAGCATTTGTATAATCGAATTATACGTGCATTCATCCGGCCACGTCCCTTGATTCCTCATGCTCTTGAAAAGCGACACCGCTTTGTCGTACAATCGAGCCTTACCATAAGCTTTTATCATCACATTATACTCCCAAACATCCCTCTTCTGTCCAAATCCATCTCTATCACCACAAAACAAAGCCTCGGCCTCAGCCCAAAGCCTGTTCTCTGCATAGACATCAATAACAGCCGCATACGTCCTCGATGACAAGCCACCACTCGCCTGAGACCTCTGAATCAACGACTTTGCCCTCTCAAGCATCCCAACACCAACATACATCTTAGCAAGCAATGGTAGAGAGCTCCCATCAATACATTTCTTCCCAAATCTCTCCATTTCTTGAATCACAAATTCGACTTCTTCAACCATATTCCGTTCACTCAATATCTTGATCACAGCTCTATACGTTGCATCATCGGGGAAAAGACCAACCTCCCTAATCTTCCTAAAACACTTCATAACCGCATCTATATCCCCTAAATCAGCATACAACTTAACAAAAATGTTGTAAGTCTTAGTATCGGGCTTAATACCTCTCTCCTCCATCACATCGAGCAAAGCCTCCGCCTCGGACAAATGCCCCTCACTCCCACAGATGAAGATCATCGTGTTAAACGTGAAGGCATCTAACGCCACACCGGCTTTCAACATATCAGAGAAGACACCGGCAGCCTCCTCCAAACGCCCCGCCTTCCCATACAAATCCATAAGCGTGTTGTAAGTAGCCGTGAGGCGCGGCCTCCTCACATCACCATCACTCTCAAAACCCGAGGAGGAGGGCTTCGATCTCCCCCCAGTCCGGAACAGCTCAGTCGACAAGAACTGCTTCAAGCTCATAGCCTCCTCATCACTATCAAAATCGAGATCATCGAGCTCAATTCTCCCCAAACACCAATCTTTATAGAACCTATCCGCCCTATCAAACGCCCTCGCGTCCTTCAACACCTTCACGACACTACACATCGTGACCTCGTCGGGGAAAACCCCCCTCGACTTCATGTGCTTGATCCACAGCAGGGCCTCCTTCACCAGCCCCGCCTTCCCGTACACATCCACGAGCATCGAATACGTGTTGTTCGTCGCCACAACGCCCTTCTCCGCCATCTCAACCCAACAACGCCCCAATTCGTCCCATTTCTGAGCCCTACCCAATGCGCGAAGCACCACATTGTAATGTATCACATTTGGGATATAATCTCGCTGAGATTTAAACCACTCAAAAACCCTAATTACCTTATCCCACCTGCTCTGTTCCTTGAGAATCACTGTCTGCTCCTTCGCATTGAGCTTCCCGCAATAGGATTCGAGAATTCCCTCGACGTCTCTCCCGCCGCCCTCCAACGCCCGCAAAATCGAGGGCAAAACGCCGCCGTATTTCTTCTTATTCTTTTTCCCCTTATTCAAGCTCTGGTTGGGTAAAGCTGCGGTCTTTGCACCACACTGGAGCTTAAACCCTAGAAAAACCCTCTGGGCGTGTGGAATTTGGGGTTTTTTGAGGAAATTGCTGAAATTGAGATGATTTTTGTGGGAATTAAACCCCCAAAAGCATAGGGTGCGCGGTGAAGAAGATGAGGAAGAAGCTTGAGCTGAAAATCGGAGCTCTTTCAAAGAAGCGCCGCACGTTTGCGACAACATTTTTCGGTGACTTTGAAAATGATTAATGATTTTGTTCGAAAATAGTAATTAAAAAGGGAGGGAAAAAGAGGCTTGTTTGTTTTTGTCGTTTTGTTCCTTTCTTTTGTTATCGTGTTTTTGCAATGAGATTTTTCTGAAATTGAAGAATATATCTTGTTCTTGCTAATTAGGAATTTATTTATTCTCATCTAAAATTTAATTAATCTTTAATTAGAACGGATGCAAAATTTCATCGAATAAATTTTTGTTTAAAACTTGTGAAATCAGATTATTATTGAGAAAAAGACCTAAAAAAAACCCCTGAACAAAATTCATTAAAAAAGAATACCCGTCTTAAAACTCGTATACATCTATGGTAACAAAATTCAATTTGAATTTATTTTCATTTAAAATTTATTAATTCTTAATTAGAAAGATACAAAGTGTTATAGAAGGATTTTTGTTTAAAACTTATGTACATCTATCATCTATGCTAATTAAATTCAATTAAAATTCATTTGAAATTTATTAGTAATTCTTAATTAGAACGAATACAAAATGCTATAAAATTCAATCGTAGTCCTTTGCCACATTACACAATGAATATATGTTATTTATACTCCAATATACATTATCTCATCTCAATATATATACAAATATCATACAGTACGAATTTAAGTTTTTCAAAATTTATTTGGAGCTAAGTTGTCGATTTTTACTTATATAGCTTATTGGTAACCCAAAAGTGAAACTGGAGCTTGACAAATATATTAAGGCTTCGTAAATGAAGCATTAAAACAATTCTATTCGAAACAAACAAAATCAAAGGATGGCAAATTGCAAAGGAAAACCTTTTTCCTCTCCATATATCAAAAAACCCAACATCTGCTGATTTCTCAGATGATGGAATCACATGTTTCATCAAGAGTTAAAATTATGTGATCTATTGAAAAGCTAAAGTAGTAAGAATAGAACTGCCAATGAATCAAAGAATCGAAAATGTCGATTTTTTCGTGTTATAATGCAGCCATCATAGCCTCCTTCCTCATTTCTGCAGCTTTTCCAGTTCCTCTGAAGTACATGTAAACTTGCTGCACATCGTTTCAACATCGATATAAACACAGTTTTCAGACAAAAGCCAAGCATCGATAGTATGAAACGAAACTATCAGCAAGAATCCGACCTGAATCACCCATATGCTCATCAAAGTCTCAACGCAAAAGAATCCAAATCCAACGAGGTAAAAGATCTGCAGAAAATAGGCTTAAATCAACATCTTCTTTGATTTTAAGAAGCTGCATTTTGTGGCAAAGATTATGATGATCCCGAAATCTTTTTCCCCCCTCATAGGTGAAAAGGGAAAGGAAAAACTATAGTGCATGTCGGCATGTCCAAGAAAACGAAAAAAAAGATTGTCGAGTAGAGAGGTAATCTTAACAGCCTTACCCCAACCAGAGCATTTGCACTTAAAAGGTCGATTGCAGGCAAGATGCCACTGCCAACAAAACCAAATTGTGCTAACATCAGTTCACGATACAACAAAAATATCAAGTATTATATCAAATCTCATCACATCTCATTTCCTAAAAGTAATGGAAATAGCATAAGGAACCTATTCAGTGAAGAAAGCAAAAAAGAAAACATACGTCAAGGATTTCCCTTTAAAAATTACTGGAGGAGCAACGCAGGCGAAGGCACAGAAGGCGATATGGAACTGCACAAACAGAATGATGGAAACAAATTTATGGAACACCTCAGACTTTGAGCATGATTAGAAAGAAGTAATAATAAGCTCACCGCATAGGATAAGAAGAACCATCCGAATTTCAGAGCACTATCTGTCCTGGAAAATAAAAAGAGATGAGCAAAAATACAAAGGTATGGCACAGAGAAGAATGTGTAACATGTGAATTGTACCAATTAGACCACATTAGTTATGGTGCCAATAATGAATAAACTAGAAATGCCAAACAATAGGCCTAAGTTTATATATCTTCCCATAGTATTAGGATGCAGTTTATCAAAATATCAAAAATTATTCTTGAAAGGAGGAGATAATCTGATAAGGTGAGAAGAGAGCTCTTTTAGGTACCTCATTGCACGATAAAGAGGACGATACCATAACACATAGGAGCCTGGGACGCCAGATATGAAATATATGACAGCGAGAAACCAAATGGTCGGACCTACATGCAGCGAAAAATCAGAAACACATTACATAGAGAGGTAGTAAAATACAATTTTACACAAACCTTCCCCATTGGCCCAAGCTAAGGAGATGGCTACAACATTCCACAGAAGACATATTATAATTCCTGCAAGACAAATGTAGAAAATCAAGCAATTGTTGAATAAACTAATACTATATGGAAACACCCACACTGATTGACAAATTATATGAGCCACTGGTAATATAACTTTAAGGAAGCTGAAATTTGTCATACCCAACAATGTCGTGAATGCAACATATTGCAACTTTTGTAAATGGACTGGGATTTCATTTGCGATGTCGTGATGAATTATGGGGAAAATTGGCGGCCAGTTTTTCTCCTCAATGACAATTCCAGCTGAAAAATATGTAGAAGATCACAATCAACTTTGGCATTATAGAATGATGATTCGGTAATAAAGATTGCATCTGAATGAAAAAAGTCACCTCGTGCAATGGCGTCTTCCCGTTTCTTTAGCTCCTATACAGCACACCACATAGTGAATCGGTTAACATTAGGAAAATTATGACTAAGATGACAAGGATACAATTACTTACATTCAGCAGTATATGTAAATCTAAGCCAGCATAACAGACAAGCGCAGAAAAACAAAAATATTGAAAAGGGCTTTGGATTGACAATGCATGATATAAACACTGAATAAGGATATATAAGGCAGGTCGAGATATCTCGAAATGCCAAAAGGCACAATAATTTCATCAAAGATGTACTTGGAACAACTATTTAACTAGAAAGGGCTTAACTACAAACTATGGGCACTCGTGATATATACTTGAAGTAAACTGAGAGGCAACTACAACGTTAGTAGAGGTCACCTGTTCCTTCCTCTTCAGTTCAGCCTCCCTGGCTTGAAGTTCCTCTTCTCTCTTTTTCAAATCCTACAGAGGTTTATAGCAGGGTAACAAGAAGATTGAGGCATCCGTCATCACCTCCTCAGAACTTCTTAAAAATATAAGAGATATCAAAAGTGTTGGTATACCATGGAACTACCGAGAGGAATATCAACTGTAGCCCCACGATCATAATCAGCAGGTTCATGAGGAAGAGGTGCAAGCTTTGAGTTTGCAGATGAATTCTGATAATATCAGTAAAAGAATACATTAGAAAAGATAAAAAAATGTTGTAACAGAGAGATAGACTGAGAGAGAGACAACTGTCACAGAAAAAAAAAGGTTCAACATGCATTATTCTAAGAACAGATAATCCATTGAGCTACCCGGAAATGTTACTTTCAAGCATGTAAATTCAGCATTACAATGGAGTGGGATGGACAGCAATGCAGCTAACATAAATGGAAATCAGTAACTGCATGTTGTTCATTAACAAACACACTCATGAATGTTTCCTTTGAAGTGCCTTTACTTACCATTCCAATACATAAGCAGCAATAAAGAAGAAACACAGAAAGTAAGAATATAGATAGAAAGTAGTTCCAAATGAGAGCTTACTGGCATGAAAAATGCACCGCCGCCACCATAATTTGACTGAACCCTCTCATTCGGTTGGTCCTATAACAAGAAGCTCAAACACATAAGAAAATTCAGAGGATCCAAGAATAATTAAAACAGTGGAAAAGGGGGAAAAACAGAAATTCCCAATAAAGTTGTTGTCAATGCAATTTCAGACTGGTAGCAACCAATCTGTTATCTAATCAATTAATGAGATTCTTGGAATCAACATAACGTCATTAAATATCTAAATTTCTCTATCCCCAATCCAACAATTCTATGAAGCATGAACCAATATGGAACAGAAATTAAATTGATGGAAACAGATCAACTTCTTAGAAATCAGATCCGAAATTATGAATCGTGTGCAAATTGAGGCTTAATAACTGGAATTGCAACATGCTAAAATCCCCTATGCTACGAAACCCCAATATCTTCAGCAAGATTTCCAATGTTATCTTCATTTCCATTGTTTTCTGACAAATCATAGCTAAAATAGGCTTGTGCATTCACCAATTCTAGCACGAAAAACTGCGAAACACATGAAATTAACCCCGCAAAACACACAACTATTCCTTCTCCATACTCACATTGAGCTCAAATTCGCAACGAATTTCACCACAATCAAATTATACTAAAAGTGGAAGAAAAATAAAAACACAAATAAACCGCCAGTCACCGACACTTTGCATGATTCAAATCTCATTTCACCGCAATCAGATTCAAATTCCGTAAATTGCTAGCAAATAATGCATAAAGCAAATGCAAATTACCGCAAAGGGGTTCACTTCTTCATCATCGAACGGGTTGGATTCGCGACGGCGACCAGCCATGAAAAACTAAAACAAACAAAAAAAAAAGCAGGAATTTCACGAATGTAGGCAGCAGATCTGAAGAATATACACGGTAATGGTGATTCCAGATTCAGATTTTTTCTAATCAATTTTGAGAAAAATGTGTGCGGAATAAATTGCGAGCTGGATTATGCCGCGAAATCTGTAATATCGGTTAAAGAAATTTTTTATATAAATATATATATATTTAAAAGTAAATTTATTGCATGGAGATAGCGTGAAGAGAGGGATTATGTTGCTATCTTTTACTGCGTCATGGGCTTTACATATGTATATACGCTATTTTATTTATTGATTTTTCAAAGTTATTATCTTTTTTTAAGAGTTTATCATATTTTATATCCCAATTTTTAGTTTTTTTTCCTATATATGTGTCCAACTTACATTTTCCGATAAGACGCAATATCTTCCACAAAATATCCTCGTCTTTCCTTAAATGCCCAAAACTTATATTTTCTCAAAAAATAAAAAGCCCATATATCATGTCACATAATTCATGAATAATGATGAGTCGTCTAGTCGGATTCATGAGGTGGAAGTGGAAAGAAAAAATCACCTTAATTAATCACTCATTAATCATTATACATACATAGTAGAATTTTATGACATGGGTCAATTTATGAAAAATATTGAAAGATTGTGTTTTTTCTTAGAAGAACCAAAGTGGAGGGACCTTAGCAGGCCTTGTATGTTTTGTGTATTTTCTAATAATACCTTTTGCATCTAATATTCTTCACATATGTGAGTAAGATTTATCTACATTTTACAACAATATTTGTTTATTTATTTCAGATTTCAGATAGGTGTGGTTTTACATTATTAATTCGTGGCCCATTCAGATTAATTAATTGGGCCCATTCTAACTAAATGCTTAAAAGTCATCTTGGGCCATTCTAAATTAAGTCCTTATAATACAATTAGGCCCAACTCCTTATTTATAGTATAAAATTATGGGCCCAATACCTCTTTACTAAATTTTCGAGCCAACTTCGATTTAATTATAATGCAACTTGGCCCAAGCTTATTCTTATAATTTTCATTATTATTCTTAGGTTGAGGAATGTACAAATTGGTGGGGGTTGATAGGGTTGAGTATTCGGATTTTCGGATCGAATTTTTGCCTGATCCGATTCTATCCGAAAATCCAAATTTTGCCTAAAATGTGATCCGATCCAAATCCGAAAATCCAAACTTTTTTCGGATAAATCCGATCCGATCAGAAAAATTCAAAATTCGGATATAATAAACATAAAAATAAATAAAAAATTCAAAAATCCAAAAATTCAAGTGTATTATTTTAATATAAATAAATAAT
>JAYJMF010000036.1:827007-851035 GCA_036873715.1 Salvia sclarea | reverse complement strand
AAATTAAATAAAACTAAAACCTGCTATAATTAAGATTTGTCATACGTATACCACCTCTGCAGGAGGTATACGTATACACACGAATCCGTATAAAATTTTCGGACCTTTGATTTATAAAGGGCCATGTATGTTGTACCAAATAAGATATTAGGGTGTATTATTTATATTATACACCCTAATCACCCCTACCAAACGAATCCAAGTAGTATGTTTTATATAGATGGATTAGTCGTTTTCACGCCATTAATAATTGGCATTATTGATATTGAAATTATCCCTATGGTGTAGCTAAACAACAAGATTAACTATTTATAACATTCTTGATTTTACTAATTGAAGATTCTATGTATATTATCTTCTTGCACTTGGCTTCATTGAACAGCCGACTTAGTTTGGTGGCATGATTGAAAGGGACGTTTCTTATAACTCGATATTATTGTTTATTTTATTGGTAATGATCAATTAATTTCTAGATTTAAATCTAAAAGGACAAGGGCCTATTTTGTGTTTGTCTGCAATTTGGGGGTAACTTGTAGGTTAATCTAGCTTGATTTAGAGCTGCAAAATAATTTTTTAGGATAACTCTAATTAATACTCTTAATTGTTCCCAAAAAGGACCAAAATAGTACTATATTGATGTTCTAATTATGGGATTATTACCATCCTTTGAGAGTCCCTATCATTGTCATATTTTTTTTCTCTTTTATTTCAATCTATTAGGTGTTTTAGTTCACTTTTCTTTTCTTTCTTTCTAAAAAATAATTAATAATTGAGTATTAAGGTTGAATAATCCATAATCATGATATAAATTTCTTTAAAAATTCTTTTTAATTAATAAATGTAAATTATGATTTATCACATAACGGTGACTATTTTATTTTTATAATAAATCTTATAAAAATAGTAAAACTAATAACGGGACACTAACTAGTATTCTAAGTTCTAATCGAATGATTAATCCAAAACTCCACATGTTTGATTAGGAATTGGATTAGGTTTTTAGAGATTATTTAAGATAAACTCTCATATGTTTGAGCATGATACGTTCACGTAAGTATCAAAATAATATTCCAACTATAATATTGATTTTGCATTTTTCCTTTTTCCTTTTTCTCAATCTTTGTCACCACCTCACCTGCATGATTTACTTAATTACCCTTGCAGCTACTATTATCAACTAAAGAAATCTCATGAAAATTGAACTCAATACAAATTTCGACTTACCAAATATATGCAAGAAAGAGCCATAATAAACATTTGATCAAATCTTAAATAAATTAATTAAAAAAAGAAAAAGAACACATTTTTCTTCGATTTTTCAGACAACATAAACCATCAATGTTACAACCAAGACCATTCCAATCAAAACGACGTCGTTTTCAGTTACGGCCTCGGCCTCTCCTCGGAGAATCTCGGGAGCTGAACGAGCGAGTTCACTCTCGTCACGCCTTCCAAACCCGACCAGTTCTGATCCTCGCCGCCGCCGCCAGCGTTCCCCCCGTCGTCCACCGCCTCGACCAGCACCCGGCCGTTGTCCTCCGCCGACCGGACGGTGAAGTTCCGCTGCAGGCACGGCTCGGATTGCTGGCCGTCGTCGGACTCTCCGACGTTGCCCGAGTGGTTGCTCTGGAGCGTCGCGGAGGAGAAGCCCTGCTCCTCGTAGTCGGACTCCGTGTCCATCTTGCCGTCGAGGAACAGGCAGACAACCGCGCAGTCGTCCATCTTCGACGTCGGATACTTTGTCTTCCACTCGCGGGCCGCGTGCTCGACTAGGATCCGAGCGGCCGAGGACCTCGTAGGGGACGAGGATACTAGCTCGACGACCTCCTCGTTGCTTAGGACATCCCATACCTAAACCAATGAAAGAGGATTTAACAACGAGAAACGAGGCATTTAGAGTGATAAATTAGACTCGAGCAATCTCAAAACAAAATCAAATCAAGCAATCAAATAGAAGAAACTAAATCAAGAACAATCTTGTTATCTAAGAAGGCGTCAACAATGTCAAGAAACGACTATTTACTAGTGAAGCCGCCGACTACATCAAAAAATCGAGAGGCAAGGCAACGAGGTGAAGGTCTAGAATCGAAGTTATGTCATCCATCCAGCAAACGAATAAGATATGGGACGACGGATTTGGCCCTCGTGTAGTTATTTTCATCGATTCAAGAAATAATATTGAGCCATTTGCATAAGCATGGCTGCCTATTTATTTCTCCCACAACTTGCATTTGTGATAACATCATGAATTAAATGCAGTTATGTGTTGCTTCATTTATTTTCTGCAGCAAAACCATGCCCTGTCGCAGCACCAAACTCTAGAAACTCGATACTCAGTCTCGTTTAATCCAACTCCCGAAAATCAAGTTACAATCTTGATCCCAAATTGACCAACGCGTAAGCTAATGCTAAGGCATCTAAAGGTGAAAATATGAAGAATCAAAAGCATCAACCCGTAAATCAAGCTTAAAGAATAGTAGACTTACCCCATCTGAAGCAAGAACCACGAATTTATCTCGGTCACTAAGAGTCCGATGAGAGAATTCCGGGATGGAGATGACTCCGTATTCCTTCAAGCAGAAATCCCCAAACGCTCGAGCCATTGCTAAACCAGGGGCATCGTCGAATGGTAGCCAAACCCTCTGGACTTCGGGCTCGTCTTGTAAAGCAAAGACTCGACCTTTACACCTCTTTATCCTTTCTGCCTCCTCTATTTCAAGTAAACGCAACCATAAGTTCGGCTAAAACATATAATCACGACTTTTCAAATCACATAACTGAACAAACAAGATCATACTAGGCAAATCGGGCTTTAGATCAACTGTCAATTGGATTGCCACCATCGAATCGTTGCTATCTTTAGATCCCATTATAGCCCTCGAATCACCAATATTGCCAATGAAAAGATTTTCCCCCTTCAATAATAATTCGATTGAAGCTCAGCAGATACAATACACAAGTGGGAAACGTCAAGAAAGGTGTAAAATATATACCTGTTTTATAACAGAGACGGCGGTGCTACCACTGCAGAAGCAATCTAAATTCGGGTGCGACCTCAACTCTTTGTCCATGGACTTGTATGCTTTCAAGAAAGCTTCTCTCCACAACGACTCCTCTCTCTCCTCGACAGGCGTCTCCTTCACGGGATCCACCACATCCGACTTCACATCCCCGTTGCAGCAGTTTGCGCTCGAACCACTCTTCTTCGATTCAGAGGAGTTCATGAAAGAGGAGAGCTTTAAGGGCAGCGTGTCCCGAACTTTACGAGCCACCAGATGCCCGTGGGGGCCGTGGCCGTCGAAGACGCCACAGAAGGTCACATCTTCCGTCATAAAATCCTGCAAACGTTAATGAGATTAGAGACTATTTATTATTACCTTCTGAAAATTGATGAAGAGTGAGGTAAAAAGACTTACTTCCCACACGATCATAGCGTCTTGATTTATCCCTTTCCGGCCCTGCTGAGTGAATATGCATGAGCTGCTGCTCCTCCCGTTGGTGATTATCCGGTTAGGGACGGAGGAGAGATGCTGCAGAGTCGTTACGTGGTCGGAAAACGTCCTCCTACTTCTCTTGCAACGAAACATATCTATCCACAGACACGAGGGAGAGATTCTCTCTCCATTGCTCCTACTGCTACAAGTGCTCTGACTACTAATCGAGACGCAACCCCCCATTATCTCAGACCGTGAAACAACAGACCATCACGATTGAATCGAAGAACGACACTTCTTCCTCTTCTTCTCCTTCTCAACTCAATGATGTAAACAGATCAGAGAGGATTGACCAAGCAAGAGACAGTTAGGAGTCACAAGATTCTGAATATAGATTCTAGGTCCCTTTTCCCCTCAGTCAAATCAAAAATCAAACTTGCCGAAGACGACGTGGACCGATAACCAAGCCAGCTAAAAAAGGGTAGAGAGAAGGCATCAATCAATGGAGTTTGCTCATTTAGCATTTCAATGTATAAAAATATGATGCAAGAAAGTAAACTCCAAAATCCACAACACTAAAATTTAAAGATTTGGCATGTGAAGTGTGAATTAAAAAATTATCACAAGGCTGTCTTAACTGTTTGTCCTTTGACAGGAATCTCTCATTATTTAAACAAAGTTGAGAGATTTCATGCTATTAGAAATGTACAATTCACAATTTACAACCCAACCATCCAATATAATATTTGATGACAGAAGCAATGGGTAATCTTGAAATTGTTGTCACATTTCCCACCACAAAACACAAGCATAAAACAAGATAAGCCTTTAAGCAAGCCAGAATAGTTGACCAATCTCAATTTACTAATCCAATTTTAGCAATCACAAGCTCCATTCAATCAACAACCTAAGTTGACTGCTTACTAATTAGCCTCCCTAATCACATTAAAGGCCAATGCTTTACAAGAAAACAGCTAAAATATTGGATTTTCTTAGCACCCATAGATCTAAAACAGGCTATAACACACACAAAAGATCTATAACACTGTACATTGCATTTAGAAATAAAGAAAAAGAAAAGGGAAAAAAGGAAAGAAGGGAAAATGGGAGAAAGATGCATTTGTTCAAAGTTTGAAACTTTGATTCTCTTGACTAATGGGATAATACTACAAAAGCATAAAGCAAAAAAGGGAGTCCCAAAAAACACAAAAGATTAGGCCAAATCGTCAAACACAGAATCCACTCAAAATTGAATTCCAAGAGGCAAAAGCTAAAAAGAAACAGCAGACTAATCAAACCCTATTTCAAGAAAAAGCTCAAAGCTGCCATCTATGACCAAAATCAACACAAATTTCCACAAACCCCTTTAAACATTGAATCTTTAGAAGCAGCAAGGAGAGAAACAAAAGGTGGGCTATGACCAAAACTGAGCATAAATTCCCACAAACCCTTTAAAGGTTGAATCTTTAAGCAGCAGCAATGAAGCCCAGAAGAGAAATAAGCAAGTTGAGGGAGAAACAAGAGGTGGGCTTACCTTGATTGGGAGGTTGCTTGCATGAGGAAATGTGAATTGAGCAGAAGTGTTTAAATGAGGAGGAAGGGGAAAAGCAGTGGAGCAGAAAGAGTGTTGTTGGAGGGTGAAGATGGTGCATTAATTGCAAATGCATGAAAAGTGTGTGTGAGAGAGAGGGAATGAGTTGGCCAGAGAGAGAGAGGTTTGAAAGAGCAAAGGGGCTAAAATGATGATGGTAGACATGGACATTTCTTCTTTTTCTGCTGCCTTTTTTTCTGCTTTACTATCATCTTCCATAAAGTATCTCACTCTCTTTCTTAAGCGCGTTTCCTTCCCTCCACTTTTATGATCTTCAAATTAAAAAATTAAAAGAAATTAAAAAAAAAAATGATTTCAAAAAGATTATTTGATTGTTGCTTAGTGTGAGTTTCTTTCTATCATAAAACATGATTATATCACCAATATTCTTCTTAATCCAATTATATTATTTTTGGCGGTGGTCGATCATGATTGGTTACCCTGATGGATTCTTTTCTTTTCCTTTTTAGCAGAATGAGGTGACGGTCGACATGGAAAGGAAATATTGCTATTATTTCTAGTCTGAGGAGAACATGTCATGTGTATATTAAGGAGCGGAAGGTCGTGGTGCTTTGTATTTACTATTGGAAGTATTATTGCACGTGTGAACTATTACTGCGAGCTTCACGGCTTTAGTTCTCATTGATTACTTACTCGAATGGATGGTGGATGTAGTTCAGAATGTTGGGCTCGAAGTAGCATTCATGATCTCGTCTCAGTTGATTTTTTTTTTTTTTTTGAAAGCAGGACAATATTATTAAGAAAGAAAAAAGGGGTACGAGAGTACCCACAAGGCCACCAGCAAGAAGTATACAAGTAGGAGAGAAGTTGTCATCCCACAACAAGAAGACAACAGCCAGATGGAAAGAAGAAAAAAGAATTAGACGACCGATCAACCCACAATTCAAACTTCAAATTTTTTTTTTCATATTTTTCATGTGAATTTGTCATTTTATTACATGCAAAAACTAGCTAGTCTGATCGTTTTCTCAATTGTCGGAAAAAGCTATCTAAATGGGCACGAGTAATTTACTTATTACGCATTTTTATGTCTTGTTCGTATTTTAAAGTTAAGCATGCTAAAGGTGATGTCAATATTTTGGCACAAAAACTACCTAAAGTCTTTAAAGTATTTCCATGTAACACGTGTTAGTGATGTATCTTCGTCTGTTGTCGAAGTTCTTCTTATAACACAATGTATTTGCATTTAATAATATCATTTCTTTTTATCTTAGAATTAAAAATAATTCAAGCAATAGCACAAAATTAGTTTTAAATATATCATTTATGAAAACACAATCATAATTTGAGATATACTTAATGAATCATATATATCAAATAAATAAAGCTAGATGTAGAATGATTGCATTTATCAACTCAAAATAAATAATGTCATTTATATAGTGGGACATGATTAAATTTCGACAAATCATGATTCATGGGGTTGGGTACCAAAATTTGTAACACCCTTGGAGGATGTTAGTATGCTACTATCTGTTACCACTTCAAATCAAGATTATGAAGTTATTTAAGTTAAATCATAGTGGGGTTAATTTTTCTTTTATCTTCTTTTGAGGTAATTAAAGTATAATTATATATTAAATGCTGCGTGGTGTAAACGCGCCGTCATCTGCGGCTGAGATCCAAACGGCGGAGCCAAATCATCACCAAAGAGGAAAAAGCACGCGACGCCAACAGCTGAAAGGGAAAATATATATATATATATTTAGAATTACATAAATATTTAAAGAAATATCAGAATTAAATGAATATAATATATATATAGAGAGAGAGAGTAAATGTATAAAAAGTAGAAATATTTCAAGAAATGGAGGATCACATTACTAGTAGTATCTGATAATATATAATACAGCACCTGGTAAATTTGTTAAAAATAAATGCTATATACATATATTTATTGGCAAGCCATATACATATATTTAGTGGCGAGTATAACTAATTAACTATATATAATATATTGAGGTGTTTTAATTTTAATTATATTTTCACTTTTATAGTGGGGAGAGCGTTTCTTAGTAAAGAGTATGGCAACACATAAATAAGCGAATATTTAAAACAGAAAAGGTTGTAAATATAATATACTTAAATGTGACAAAGGAAAAAAGAAAAAAAGAACGAAACACTTGTGTCAATAATTTTCGATATAACTTAAAAAGATTAATTTTAGATACTTTATTTTAAATTCTTCTATGGCAATTCTAGCATATTTTAATCATAATTTGATCTAATTTTTTCTTTTTTTTTTAATAATCACCATATCATTGTTTGATGTGATGTGTTGATTAATGCAAAAAGCCTAAATTTAGGGACGTTTACGAATCAAAATTTTATTAGATATATACATTTTTTTTGGTTAATGTGATGTCGGTTCGATATATTTTACGTGTGATTTGTTTTTTCCTCATTTGTTTGGTGAAATCTATTAGATTTCCATCCAATCCATGCAGTTGTAATTTGATTTTTAGTTGTACAAAAGTTATAATTATGATTGAACATTGTGGGGCAACTATGGTCATTTATATGCGTTAGTATTTTATTACTATATTCTAATCCGTCCATTGTTATTTTACAAATACTATAAATTAGTGAAATAAGGTCATCTTCACACAATGTATAAATCATGATAAGGTATTTTTAATTTTAAAAAAATGACAAGAAGAAAACGTATATATGAAAACGAGTAAATGTGAAGATGAGTTAGCTTATACTTCCGTTATCTTGCAAATACGTTCACCTTATCATTTTCACACGTATTAAATATATTTAATGCGCTTATAAAAGTAAAATTTACATATCCTCCAAATTCCAAAACATCCTTATTTAATTATTCGTTAATTTACAAAATATTAATTAATAGTGTATTAAGGGAAAATGGCGGCATTTAACAATGAATGTTGATTACATTACATAAATTGTAGAGTCTTTTTGCGAGATCATTTTCCTGTTCGACAAGTATTAGAGAGATTTGTACTCAATATCGTATTTATCATTACAGGTAGACGCGACCAAAATTTTAAATATTATATTAATATGTAATCTAGATAATAATTCGTCTAGGGACATTTTTACACACAAGTTTGAATGACTATTTTTGTTGGAATAACTTTAGGTAAGAATTCCTCCAATGGTTTAAGTCAATATTTAATTTGTTATTATTCAACTAAAAATATACACCATTTTGATTACATATTTGGATGGATATACAATAGATGGGCATAAACGTAAGAGCCTTTCATCTCCAATTGAACATTGGCTGCAAAGACTTATATCTTTTATTATTCATTATTTATTTTTTATTTTCAAGTTCCAACATATAGTTCATCATTTTCAACACTTTTGTAAGCGCATAAAGTCTTATTAGTTTTTGTCGTTACCATACTTTCTATATAGAGAAAGATACAAACAAGACGAGTATATAATCTAAAATGACTGATTAACAAAATTAATATAACACAAATTGTAAATTGGGATCGACTTTCATTACATTTGAATATATGACCTTTAAATCAACAATATTATAGTGTTAAGCCCACTTTTTAATTATTCATACTTACTAATATTGTTTTACTTACATTTATCTGAGTTTATCGATCTCTGAGAATTTTGTACATCAAACACAAACTAAATTTTAGACATGCAAACATATAA
The DNA here is from genome assembly GCA_036873715.1 of Salvia sclarea. Lineage (NCBI taxonomy): Eukaryota > Viridiplantae > Streptophyta > Magnoliopsida > Lamiales > Lamiaceae > Salvia > Salvia sclarea. The sequence continues at coordinate 842,341 of JAYJMF010000036.1, read as the reverse complement.
AACATTTGATTATTTAATTTATAGCTAGAATAGCTAAAGTGCCTAAGAATTTTTTTTCTATGACGTGTTTGAGAGGAACCGTGTCTTGTATAAATGATCTTCAACATTTATCATGTGATTGTCCGTAATTAAAAAGAAATAAAAATTCATTAAAAGAGAGTATGAAATAGGATTTTTAATTTTCTCAATGGTATTGCGATGAAATATTAAATTAAAGAAAAAGGAGCCCACATGATTTGTCGCCTAAATATTAAGAGCCTTTGGAAAAGTTGACTCCAATTCCACCACAAATAGAAAGTCCAGAATTTCAAACTTCAATTAATTTTTTCATCCTCCATTGTTGAGACTTTATTTGTCAGTATATAACTAAATTTTGTTTTAATTTATTGTGATATTGGTAGGAATACATCACACTATTATCACATAATTTTGACTTGCTCAATTACTTGTTTAGGAACACAACTATCTGATTTAGTGTCGATTTATGTTTGGTCAATCTCTTGTTAAAATAATTATACCATAAATTGTTTATTTGTTTAATATAACTAAGTTACACACACTTTAATTGTGATTAGTCATATTTAAAAAATATTGTAGGGTGGGCTAAATGTTTTAATCTTCAAACTTTTATTTATTTTTAAGTCAATAATTGTCTTAAAAGGTTTCAAATTTTTTCAATCTAAACAATTCCATGATTTATAATAAAGTTTGGAGCCCAATTTGCAAACCCTTAGTGGGCCTCTGTTTTCAGCCCAATTTTATTTTGAATTTCCATTCACTCGAGTTAAAACCATTAGACCATTACAAAAAAATTTATTTAATACTAGCATATATGATGTACTATAAATGTACATTATGTCACAATAAATAACATTTGCTAAATATAATTTTTTAGTAATTGCTAAACAAACGTCTGGATACCTTTTTAACATACACGATAAGAAGAGTCAAAATCATCTACTAATTCATAATTGGTGTTTCAATTTATATCTGCAAACACTTGAACGACAGCAAAACAAAATCTATTCACAAACACACATATTCAATAATTTCCAAACATAGAATAAGATAACAACTATGGACCACATTATTCTTTTCTTTTGATATACTATTAATTAATTTGGCCTTTGATAAGTTATGAATATTCAGATGTTGATGCGAACAAGTGATTGGATAAAATATGGGGAAAAAAATTGATAGTGTGATAATAGGGTCGGCCCATTTTTATATATTTAAATTTGGACTATGCCAAATATCTATACACAAGTCTCTTGCAATTAATTAGCAAACTAATTCCCTTAAATGGTAGTAGTAGATAAAGGGCCAATTCACCTAATAAAAAAAATAGTAATTCTTTTAGCAATTTCATAGTCATAGCTACAAAAAAGTAAAATATGTATATATATACAGAGGCGGATCCAGAACTTTATCTTGGGGTGGGCTGAAAAATAAAAGCTTTGGTGCATTAAGTTATATAAATATAAAAGTATTTAAATGTTCACATACGTGGTAACTTGCATATTTCGGTACATAAATTTAATCAATGGCTATTTTTATTATAACAAAATATTTCTCAATGTAAAACACAAAAAAAATAGTAAATCATCCCCAATCCTCGTCATTTAAATTTTCAGGACATAATATCCAAAGCAAGCTTGCAAATACCATCATTGTTGAAAAGTTTCAAAGAACTTTTAGTATCTAAAGCAATACATATCATAACGAGAGAAAATAATTCAACATATAACATCGTTATCTTAATTTTTCAATTACTTTGGACTGGGCTAATTTTACTTTGAAATTAATATAATATATAAATATAATAAAAAATTTGGGGTTCGCACTGGACTGGATCCCGGTGCGGGATATGCATAGATCCGCCCTTGTATATATATAATATAGATCGATAAACTTGTCAAATAAAAAATTCGTTTTTCAAATAAAAAAATAAAACTTTATTTCCCATAGATGTGTGTATGTATATTGCATACATGCTTTCATAAGTATATTAATTTTGTTATTAATTTTGTCATTATATTTGTTACTATTAATTAATTGCTATCGAAGTAAAGCTTATTCGAGCAAATATAAAATAAAGGGAGTCTTGTTTCTGCTAAATAAAGCTAAGATAAGAAGACTTGAATTGAAAAAGGAGCAAATATTGCTTAGCAAACACACGCATCGATTATTATTAAAAACAATATTTGATTAAATAATGTTGCTCCAATTATCTACTTGATGGACTAGATAAATCCATACTAAAATTCGGATTACAAATTGTTAATTTATACTCAAATACATACAAATATTAAGATTTTAGAGATAAAAAGAAAATTATATGATTGTGACTATCTGAAAAAATGACGACAAACTATTAAAATTATAATCCGAGGCCTTAAATAATGGGAAACTATTCCCTATTCTTTTTCTATTGTAATGTTGAATCACAATATCTGATGACTGCATGACTAATACCTAACTAATCATGAATTTGAGAAAGAAATTGGGAAATAGTTAAGCATAGGTTTAAATTTTTCCCCTTTCTTCATTGTATTACTTTGTGTATTATTTTTGTCAATGGCATACAAAATTTACAAATTAGGACATGGGAAAATAGGAAAAAAAAAATCGGATGGAATATATCCGATTATGCTGACTATAATAATGGTAAAATGATTCTTGTTTCTCGACTTCAAAAACAATATTCTTTTTCTTTATATGTTTGAGGGTAGAATTTGGTAAAATTCAGTATGATGAGAGGGGTCCACGTGGAATATTACCCTTTGTGGGGAAACCAATTATTTCAAGTAATATTCTTCTCCTTTTGGAATATTCTTTAACCAAAATTTAAATGGACTTGTTACTAGTTTAACATCGTTTCTTTCGAAATTTATCGAGTTTATTTAATTAAGTAGTTAAAATCACATATTTAAGCTTTCCCCTAAAAAGACCCCACATATTTTAACCTTTTCCTTTTTTTTCTTCTTTGAATTGATTATATCATTGTCTATTTCTTCGAATCATGTGCAATTTGTTTACAATATTGGAAAGAACACAAACCCAAATTACGATTAAAAAAAGAAAAAGAAATAATGAACATAAAAAATTGTTTACCCAATCATCTTACGATTGCATTAGAGACGATGTCAGTTAGAGTTTTTACTATTATAATATTTCAGATACAAAATACAAAAGAAAAAAAATTAATATTTAAATATAATAACAACCAAGCCAATAATTTTATACCAATTGGAATTTCGTTGGGACCAAAACCGTGGCCCAATTTTGTGTTTGTATATATATAGGCTTTATACCCCAATATATAAACGTGTTAGGGTCCTTTTAATTTGCAATTTCAACATGTAATTCATGATATTTAAAAAAAAAATAGAAACCGAGAAGATTTAAGCTCATACTATACTACTACTACTAATAATAAAATATCGATTGTCATCTTGCTAACTTTGTTTGTTTCGACAAATTTAATATTCAATTCCTGTTTGAATGGAGGATAAATTATAGATATAGACTTAATTTGTCTGCTTTTATCATACATATTTCCTATAATATATATAAATATATATAACTTTATTTATTTATTAATATCACCTTAAATCTTACTATCTTAGATACGATTAAATGATACAACTCGTTGCGTAGAAAATGTTTCGTAAACCATAATTTCAATGCAATGGTACAATAATAATGTCATTTTAGTTCTGTAATCTCGGTATAAAATGGAATATTAATAATATCACTTGTCCTATAGTTCAAACTTTACTCATTAGTTTTTTTTTTCCTTTTCTTTCCTTCGAGAACGTCCAAATATATATAAATTAAGTTTTTGTTTCATCTTATCATAGTAATAATGTTATGGGAAACTCCTCGATTGATTTGAAATTTCTGATTTTGATTGATGGTACGTAAGTACGTTGCCCATATATAAGTGGTATAAAAAATATTTATGATGAAATATTTTTACAAAGATTAATATTGTCGAGCTAAGAGAATATCCATGAATATAACTTTTATTTCAGTTTAAAATTTTAATGAAACAAACTGAAAGAATGATAATTTGGTGACCATAAATAATTAGAGGGTCATATAGCTTAGATGAAAATATATGGAGTATTTTTTTTTTATAATTATAATTTTGATTTTTTTAACAAATACTAACTTTTTACAGTCACATTATATATACAGTCACAGATAAATAATATATATATTATTTATCTGAATAATCTTGATGACTAAAATAATTATTAATACACCAGAGAAAATGAAGTAAATTAAATATTATGCATAATGTAATATACGTTCACTATATAAATTATTGTGCTTAGGAAATAGTCAAATGTGTTGGAAAATAATGCCAAGTTGGACATTAATTTCTGAACCAATTGATAAAATCTGACATGCAAATAAAATTAAATTCCCAATACAATGAGCGCAGTACCTCTTTAAAATCTCAAAGGTGAGTAATTTCATTGCTAGTCTCTTAATTAGCATTTATGCAACATGCCAAATTGATTTAAGAAATTTCTTGCAAATGTCATAAGGTTTCTGGCCAATAATTATTTGCTTACAAGTCTAGTTATTGTCATTTGCCCAACTTCGGAATTAGAAAATTTCAAAGTCAATTAAATTCCTTAACTGGTATATCTGAGTGTGTGGGTGTGTGTTGGCCGAGTTTCCATCTCTTGTTAAATGAAAATTATATTAGTGTTAAACTCAACTTTTGAAATGTTTCACGTGATGTCACAAGATTTGCACGCGTCTCAGATTGAAATTAGATATTTCGGTGGCGTCAAAACTTTAAGATTGATCTAGGACTTTAAAAGTTCATTGTATTAGTTGTCATTTCACGCTGTCAATTTTTAATTATCAGACATTTGGAATTACAATTCAAAATATCGAGAATTTCTAACATGTCCATCAAAAATTCAATGAACGGATTAAGCTTCCCGACAAAAAAAAAATCCCCGATGAAAATTTAAACTTTATGAAAACTCTATTTTTTTAAAATGTAAATTAGATATTTCAAAAATTACTCCAAAATCCATAGAATCATAATTCATAACCTATACTTAAATCCTTATTTAAAAGCTAAAACCATCCAATTTCCAAGTTAAAAATAAATAGATTGTATTTTTCTCGTCAAAAGTCAGAAAAATCAGTCTCTAAAAATACTTAGAAACATACTGGACCTTGTAAAATATAGTTTGACCCAAACCACAAACCTATAAAAATGAAACATTACAAAAAAGCCATCACCCAATTCGGTAGATCTCAGCTGGAATGGGACAAAGTCAAAATATTTTTTTCACAATTTATCGTCCGAATATAAAATTATATGCCATTACTTTTAAATTATTAAAAGTGTGATCCAAATTTTGGATATGTATAATCATATTAAAATTTATACCATAAAATGACGATAGTCAATTTCACGTGAGCTGATGGTATACTATTCAACAAATACCATATTAAATACTATTTGCCACCTTGAATTATAGAAAATGCCAAAAATCTTTTTTGGTCTTATTGTGGAAAATTAGTTTCCATTTATATGGAATAAAAAATGATTGAAAATCATGTATTGAACCAACACCCGTTAGGATAAAATGTCACTAACCCAAATACATAATAACCAAACCAAAATAAAATAAAATAGTCTTAGTCATAATAAACTTAACAAATACTATGAAATAAAATTGAGGTAATAAGCATACTACTATATCATAAATAACATTTCCAACTTATTTTCTTTAAAAAAATATTAGTTAAGATCTTTGTTGATAATTTAAAAAATTTAACATGACATAATATTTTTTTACTCATATTTCAGTTATGTCAAAATCAGATATATTAATTAATGAAAGAGATGTATTAGCGATGAAAAAAATTAATAATATTCGCCACATTAAGAGGAAATTGAATCCATACACTATCACTCTGAAACCCACCGCTTGACGTATTCAATGCTAAATTTGATTTGCACTCATCAAAATATTTAATTTCAATTTTTGACTTTATATTTTTGTGACGGCCTGCAGAAATTTATAATCAATATCTACGAATGTACTTTTCATAAATTTCACACATATAAAATAATTATAAACTACATAAAATATTTTCACGGGTGAACAAATAATTACTTAATATTTGGTAGTTAGTATACTAAAATAAATCTAATATGTTTCATTAGGTCAAAATACAATTTATTTATCTTTTGATTTTTTCTAAGATACCCCAAACAGAACGTAGTTAGGTTCTTTGACCCAATGGACAAACATACTAATTAGGGCATAAATAATTTTAGCCTTTTTAACAGTTAATTATGATTTTATAATAAATAATGGATTTATAAAAAATGTCAGCTAAATTAGTTAATGGTGGATTATAGTCCAATTAATACTTTAAATAATTGAAATCCGATCATAAAGAAATTGGATATTCTAATGAAGTAATGGCTTTGACAATACTCGAATGAGGTTATGAGCTATTAATAACGCTTGAATTAAGAGAATGCAACTTCACTTAATTAAGACCAAATTAAATAAAACTAGTTGAAACTTCCTCAAGTTATGAAAAAATAAAAATATGTGTTTTGCCTGTATTACCCTTACTTAACGTTTAGAGCACATATATATGTATAGGAATTATAATAGAGACACTTTAAGAAAATAGCTATAACAAAATAAGGGAAAATATTTTATTTTTGACGATATATTAATAGTTAATTGTCTTATATTTTATTTAGTTAATTGTCCTATATTAGCATTGCATATACATATTTATGGTACAAAAGTTAGCATATATGTATCAAAATATATGCATTTAATGCAATTAATTATTTTATCTAGCCATATATTTTAGTGTAGTAAAACATATAAGAAAACGTAAAGTTAGTTTATTTTCTTAAAACATAATCGAATGTATCGATTCTTTTTTTCTTTTGTTTTAGTTCTCCTATACTTTAAGTCCTTAAGTACAAGTATCTTTATAATAAATCACACTTACTATAATTAGCAATATTATTCAGAAACATACAACTTCCACACGCCATTAAAAATGAAATAGTATAGGAGTATATTACATTTATATTGCAAAATAATAGTAGTAAAAATAGAATTGTTTATCTTTTTTGTTTAAATACTCATATTCGGAATGAAAGTTATTTTACTTAAAAGGTGATGCAATAATCCAGTAAAGTGATGTATCCAGCGTAGATTTTTCACGACCAAAGAGAAAAAATTTTATCACTTTCTCACTTTAATAATAGTAATAAAAAAAATTAATTAATTAATACAACATAACGAAACATATATACATAAACAAAAAGAAAATATTTGATATATTTAGTGAAGAATAAATATTATTGACCCAAGACCATGACCAAATTGTTCCATTTTAGCCCAACTTAACCCATAACTAAAAGGAGCTTTGAGACTTAAAAATATATATACACATAAAAAATATACTAGTAATAAAATGACACAAAAATAAAAATAAAAAATGAAAGCAATATAAAGAAACATAAATCCAAAGAATTAAATGGACGTATCTTTCAGTGGGGAGAAAACTTTGACAGATAATGCCATAAATGAGAAGAAAAGAGAAATCTCTCAACTTCTGTTTCAGCCTTCCTTCTTTCATCTCTCTCTCTCTCTCTCTCTCAAAATTCTGGTTTTTTTCATTTTTCAAACTCGATTATTTACATAAACACACCACAATTTGCATCACTTCGATTTCGCTTTTAAAGCAAAAGCCGATTCCCTTTTTAATCGAAAAAGCAAAAGCAAAAGCAGGAAAAAAAAAAAAGGAACCCATTGATTTCTGTTTTGTTTTTGGAGTGTATATTTAGCTCCAATTTTTCAACATTTTCGCGTGAATCAAACGTTGTTTTTATCTGAAAAAAACTCCCTTAATTCTCTTCCAAGCTTCTTCTTCCCTCCTTCGCTTTCACACACATCACACGCACTAGAAAGCGTAATTCGCGGGGAATTCATCTCACATTTACGCATGTCATTTTCCGGGATGAATTCTTGAAGAAAATGTGAGCTGTTTTTGATGAATTTGGGGTTTTTTTTTCTCTGTTTTTGTCGGTTTTGATTGATGGGTGTGGGAAAAATTGGATTTTTTTTTTTCATTGGGTTTTAGCCGGATTCTGATCGGAGCCCGGATTTTCCGGTGATCGGAAATCTTGTTAGAGTTGAAAGATTGGATTTTTGAGGGAAAAAAAATAATTAATCAAAAGTGGAATTGATTGAGACTTGCGGTTTATGCTAATGGTTTGCCCAAACGTCAAAGGGTAGTAATCTTTGTTTCTTAACACCAATTCTCTCTCTCTCTCTCTTATAGAATTGAGAAATTGAGAAATTTGGAAAGAGAGAGAAAGGGAAGAAAATCCCGTCAATTTCTCTCTTCCTCTCTTTGCAAAAAATCCATTTGGTTTTTCCCTTCCTCTGTTTCTCTCCCTCCCTTCTGTGCCAACTTTCAAAAAGAGTTAGGAGAGAGAAAATCATCAAAAATCTCTCTCTTTCTCTCTCTCTCTCTCATATCTCGCCGCGGTTGAAGGGAGAAAAGAAATCATGTTGATCTTCGACAAGCAGCCCCCAATGCAGACAACAAACCTCGAAAGCTTCTTGGATTGCACCACGCCTCTCGCCCCATCTCAGTTCTTGTCAAAGGTCCCATTTTTAACCCTCCCCCAAAATCCCAATTGCTTGAATTGCTGCAACCCTTTTTAATTATGCCTAATTTGATTGGTGGGTTTTGGTTTGATTGAATTTTTGTTGATGGGTTTTGGCAGAGTGAGACGAGGAAGCTCAACAGGCTGTGGCATCCTTGGGAGAGGGAGAAAGTTGACTACTTTGTTCTTGGTGATCTTTGGAATAGCTTTGATGAATGGAGTGCTTACGGCGCCGGCGTTCCGATCGTCTCCGACGACGGCCAAAACCTCATCCAATACTTCGTGCCTTACCTCTCTGCAATCCAGATTTTCACCAGCGGCTCTTCTGCAAACTGTTTGAGGTATATATGGTACATTTTGCAGAGTTCTTGCTTGATTGATCAATGATCATTCTTGAATTTGGTGTGTCTTTGTTGAGTTCTTGCTTTGATTTGATTGATGGAGTGATTGATTTGATTGTTAGTTGATTGATTTTGAGGGTTTAATGCTGTGTTTGTGTTGTTTTGAGTGGCATTGCTGAGTTGGAGATGGAAATGTGGAATCTTGACTTGATTAGGTTCTGATTTTGGGTGTGTAGGGAAGAGACTGATTCGGTGAGCGAGACACGGGACTCGTTTAGTGATTCGTTTAGCGATGAGAGCGAGAGCGAGAAGTTGTCGAGGTGGGACGGGTGCTCGTCCGAGGAGGGGATATGCGAGCAGGATTTGTGGCATCAGAACGAAAGATTGGGAAATCTTTACCTTCAATACTTCGAGAGATCGTCTCCCTATGGAAGGGTCCCTCTCACGGACAAGGTAAACCCTTGTAACGAGCTTGAGTTCGTGTTTTTGATGTCGTGCTTTCTTGATAAAGTCGATGGTTAGTTGATCTTGGTAAGGAATCTTTAAAGAGAAGTTGATTATTTTGGATGTGATATGGAAGAATCAAATAATTGGGCATATGTTATTGTAAAGAAGTTGTGTTAACTTTTTTGACTAGTGAAGACGAACCAACATACTTGGCCGGTTTTTCCCTTTCGGATTCGTGTCTTGTTTTGTTATAGGCGGTCGTCTTTATTCTGCTTTTGTGGGGAATATATTCTTGCGATTGTGTATTGAATTTTCTTGATTGTTTGCTCTCTCAGGTTAGTAGCTTAGCACAAAGACACCCGGGATTGTTGTCGTTAAGAAGTGTAGATCTTTCACCGGCTAGTTGGATGGCGGTTGCCTGGTTAGCTTTCTTGATTCTTGATTGATTTACTATGTTTTACGCGTAGTTGAGTCAATTTTCATGCGACTAAAAATCCTTTCGACCCGATTTAGGTATCCTATCTATCATATTCCCACCGGTAGAACCATTAGAGACTTGCAAACGTGCTTCCTCACGTACCACACCCTTTCCTCCTCGTTTCAAGGTATGAACATGTAACCCTAACATCATCTCATTTTCCTCGTTTCCCCTTGAAAACGTGCTTAAATGCCGAGAATTAATCATGATAGACATGGACTTGGGAGACGACGTTGAGAATTTGAAGAGGAAAAGGAAGGATGGGGAGAGCATCCCCCTCCCTCCGTTCGGCTTAGCGAGTTACAAGATGCAAGGGGACGTGTGGCTGTCGGACAAGGACGGCCTCGACCAGGAGAGGATGGCCTCGCTCTTGAGCGTGGCCGATTCTTGGCTCAAGCAATTGAGGGTCCAACATCACGACTTCAACTACTTCATGGGAATGCGGCACGGGTAATAACACCCCCTACGCCATCGTCTATGAAGCCCCCGCCACGAGATATAGGCCGTCAGCCGCGTAGCCGCGTTGTCGTCGTTGAGCTTTTAGATATGGCTGGACTTTTTGTTGATATTTTAGGACAAGTGAGATTAACTTTGAAGGCTTTTCCTTATTTTCTTCTTATCTTTTTTAGTTTTGTAAGAAGAGATGACTTGTGATGAAGCAAAATGTAGAGTGAAAACTAGTTTGTAATGATGTGTTTTCTTACTTGATGTACAATAGAAAGAGGGGTTGTGGTGATGAACTTTTTTTTTTTTTTTTGGTTAGTGAAAATATAGAGAAAACTTGCTTTTGTACATGTAAATGAGTAGATCTTGTGTTTTAGAATTCGTGTTGACGATGACGACATTCTGTTTGTATCTGAATAAGTGTCTCGAAATTATATATCAAGAAAATAGGTAAATTTACGAAAATCCGAATAATTGAAAGATATGGCATCATTTTCTTAATTGAATTTTGAAATTATGACATTCATGCTTCAAGAAGCTATAGTGCCTAAGAAAAGAAAACAAGATGCGACTTGTGAGGTGCAAAAATCTCTAGAAAATTCTACTAGGGCAAAAATCTCAAGAAAAAGATTTAATGGGACATTTTAACTTTATTATAGAATTGTGGTAAATAATAATGATTAATGAACTCATAGAGTGCTGACTCATAGCACTAATCCCATATTAATCAATTCGTTAATTAGCCGTACAACTAATCTTTTTGATGTATTAACCCTCAAAAGGATAAAAAAACAAAAAGAAGAAAAAACTTGTAAGCAAACGTAAAAGTATAAAACAAAAAATAAAAATAAAAATAAAAATAAAATTAAAGAGAACTATTGTGGATAAGTCTGTCACACTATGTGTGAGGTGGGCCCCAAGATTTGGAAAAATTGCCACATTTTTCTAATAATGATGCGTTCGTGTTCACACTTCAAAATGCGGTTTTTGTTAGACATATATGCGAATAGGGGTAATTTTGTCAATTTGGTTATGCATTTAATAATAATATCTACTAATGTGTATACATATAAATGAATTAACGAAAATGACTACTTATGTTTCATTCGATTTAACAATGTCTTAATCTGACGACATAACATAACACCAATTCCATTTGTTGTATTTTTAATTATTATTTTTTAGTTTTAGGACTTTTAGCTTTTCATACCTAAAAACAATAAAAGAGAAAATAATTTTCCAAGTCAGATTTCGTTCTAACAACCAAACAAAGAATTTAAAAGTGTATTTATTAGTATTAATTGAGGGTTGGCAACTTGGGACTTGGACACAACAATTAACCATCCACATTATGTGTTTATTCAGTTTAATCATATTTTTGTAAAATTCCCTAAAACAATCATATTTTGTAAACCAAAATTTTATCGATTTATATCATCCAACACATTATACACGTGTTTCTTTTACATGTATAGTAGTGTCATGTTTTTAGCAAAATATTCCATACACTCAAGATATTTACCAAATTGAGGCAAAAGAGAGTTTTAAATTGAATGAAAAGATTGAGATCGACGTGAAGAATGCCATTATGAAAGATAATCTTGCCATATACGTAAATTCAGTTATTTTAATTCAATGACACAATTTGCTAATAAAAAAATGTAAATAAACTTTTATTAGAAATTTCAAGATCACAAAAGTTACTATCAACACATTATGATATTTTAACAATTCGCTAGTGCACGAAAACTATTTGCTACAAAATTTAGTATTAAAGACACACTTGCTCCAAAAAATTGCCATGAAAAAACATATATTTATTTAGTGAATGCGATGTATATTGACATGTTATTTGATTAATGAGTCAATGAATATTTGAAAAAATATTGAGTCACGAGCTAAACCCGACTCTTGGGGGACCAAATCACATGTTTTATGCACTTGTATTTTCGGTTGAGTAGCAAAAGCGTGTTTCCAAAAAGCGTTATCCCATCATGTGCGCCCATTAAGATCGCGGGTTCGATATCGACTAGCTCCTGTCGAGCGGGTCTGGGCGGGGGCGGAGCCAGAATTATTGCCCGGAGGAAGCTAAACTTTTAAAAATCTAATTATACGGGTGCTAACACAAAGAAAAAATTAAATTAAATTAAATTACAGAGCAAGAAAATATTTTTTGGCTAGGGGGTGCTTCGGCTCCCCCTGTAGTGTGTGGGAAGTTTTCCTAATTCAGGAAAGTTTTGTGTCAGACGATTTGGCAAATATGTGAGGATAATCTTCTTCCTTTGTCCATTCAAATTTGGAAGTGTTGTTACGAAAGGTCTGACCGGCGTGTTATTTAATTCGGGCGTTTGACGGGAACGTTCGGTGGTCTTTCAAATTTGAAAGAGTTCCATATCAGACGGTCGTACGAAAGAGCCACGTGTTAGACGGCCTGGGTGGTACTTGTGGAGTGTTTTTCGATCCAGGGAGTCCGACGAGCGAGCGTGGATAATTTTGAATTCGGGAGAGTTTCATGTTCAATATTCTAATGGGTCAATATCGTGATCCAAAATGGAAAATACTACTAATATTATAATTATACCACTGAATATGAGTTTGAATTCGATTATAAACAATGTTAAGTGAATCTTTATCCACCAAACTTTCTTGCACGAATTTTTATATTTCTGTACTATAAATAATTATTTTAATTTTATATGAGATTTTATTTGTTGATCCAGTTTATTTTTTGCAATTATAATTTGAATTATGAATATTTATACAAAATGGAAAATAAAAAATAAGTTCCCACGATTTCCATGGATGTTTTTTCCTTTTGACATCGTCTACGAAAGCAAGCTAACTAACCTAAATCATTGCGTCACATCTTACCAGATTATGTTTGTGTCGTAAAGTTATGCAATAATTTTACTTACTCTTTTGTTTTTTACTAAAAATTTGAGTTGATTTGAGGTAAAGATTTTTTAATCAACCAATATTATATAATCAACTAATATTATTGATTAGTTTCAATTGGAGGGAATAACTTAGATTTCACAACTTTTGTTTGCATATAATATTGGTTAGTATTTCAATCAACGTATTTAAATATGTATATACGATTCATATTTCATCATGTTTTGAGAAGCAGTTACAACTTACGACTCCAAAATAAAGAAGACACCCAAGCTTTCTAAAGAAATATATGCCCAATTAACTTTATTTTGGCCAAAAAAGAGAAAAGAGAAAAAATAGTTAATAGATATAAATATTTATTGATTTCCAATATGTGTGAAGTCCCAAAAAATAAATACTCATTATAGACATTTTGTTTTTGCAAATAAATAAAGCTAATTTCTAACGGCCTTGTTTTTAGATTTTGCAAATAAATACTCATCATAGAGATTTTTGTCAAAAAAAAAAAAAAGAACACGTGTTGTCTTGAAATTGTGGTTTAAAATCAAAGTACTTTTTAAAAAATCAAAATAGTTTTATAGGGCCAAGTTTTAAGTGATAAAATAGTTGGTAGACAATTTAATTAAACTCTTGAGATATATGTAATCATGCTATGGACCTACAAATCTCTCACTTCTTATTTCTCTACTACACAACTAGCTAGATACCATTCCTCATACTTTTGAAAATATCGATAGTGATAGAATGAAGGAAATAATAGTGGACTATTAAAATTCTAACTATGAAATAATAAATCATTAATTATTAATTAATTAATTAATTAATTAATTAATATATGTTTTTATGAACGTCCACGCACAAGTTGTAGTCGACATATAAGATGATACTCTAATCAATATTAAGTTATGAGTGATGCCAAACAGCCACATTATGGTCACCCATACAAAGAAAAAATTAGTATTTTTAAGTGTTAAATAACAAATAAAATTATTTATTATAGATACTAAATTAAATTTATATTCAATAATTGTTTTCCTAGCTTAAATGTCAAATTAAAAATCATATTCTTGAATTTGCATAGATAAATGGAAGTTAGAGCGTTAGTTAGACTAAAAGCATATTCTTGAATTTATAAAGTTAAATAAAATTAAAACTATTAGTTATTATTAATAATTAATCTATATTTATAATAAAATAATCAATTATTTTTATTTTGTCTAAAAAATTTAAATAATTTTTTTTCTCTATCAAAGTAATTTAAGCTCATCCATATTGTGGCTGCATAGATATATTATTAAGTTATTGCTTAAAATCTTTTAGGGTGACTCTATAGGGACACAAGCTAGGTGCTATCCTCCTAGCTCTTGCCGTTATGTTTTTATAGGATTGAGTTGTGAGGGATTGGGCTAGAAATTCCTCGTTTGAATTATTAAAAAATATATATATACAATTAGAAAAGGAAATAATAAATGAATAAAATAAAAATTCAATATGGCGACAATTTTAGTGCAGATACTGTTCGGACAGAAGTCCCAAAAATGTAGGTGTGAAACTTTGAATAAATGTTTAATGATTAATGGTGTTTGCTGCTTGCCCATGTGAATTGCCTTTTATTTCTACTATAGTTATTTCTTCACAAGAAAAAAATTATGTGATTATTATCTACGAATGTATTTTGGAGATCTAGAGCTACCATTTTTATATAATATAATCTACGTACAATTATATTAAATTAAGAGAGAAATTATACTAGACAAGCAATTTGTATTCTTACAAATTCTAATAAGCATATAATATTTTTTATGTATTTAATCATATATACACCAACACACGTCACACACCCACACACAGGGATAGGTTCAGGTAGGAATTGTAAATTTCGTAGGAAATAGGAATGAATCTGGGCCTTTTATTGAGTTAGATTAATGGTTGAGATTAATACTCAGTTGTGCTAAGTGTTTGTGCTGTGTGTGCTACGCGAAGGTTGTGCTAGGTGTTTGTGTTGTTTGTGCTAAGTGTTTGTGATGTTTGTGC
>JAYJMF010000036.1:798785-826568 GCA_036873715.1 Salvia sclarea | reverse complement strand
ATATACCGCAAAGATTGATGTGAGATTCAAATAGAAGTATCGCCTCGTAGGGAAGCTCCACGTTCACATAACTTCAACTTTTCTTGTTTAAACGCTCCATAGTTGCATCATTGCCTCACCAAAACGTTGTGCGGTTGCATCAGCAGGTCGAAATGTTCGCACATGTCTCAAATCTTTTTAAAAAATAATATTATTATACGTTATTTGTCTCAAACCCATATAGCAATGAGTTAATTAAGATCCCATATAGCAATATTAGCAGTTTATGAAGAATAAAAATTATGTTAATCCTTAATTTTTATCTAGTCAAACTAAATTAAATTTATTAGTGATGTCTCATCTCCATGGTTACATCGCCTCGACTCAGCTTGCCGAAATTTAGAACGATTGCATCTCCTTGCCGAATCGCCGCATAGTTGCATCACCTCGTTGACATGCTCGTACATATCTCGAATCCTATTTACAGAATAATTTTTCTACATGTTCTCGTCTCAAACCTAAGTAACATATGAGCTAATTACGAATCCATATAGCAATATGCGTTAATTATGAAAAAATATATTTAATCAAGATTATTTGCTTGTTCAAATTAAAATAATTTTAAACTAACAAATACCAATTAAATCATTTTATTAATGTTGAAATACCAATTAAGTCTTAAAAGAGGAAAGATGACATGGAGGAATGAGAGGGATTCATGGACTTATGTGGCATGTGTCATGACTTTTCTTTTAATATATAAGATTCCTTCTAGCTTTTTGGCAGTCAACAGTTTGTGTCTTTGAATGTATAATAACCATTGTTAAAACTATCAGGTAATATTTGTTACTTATGTGTATGTAAAACTGGGATTATGAGGTAAGGTGATCAAGAAAAATAAAGAAATAACTGAATATTGAAACATAATGAAAAAATTGCTGTGAAAAGTTCAACACTTTGTATAGATGGAAAAAACACGTGAAATTTCTCACAGTTGTAAAATATAGAAATGCAGTCTCCAATAAGAAAATGCAGATAGTCAGAGCAGAATAATGAAAATCCATGGATTTAAAAACTATACACTCATTTCAAATACATTTGTCTAGATCCTTCATCAATTTGAGAAAAAAATCATCACTAATGTGTTCTTCAACTCGACCGGTTTGCGCCGAAGAATCTGTTGAGAATCCCTTTTCGTGCATTTCTTCCATGAAAGAATTTGCCTGGTGAAGCATATTTTGCTTTAGGAGACTCTTGATGATAATATGGTATGTCACACGATCGGGTCCACAGCCATGAAACTCCATCTCGACGAGCAATTGTTTCACCTCCTCCAGGGTCCCTTCTCGACAGAGTGAACCGATGATCATGTTATATATCCAAACATCGGGTTGAAAACCTTTAAAAGAAAGTTGACAGAGAACATCTATTGCAACATCACGTTTCCCATTTTTGCATAATCCATCAATGAGAGAATGGTACGTGACCATATCAGGAACAAATCCTTTCACATCAATCGTGCGCAACAACGACATTGCTTCATCAATCTCACCATTCTTGCAAAGCCCATCCAACAATATATTGTAAGTATGCAAGTTAGGATGTACCTGTTGAGCTTCCATATCCTCAAAAAGCTTTCTCCCCTCAGCAAATCTACCTTTACTAAATAATCCATGTATCATGGTACTATAAGTATGTGTATTATACTTCAAACCTTTACATGGAATATCGAGAAAAAGAAGCCAAGCTTCATCCACGTTTCCCTTCTTGCAATATCCGTTGATTAAGCTGGTATAGCTAACAATATCAGGCGTGGGACCCCTCTCTACCATAGAATCAAGTAAAATTTTCGCTTTATCGATTTCACCTATCAAACAAAATCCATTAATCACAGAATTATATGTGAAAACATCCGGACATATATTCTGTTGCTTCATAGTTTTCAAAACCTTGGCAGCCTCATCCATCTTCCCCTCCTTGAAATATGCATCAATCAATATACTTAAAGTAATCACACCAGGTGATATCTTAGAGTTGCCCATTTCAGCCAAGAAGCCTTCTGCATCAGTTAGTTTACCAACATCACACAATCCCTTAATCACAGAATTATATGTGACGACATCGGGTTTAATACCTTTTTCGATCATCTTGGATAGAAGTTGCACGGCATCATCCACCATTCCACCTTTACATAAGCCGTCAATCAACGCGTTATAAGCATGAACGTTGGGTCTCCACCCGCTACTTTCTAATCTACGAAGCCAATCACAGGCTACAACGACCTCTCCCGCTTTGCAGAGCCCATCCATCATGTGCAGAATCATGATGTCATTAGGCTCGCAAAGCTTCAAACCAAGAACCTTCTCGAACAATCTCACGGCGTCGGCCACCTTATCCTCTAAAAACAGCCCTTTGACGAGAGTGCTGACTGTCACAACATTTGGCTCGTAACTCCTCTTGTAAAAGAAGCCAATTAGAGCATAAGCAGAGCGTGTATCTTTCAAGAGACAACAACAGTTAACCGCAGTAGTCATCGTGTAAACATCAACAGGGAGACCCATCCCAAGCATTTCATCGAACACATAGAGGGCAAAACGATACTGCTCAATCTTTACAAGAACGCTCAAAAATTTATTGTAAACTTCAACATAAAGATGCGGCATACTCTTCATTTCGCGAAACAATTCAATAGCATTATCTAATTTTTTAACACGGCTGAAATCAATTCTTCGCGGCTTAGCTGAAAAAGCCGTATCATCACTAGGGAATTTGGAAGAGAAGAGAGAGAGTTGAGGAGAGAGAATACCCAATTTACCCAGAAATCCTCTTCCATGAATGAGATCCATTGCACAAACAGCAGCTCTTCTGCTCATCATCCTTAATCGGCGGTGAGATTTTTCTTTAGATCTGAAGAAAGGGGAATAGTTGGAAAAGAAATGTTTCAATTTTGAGATTTAGGGTTTCAGATTTGATATGAGAGAGAAGACTGAAGTTTTATTTTAGCTGAGTGAAATATTGGAAATGTCGACTACAAACGACACCGTTCGAGCATTGCCGAATATGGGCCGTGTTGGGCTTATTAACTTTAAATAGTTAGGAAAATATGGTTTGAGTGAGAGAAAAAAATAAAGTTTTTTCAATTCCTATTTTTTGGGTGCCCGACGGAATAGGTCAATTTTGAGTAACTTCCGCTAGAAAAAAAAGCCCATATAATTTAAATCGCAAAATTAGTTTTATGGAAAAATATTTGATTTAGTCAGATAATATTATGATAAATTTTATCTCAATAAATTGTTAAATATTAATTAAAACAATTGACAATAAAAAATAACATGCGGTTACGAGTAGATGATCCCGGTCTCGGACACAATTTTTATTCTGAATATCCCAAATGTCCCGAATTTTCCGAACGAGAAAAAAACATAACCGAATTTTTTAAAAAAAATTGCAATATTTCAGAAAAAAAAATGATCTACGTATTTATTGGTTTACTTGAGAATTAAAAATTATAACCCTAAAAGTTATATACTCCGTATTTATTAGTTCAGTGTGTAGTGTTCAATTGAGAATTGTAAATTAATTTTTAGTTTTTAGGAATTTTATGGTTATAATTTTTTATTTATACTTTAAAAATTAAATTTATAATTAGATTGAAATTGAACATAATTTCGGGAAATTGAGATAGCCCCAACCGAAATTCAGATTTCTCGAGTCCCGAAAATTTCCAAAACAGAAGTCCCGATCCCAATCCCGAAAAAATCAGGATTCGGGGTCCTGAATCCTGTCAGAATTTGGGCCGGGCCAGGAATTCCCAAGTCGCGGTCTCAAATTCTCACCCCTAGCTACGATTATGATAGAAACAATGTTCCATTGTACTTGATGTGCAGTTGTGTCAAATAAGGTGCAACAACTATGACTCTAACCACATACATCGATAGTTAGTATCAATAGATCTAAATTACAAACTTCATGATTTGGTCTGAATACATCGTGAAAATGTCCGAATACACTGTACAAATGTAAAAATGAAATTGTGTCTCTCATAGTATTCGAACCATGATGAATTCACCTCTAAAAGATAATGATGCACCGTATATGTTCACAAGTAAAGGGCCGAGATTGATTCTTAGTTCATATTTTAAAATGAGTTTCTATTTTAACCCAATTGATAAATTTAATTTGTCATTTCCACATAAAACAGAGTTTTATGACGGAGGTTTCAGATAATATTTTATTTTATACGTTTTTGCCTTTTTGATCGAATCTCGTGTCGTTACTACCATGTGCATAAAATGACAACACCACAAGTAACAATGGTAAAAAGGATGGTTAGTGTTCTTAGACCAAAATTTTCGAGTATCAATCCACCGTAACGTGACTTTTAATTTCTGTGTATAGTAAATAGTAAACACAATTCAAAACCGCTACTTGACAATGAAATGTTATCAACACTAATAACATTAACATTAAATTAAATTTTCAACTTCTATTCTCATGTCATCCTCTTCGTCTTGTCCCACCTTCCACTCCACGAAAAACGAAACACGATTTGTAACAGAGGAATCGAAAAAAAGAAGAACAACCCACTATTTAAGCACGATAACATCCCAAAGATTTCGAATTCCAGTCCACCGTAACATAACTTTTAAATACACACATACGAAAACAAATTTTTTTTGTTAAAAAGCCAAAAACCATAGGTAGTTAAGAAACATAATTCACAACCATCACTTGACATAGAAATTGTTGCAAGAAATGTATAAAACACTCATAACATCAAACATCAACATTAAATTAGTGTTTTTATCTTCTATTCTCGTATCATCCTTCGTCTCGATCCACCTTCCACTCCCGTTTCACGATAAAAGGAAACACGATTTGTAACAGAGGAATCAAACTAACGTTTTAATCTCCTATTCTCGTATCATCCTTAGTCTCGCCCCACCTTCCACTCCCGTTTCACGGAAAACGAAACACGATTTGTAACAGAGGAGTCAAATTTAACGGTTCATCTTCTATTCTCGTATCATCCTTCGTTACTCCCCACCTTTTACGAGAAACGAAACACGATTTGTAACAGAGGAATCGAAAAAAACTAAACCCCCCACTAATCATACTTATCCCTCCACGTGTAAACAAGGAAGAAAACCCAGGAAAGCGCGAGCACGAGATCCCCAACAACCTGCCTCGGCCAATCCCTCGCCAAAACCTCCAATCTCCGCTCGAATCCGAACCGCCACACCGCCATGGCGAGATGCAGCGCCGCGCATCCCTTGGCGAAGAACCCCTGGAACTCCCTGTCCCGCACGAATCCGGCCATGAACACCACGCCGCCGACCGCCACCAGCAGCATCCCGGCGAAGGCGTTCGACACGCGCACCGCCGCCCTGTCGCGCGGCGTCGACCCCAGCATCGACCGCGCCGTCGCCGCGCCGTGCCCCAGCGCCGCCACCTCGTCGAGGTAGAACATGATCAGCACCCCGCACGTCGCCGCGGTCGCCGCGTGGAGCGCGCAGAGCAGGAAGAACGGCGACGGCGACGGCGGCGGAGAACTCATCCGATCAAATCAGATCGGATCCGATTGCGATTGGATTTGGGGATTTTTGGTGGAATTGGATGCGGCATTTAAGGGAGATTGTGTAGGGAGATTGGGCAGCATTGTGATCTGAGATTGGGATTGATGGAGATATAATAATGGGGAATTGATGAGGATTGCCCATATCTGGTTGGGATTATCGATGGGAGCAGAGAGGGATGGGGATTTGGGGGAAAATTTTGGAACCCTAGCTAGCTGGCGGAGATTATTGGAGCAATGTGAAAAAGAATTATGGGAGTTTATTTCTCCAGCTGGAAAAAGTAAATGAGTGAAAAATGCTCACTTTGCTTAGTGATCAAAAGTCGAGTTTTTAATTTATGAAATATTTCGTGTTTTGTATATTGAATCTCACTTATATAAAAATGGAAAAATTGCAAATTAAATCATAAATTTTACCTTAATTTGCAATTACAATATGACTTTTGGATCTTTGCAATTATATACATAAACTTTTAATTTTTTGCAATTATAACATGGGTGTTTTTTCCGGCGAACGGAAAATCGAGTCAGCACCCACATCCCCACGAGCAACCCCTATCTGGTCTCGCCCGCCAGGTCCTCGTCGGAAATATTCGATACTGACTCAATTTTCCATTCACCGGGAAAAACACTCATGTTGTAATTGCAAAAAGTTGAAAGTTTGTATATTTAATTGCAAAGATCCAAAAGTCATGTTGTAATTACAAATTGAGATAGTTTTCCCAAAAAAAAATCTACTCATTTGTTATGTTATGTACAAATTTTGGTCATATGTTTCGTGGTAAAAAATTTCGAGTTTGATTTTCTTATTTGTGAAATATACTTTGCACTTTGAATAACGGATCTCACTTGCATATTATCATATCAAATTATTTAATATGCGGTTCAAATAGTTGTCATTGGTCATCAAAAGCTATAGTCAAAAAATTTTCTAATTATAAGTTCGAATATTTTGTCCGACTCCAAGCAATCAAATTATTGACAGACAAATTTCATATTGGACCTAAGTAAAATGAATAAAAATCATATACTTTTAGATTTAAATTTTAGATATAGCTCAAAAACATTATTTGAGGCCTAATTTTGATATTTACACACAATTATCTATAACTTTTATTATAAAAAGGTCAAGTATTAAAGTACTTGAAAATGGATACATGATTTTACTTGTGAAAATAGAAATATGGTTGTCACATCACATTATTAGAACATATTATGTGTATAAAATAAAATACTATCATGTTGGGGAAGCTAATAATCAATGCCTTGAATACATTAACAAATAAAAATTCCATAAAAGCATTTTTACAGAAAGTTTCAACAAAATTTTGGGTTACAATTTCGGTAGAGCAATTAAAAGATTTCCCAAAAAATGATGAAAAATTTCAAACTCATATCAAATAAGGGAAATTCGAAACTAAAATTTAACCTAAAAAGTTATCTCGACGAACAAATCTTCGCCAACCGCGGCGAGCTTCTGATTCCGGCCGCCGCCGCCGCCGATACTCCCCGCCGTATCTCAGGCGATTTATTCTTCGCAACCGCAACCAAATCCGCCTCCTTCCTCTTACTCCTCTTCCTCGCCGCCGCCGCCACTCCACCACCCTCACCGCCGCCATTTCCGCCGGAACCCTCACATTTTCCCGCCAATTTCTCGAAATTTTCCCCCAATTTCCCCGCCGCACCTAATTTACCTCCCCTCCCCTCATCTTCCTCCTCCTCATCCACCAATCCGACCACACGCCGCCGCTTAATCACCGTCGGAGCTGGAGAAGGGGCGGATTTCTGCTGATGCGCCGACTTCTTAAAGAGCGCATCGTCCCACTGCGCGCGGAGCCTGTCGACGTTGCCCTCGATCCGCCCCTGGAGACGGCGGCGCGTCGTGCTGGCGCCGCCCATGGACCAGTGGGCCTCCTCGGCCCACGCAATGAGCGGATCCGTCACCGACAGCGGCGGATCGATCCTCTCGCCGTTCAATTTGACGTCGGCGTAGATCCGCGGCCGCGGCAGGCTGCCGCCGTAGAACTTCCCCAAACCTAACGAGGCAACCATCGCTGCTTCTAGTGTGTGTGTGTGTGTCAAAGAGAGAGAGAGAGAGAGAGAGAGAGAGAGAGATTTTGGAAAAGGGCAGAGTTGCGAAGGTGAATATATAGTGAGCTGCGGCGGAGGTCTCTTTTTTGGCGGGGAAATTTGAGCTCGGAGATGGCGCCATTGATGAGTCAAGCCCGCGCCTTCTTAGTCAAAATAAAATAAATGAAAAAATCTAAAGTTTATTTTTTTTGCTAAATTGTTAATTCATTAATTAATTGCATAATGACAGTTCACTATTTCTTTTTTATCCGTTTTAGCAAAAGTATAGTAAT
This sequence comes from Salvia sclarea, assembly GCA_036873715.1. NCBI lineage: Eukaryota > Viridiplantae > Streptophyta > Magnoliopsida > Lamiales > Lamiaceae > Salvia > Salvia sclarea. Next base: position 818,651 of record JAYJMF010000036.1, on the reverse strand, counting down.
TTACCTTTTTATTAAGTATTTATTAAATTTCCATTTTTGCTAGTGTTCTTCTGTTTAATGCTCCTTTTCATTTTTCAAATTAGCAATCTATTTTTGTTTAATAAGTAAATGAGAGTATATAATACACTCTCTGTATATGGAAGTGTATATAATTCACTTTCTTTATTAGATCTGCACTGCAGTAAATATTTGTCAATTTTTGTCAGTCCTACATTTATAATTAGATGTTTATAAATTTCTCCCCCTTAACATAAACTTAGTAAGATGTTATTTGAAATTGGGATTTTCTTTTGGAGTAAATAAGATTATATTATGAAATTTTTATTTATATTGTTTTTGTCAAGTACATTTTGTTATTCAATTTTATATATTAAGTTTTATGAGAAATTATTTTCTTTAAATCTTTGACAAGACTAATCCTAAATTGAAGTGTCTTTATTTGAATATCGAGGAAGAGCCACACTGTGCAATCAGTCGCAACTTGCATGATATATTTGTTCTAATTAAAATTAAAATCTTAATTATGACTAGCAAATTCCATTTAAAATCCTAGATGACTTTAATCAAATCTATAATTAACTCATAATCAATTATTAATTACTTATCTACTAATGCTTAATTGGCCGCACATGAATTTTTGCGTTTCCGAAAATCCACTGACCTCATAATTTAACACGCAAACTAAACTATGTAAAATAAAATTGGAGAACGTTTTAATTCAAATACAACCTAAAAAAAAAGAAAAAATAAAGAAGTGGAAAATGTTCAAGATTTGCTAGGAAAGAGAAATCTGCAACCTCAAAAACACATAATCACATAAAAATATTTCACTGCAGAAGTGATGATGAGAGGAAAAAACCCATCTTAATTCTTGTAGCTCAACTCCTTTTCTCCTCACATCCAAACCTTCAAAGACAAATGCTCCATTGCCCTAAAATGGAGATAGAAACATAGCAATCAAGGCGTCGTAAATGGAATCGAGACGAAGCAGGAAAGAGCAGTCGACGTATTCAGAGAGCACGCAGTAGCAAACCTTCCCGTGGGCGTTTAGGGAGACGACGACGACTCAGCCGTTTCTTTCAGCTCAGCGCTCAACATATGGTGGAGAAGCATATCAACCCTCTGATTCCTCGACTTAGTACTGCACATCGAAATCATATATTAGATCGAAGAGAGCATTCGAAAATTTCAGAAGAAAAAAAATGTGTTTCTCAAAGCACTGTGTGGCAGTGGCCTTACCCGATGAGCCTCCGTTCCTTCCTTGTTTCTTCCTGTTTTTGCCACAACGCAGAAAGTTTATGTCGAGAAAATCTTTGATAATCGAAGTGACATTATCATTTCAAACGCGATTAAACACTGACCTTGACTTCGCCAGTCTCAGAAGTTTCGAGGTCAATTTCAGCGAAGAAAGCCTCCAAGACAAAAGCCACGACCTGGACGAATGAAAGAACGAGAAAGTTATAGGTACGATTTTGTATAATCGTCTCGAGAAGTAACGTTTTTGTGAAACGGTGACTTACCAAATTCAATAGTAGTAAGATTGTGATGAGATAGAAGCTGATGAAGTAGATGTAACTCCACCTAGTTTGAGTCAACTCCTTGTAGCTCTGGAATTTTAAGTTTTCGACAACGAGTGAGATTCACTAGTCGTGGCGTGTTTCAAGAGAGAATAAGGCGAAGAGACGAGGTAACAATACTAACCTGCATCCAAACTTGCCAATTTCCCATCACAAGCAAATTGAAAAGCGTCACCATCCCGTTGGGGTAGTCGTTGAAGTTGAAGAGCAAGTAGCTAAATTTTGTCAAGGGCACGATGAAATGTCAAGAAATCGATACACCAAAGATGTGGAAAAGTTTCCTTATATGCTATAAATAAGATCACTTAAGACAAAGGATACTCGCTATCTTGCATATCGGTTTTGCTGAGATTTGGATTTCCATCATTAACAATACCACCAAAGACCTACAATTGAAGACGAAGTGGAATGATATATAATCGTTGTCTTCTTTCAAAAGAATCGAGTAAAAATTGTAGATGAATATAGCGTGGAGAGCCATCGATACCTGTACACCGACAGAGCAATAAAGGCACAAGACGCAGAAGATGGTCCCGAGATATGGCATTAGGCTCGGTATAAGGGTTAAGAACGTGGCAACGAAAGCACGATATTGTTTCACATGCATCAAGAGCCTAATCAGCCTCAACATTCTTGCTATTAGAAGATACCGAATCCTGCAGTAGAATGGATCGTTGCAGTCAATGATGCATTTCTTGCTCATCGAGAATACAACGAAATTTCTACTAATATTATCATTTAAAAAGGAAGAAATCTCACCATTCTCCGTTGGAGAGGAAAGTTTGTCCACTTGGAGAGATATAAGTCGCCGTTTCTCCAACAACTGCAACGAACAAGCCATGTTCGGTGTTAATTGTTCTGAACACGATGGGTAATAGATTTAATTGAACAGTGTCTATGTACTTACCGATTACCCAGGTGATTATAAAGTCGAAACGATTTTGGCCATCTCTCCAATAATTCACAAACCCGAACGCATAAACTTTTAGTGCCACTTCAAGGACATAAATCCATCCTGCAGAAAGAAACATAGGCTGTAGCTTTTAGATAAAACGTCGAGTAAACATTGAGATTCTGAGCACTCAGAGCTATTAAAAGTTAGAAAATTCAAGTTTCCAAATATAAACTTCACAGGAAACTCGACCTAGATGTCGAACATCTAACGTATATTTTAGTAGTATTTTATACCAAAAAGAGACACATCCATCAATATGGTCCTTTTCAAGTTAAGGAGTTCGTATATCTTATGATATGAGCGACGATTAAGAAATTAAACGTTAAGAGTCCGCACATTCAATCGTGAGATTAAGTAGGACAACTAATGCTGCCTTACCAAATATAAATTCGATTTTTTGCCAAGCATCTTGAGCAGAATTGTCCTCGATATCAAGCTGCGATGGAATCGGAACCATAATTTCATCATGTTCACAACAACGATAGCAGTTTATTTATTATCTGATTGAGCACTTTCATACCGTTGTCTCAATAACGACGGCTGCGAAATTCAGGATGAGAACGAAGGCTACAACGTAACCAAATTTCTCTCCTCGAACAAAATCTTTCAGCTTTTGAGATGTATAAGACCTGTAGAACATCGGACAGCAGCTCTCGAAAATAGGTTCCTGCATAGACAAGCACATTCAGTAGGGTGCAGACGGGGGGATATCATCTTCCAGTCCGTTAAAGTATGTTTACCGAATCCTCTTTCTGAAATCTGAGTCCAATAGCATGCGAGAGATCCACGAATTCATCCAGATTAATCTGCATTTGCAATATTAGAAAAAAAAAGATGTCAGTAGACAAAATATTTAACTCTGTCAATGAGATTTTCTGCCACAGTTACTGTAAAAGAACAGTAGAAATAAATAAAATCAAATAAAAAAATCATCCCCTTTCACCAACTAGTAAATGCTATCTGTTTACGGTTTCTGCATCATGCTCAAAATAACAGGGAATGGAGATTACAAGAATCAGAAACATAAATCACATTACATAATTAGAAAGATAGATACCTTGACATCATGACTGTCATCCAGCTCGTAGAATATTAATTCAAAATCATCTCTTGATATTTTTGGCAAAGTCCTGCAAGCATTGTAAAATAACCGTTTCAACGTGATTCTTTTAAGGAACCAATCGTAAAATGACCCAGGAGGTGAGCCGACACGAATCAGCAACAAAAATTTGTCGAAAGGTAAATTATACCTGTATTTGTTCAGCTCGTCGAACAAGCGAATGCACTGATCTTTGTCAAGGTAACCCAGATCCTGCCACAGTATCCAAAACATCACAAAGGGAAACGAAGTAACATGCATAACTAGGCTTGTCTGTGAAGTATAGGAAAAGAAGCATCAAAGGAAAAACAACAATTGTAGTGAAAAATCATACTCACATTTTCATCAATGATGCTAAAAGCTTTCTTCAGTATCCTTGTTCTTGCATTATCCTTCGCACACACTTGTTTTACAAGCTACGGAGAAAAATAGGATTAGATTACTTGTCATGCTCTGGAAAGAAAAGAAGTTCGACATCTCCAGATTTGAGAGGTTACTAAACAATTTTTGTAGAGAAAGATAAAATATTGCAGGCATGTGTATTTTTATATCTGGACTTCGATTTTCAAGCTCGTAGTGCTCCCTATGTCCACAAACTTAGTAAGTTTTGTAGACTCGAGTGAGGAAACCTTATCAGACAACCTTTACACATAATTAACTACCATATTCATTCGTATAGCCAATGACTGAGAAGTGTACCTCAGCCTTAAAGCTATCGTACACAACGGCAAGAATCAAATTGGTGACAAAGTAAACACCCAATAGCACATATATGACGAAGAACAAGCTGTACCAACGCGAGGCCCTACAAAATATAAAACAAGTGAGTGAGTATATTTTTAAAAAACAAGGTAAAAAATACCGGATCAAACAAGGAAATAGTAACAACTGCTTGCAAAATAAATGTCGAAGAATAGCAAATAATCAACTCAAATTTTAAATTGTTTACTTGTATGCGGGAATCCAGACATCGGGATTGTTGGAAGTCGTGAATAAGATAAACATCTGGTAGACGGTCGTCCCGTATGAAGTGAAGGTGGTCAATCCTTGCTCAGTATCTTCGAAAATGACATACGCCAACCAGCTCGAAAACAGAATAAACAGTAGCAATAAAGCCTGCATTCAGTCCACCACCACAAGAAACAGATGAAAACACAAACAAAATTGTCACGTTGTTCTTTCCAGTAACTACAGAATTTAGAAACAGTAAGGTCAACTTCATTTTGCGAAAACAGACGTACCAGGACATTGAGGTACGTGAGAAGCATTCCGAACAGGATGACTGTTGTATCTCGTAACTCCCTAAGGACAAAACAAACATACTGCATCAAGTCATGATTGGATTTTAAACATATAGTTCAATTGCAAGTGCAAATGGAAGATTTTCAACTACTTTCTCCAAAGTAGTGTGCCAATACCAGAACAGGAGCATATAAATTTTAAACGGGATGAATTTTCAGGTTCGGAAGCAGGATAACAACAAATGCAAATTGAATAGTACCCTTACCTGATGCTAAGAATGAAAAATCCAACTCGGATATACGGTGCAAGCCGGAAGGGAAGAGTATAGGATCCCACCGGAGACAGAAATATGAAAAAGACCAACAGATCAGCAACCAATAGTAACAGCAAAACGACCTGCAAATGATGTGGGGGTGGGAGGGGGAGTAGCAGTCAAACTTTAGAGGATAATTTCTGTTAATATATCAAATTGTAAGATATTAGGTTTCCTGAACAAATAAAATCTACGAATATCAGCCCAGATTTTTTTCTGCTTTATGCTTTCGCATAAGTACACTATAAGATAAAAAGGTATGGTTAGGGGAAAAATTGACAACTTGTACATTGTTCATCAGTTCATCCCATTGAAGACTTCACTGCTAAAAAACAGACGATTCGTTCAATTGTAGTGAATGAAAAGTGTACCTTAAGTTTATTGACATGACTCTTCCAGAATATACCCATCCCTTCATATGTTATTGGAAAGAGAGTATGCACAATGAGAATCACGAACGTCACAATCTGCAAAGGACAAAGGTAGGAAAGCAAAATCTTAAGTTATGATTATTGATTAGCAAGGGTTCCAACATAAAGAGAAAATGACTATTTATTAAAGAAAAGATCAAAATGATTGCACAACTAATGACTAATTCAACCTAATTCAAAGATTTGATTCAACAGAGGAGCAATGTGTGAAACAAAATCATTCTATATCTTAATTAGAGATGGTGATGAACTACCAATGAAACTGCAACAAAGAGAAAAATTTATCAATTGCTCTCAGTTACCTCGTAGATGAGACTCTCGGTAGCAGTTAAGTAAGGCAACTGCCCTAGGTAGTAGTATTCCCTGTTGTTACATTCCTCTTTACACCATAGAGGTTTCTGAAATTTCAAATCAAGATCGACATGAGCAAAGTTTGAAGGCCAAAATTTGGAAGTAGGATATAAAGAAGACAAGTAAAAAAGATCTGTGAACCTCCAAGAAATTCAGCAGAAGTAGAGCGAAGTAGTTCAGGGTCCAAAGGAAATCGAATTTTATAAACACCAAATACGACTTTAAGGAGGTCCCGAAACTTGGCTGGTCAAAAATTTCCTCAGGTATCCCAATTCCATCTTCAGCCTGCAATTGTATAATATATATAAATAAGCATAGTTTTTTTCTCAGAAGTATCAATACTTCCGATTAATTGGTAACGAAGCGTATATAAAGTAGACTCAATGACATATTATCAAGGCTCACATAAATAAACTGTAAATTCAAGGATTCCTTGATCCAATAACAAACAAAATAACAGTCTCATTTCAATTCGAGGATCAAATAATACTATGAAAGGAACAGAACTTCCTAAAACGAACTCTTCAGTATCAAGCTGGCTCTTTCCATGAAAGTTATACTCAATTCAACATTAATGCCCTCGTATAGTTACTTAGTTCTGCTAGCATATGCAAGAATCAAAAGGCACATTTATTACAACTCAAGACTGAAGCTGAAACATAATGCACAATTCATGAATTGAGCTTTAATATCTTCTCGAGCAGTAACACTCTATGAAAATTGAAAAGAAAGAGATTAACACTATCTCAAAAGTCAAAACCGCCTACAATCTTAGCTGAATCACACCTAAAGAGACCATGTTTTCAAGAATTCAATCATGCTCGACTCACACCTAAAGATCACACCTACAATCGAGGCTCACAACAACAAACCATAAATTCAAGGATTCCCAAAACGAACTCTTCCGTATCTAGCTGGCTCTTTCCATGAAAATTAAACTAAAATCAACACTAATGCCCTCTTATATTTACTCTATTCTCTGCTAGCATATGCAAGAATCAAACGGAACCATTTACAACAACTCAAAATTGAAGTCGAAACACAAATACACAATTCCTGAATTCAGCTTAAACATCTTCTCGAACACTAACACTCTATGAAAACAAAGAGACTAACACTATCTCAAAAGTCAAAACCACCTAAAATCTCAGCTGAATCACATCTAAAGACATCATTTTTCTCAAAAATCCAACTAAAACAGCAGATCCCACTTTTACATTGCGAAGAAGCTAAGCTCCCAGCACCAAAATCCAACTGAAAGGAACAAATCAAGAGAGCTAACATACAAGATCAACCAAAGCAGCAGCCTTCTCATAGGGAGAGCCATGAGCAATAGCATCTGATCTTCGATCAAACAAGCGCCGGCGCCCCCTTCTCGCCCCACCACCACTGCCGCCTTCCTCGCCAAGAAGAGCTGAATCATCCATTTCCGCAGCTCAGTCCAAGATTCAGATTCAGATGTGATGTGGGCTTTTCCTCACTGAGTAAAAAAACCGACTTTGTTGTCCCCTCCTACGACCGTTTATCAAAAAGGTGGTGCGCAGCTTCAATAAACTAATTTATGAGTCAAATGCGAAAGTAGTTGGAATTGGGATTGGGATTGAGATTGGGATTAGTTATACACATTATTAAATGTGAGATTAAAAAATTGTCAGCGCCCAATTTTAGCAACGTGGCGGAGCGCCGAAGCGTGTGAAGAATGTGTCGGTAATCGTATTGGTTGGGGAAGAAGATCACTGATTGATTTAAGGATTAAGGGATAATATACGTCGTTGTCTTATCGATTTAATCAAGTTTGAATTTTTCTTTTTGGAGCAATATTTATTTTTCTATGAATTATCTAGGAGATATGACTATGGATATGTGGGCCATATTTATTGCTTGATTTTGAATATAGTTAGATTTTAATAGGTGGCATGATTTGTTTGGAAGTTGCAAGTAAATTGTTTATAGTGTGTACACACATTAAGCTTTTTAGAAGATTATAGAAAGTAATAGGAATTATATAACCTTTATTTAGAGAAATAATATATTTTTTTTTCATATAGAGTTTCTAACAACTTTTAGATTTAGAACATATTTTCGAGTTTAACATACTGATACCTAAAGATTGTATTCCGCTTGAAAATGACTCAATTTTTACAGACTGAAAAATCGAATTGATGACCTAAATTCCCTTCATTTTACGATATAATATAAAATAGTAATGTGAATTTCTTTTTCTTATATCACACGTACAAATTCATATGTTATATTCAAGTTGTCAGTTCGATTTTTCAATATCAAAAGTTTTAAATCATTCTAGATATGGAAATGGAATATTCTTGTATTGCAAATCTGAAAATTGACAAGAGTTTCCGGTGTAAGAGTGTAAAAAGTTTTCGAATATTCTTATAAATATAGTACACACCAACATGGTGTATTAAATTCTTGGCTTGATTCTATGAAATAATTGCGATGGCATCGAATAATAAAATTATAAAATAGGTCGTATTGCTCCTCACGTATATTTTGCATCCAATGATTCTCGACACAACATGTTGGATTAGATTCCATTAAGACAAAATATCACTGTGAGGGGAAAAGAAAGAACATAAAAATTAACAAACATATACATTTTTCTTCTCTCAAAATATCATAGTGCACTATGATAAGCAAACAAATCAAGAAAGTGACAATTTAAATCTAGATTGATGCAAGTGGCGAAGTCGCACTCATGTTGATATTTAATTTGTAGGCCCCACTATTTTTATAATATTTTCTTTGTATCTATTATATTCAAAATTTCAAACATCACTCTTTTAGTCTTTACCCATAAAATTTTGCTATAAATGATCTTAAATGTGGCTCTCAACTATACATATGAATGATTATAATATATTACTATCGTTTATCTAGTAAAGAACGTGTGCTGCATAATTAGTACTATATTTTATGAATATGAAAAAATGGCCCATATTGGGCATGAAGTCTGATTAAATTTATTTATGTCATATCAATATAGCTCCTAAGTCCTAAATTTTGAAACACAGAAAACTAAGTTTCTAACTTTCTATGCATATTTCCAAAAAAAAACTTAAAAAATCAAAACTCCTGAGATAGTTTACCAGAAGAATACAAAGTTTCCAGTAAAAAAAGTGAAATAAATGAAGGAACAAAAAATAGAGTTTCTAACTTTCTATGCAAATTTCAACATCAATATAGCTCCTAAATTTTGAAACACAGATAAACAGAGATTCTAACTTTCTATGCAAATTTCCAGATTATGAAAACTTCAAAAATCAAAACTCTTGAGATAGTAGACCAGAAGAATAGAGTTTCCAGTTAAAAAAATTAAATAAATGAAGGAACAAAATCTGGAACAAATACAACAAGATGAAGCTGGCAAAATATATTTACTCAGAGATGAAATAAACACAACATCGATGATACTTTCTTACAAAATCTGGGTCATAAAATGATCAACACAAAACAAGATGAATATCTGACAATGAATGCAGCCAAGAAGGAACCTGAAAGTTTTATCAACAGCAAGAGCAACCGGCAACGACGAAAAACGATCCAAATCTTCGGCTTCTAACTCCAAACTATAATTTCAAGCTCCGTGTGTTCTATCTATTCCATAAGTTGACTCTAAACCTGCGTTTCACAGTTCGATTTTCTAAGCAACAATCCGCAAATATCATGGAAAGTCGAACATTTAGAATCAACCAAGAACAGGCGATTGAAACACGTATTCATATTCATTCATTTCATAATTCATAGACATATTATAAAATCGGAACACGCTATGATCGAGGTGAAATTCATACCTGATCTCACTCGTCAGCCTTGGGTTTCCTTCCAGCCAGAATTTGGGATATGTGTAAGCCCCGGCTGAAAGCTTGGTTGAAAAGAATCCTCGTCTGCATGTTTTGGAATCCGGGCAGCCATGATAGGAGGCCGACAGGGGCCATGACGATAACCCCAAACATGATGTCATACATACGAGCCACAGATATAACAATCTCCCAGAGCGTTGTTTTCTGCAGGAAGGGACGAAGGACCTGTGCAATAGATATGAACCCCCAGCCCGTAGGAACGAAAGCCAATAAGCTGGTGAAGATATCCACGAATTTGAACTGAGTGAACTGAAGCAACGCAACTATAACAACTACTCCGAAGATAATCACAAGGAACTGAACCAAACGGTAGTAAATGTGCTCCTTTGCTGCATACTTTTCCCGAGCATAAGCTATTACCCAATAAAACCCAAAAGCCACGAGCACATATATCCACGAGAGCAAGTAAACAGCGATGCTCTTGCTACCAGCGGCAATGCCCAAGTGGTACACAATACCATACTGGAAAAAGAAGAAACGGAGATTCAAAATAGTCTCCAGTATTTTCCCCCAAAGCCCAGTCGTCCTCAAATGATCTTGCTCTTCGTACCACCACTTTTCCCAGCTCTGTTCGGATTTCGCAAATACACCACCCTTGAACCATATCCAGTTCATGAAGTCATCAAAATCGTACACAGTTTTTAACCAATCAAAGCCCAAAGGGTTAAAAATGAAGGGGCCCAAAATCCACGAAACCACTAAAAACCAACTGGTAATGGTCAGCGCTATGTACACCAGAGTATCTTTAGCTACCGGGCTGTAAGAAGCATAGACAGTAAGTATCAATCCAAGTTCAATAGCCTTAACAAAATGGCTACGAGCATATAATCTATAGTTCTCAGCAAAGCTCTTATGCTGCACCACGAAACCACGGCCAGTTGCACGGTATTTTGCACCACCATGCAGAACTGTTCTGCCAAAGTAATGACCACGGGTCCCCATGGAAAATGTATAAAACACGGAAGAAAGTTGGAGCTGCATAGTTAGAAAATCCCAAATAGAATTCAGAAATCCATGCTCAAGGGAATTCTCCACAACCATTGGTAAGGCAGTAAAGAGACCAAGTTGGATAATGAGCTGCTGGTTCAAGATTGTACCAAGGGCTCGATTATCATTGGCACTTGACAAGGCAGCACCTTCCACACCACTCAGTGCCAAATAGAGCCGACCCCACAAAAATGCATACACAGTAAGGAGAATCATCATGGTATTGAAGAAAAAGCCAACTGTCGTATAAAAGAATGAAAGCATTCGGAAGAAGTCCAGCCGATGACCCAACCTATAAACATCTCGACTTAGTATCTGCTCACCATTCCCGCTGGCAACCTTGGCCTCGAACATAGAGATTTGATTCAGGCCAACATCCCTTCCCTTTCCAACTTGGATGTATTCATGGTGGGTAACATTCCCACCTCTCAATGTGCAATTGAATCCAGCAAAAATATCCTCACTGATGTTGATCACTCTGGAAGCCTTGCTTATACCTCCCCGAGTAAGAAACCAAAATCTGTCGAACACATCAGGATGCCCATAATGCATCCGCACTTTCAATGGGTTTGCTAAAACACGCTGCCCCAAGGTGACAAAGCTTGTTTCCTGAGAAGACATGAACCAAGCAAGTGATGATACAGAACCTGTAAAAATGTGCTCCCGAACTCCCAGAATGGTAGGTTTTCTGATACCATAGTAGGACTTGAATTCCTCCAAGAGATTCCGCATCTTTAGAGCTTCCTCAAAGTAGTTATCCTGGTTCATGTCGATGGTCTGAACTGCATCTCCCCTGGTGAATATAATGGCATGATTCTGATTCTCTGGTTTCCCTTCCCCAAGCTTCACTGGACCAGGCAGCTTGACCCGATATATCTCAACTTCTTTCTCCAACTTCTGATCATATTTCACCAGGACGGAGTAATACTCTTTCTCATCCCTCCCTGACTGCACCTCATCAACATAGGCAACACGAAGCGCCTCGTTGATTTTCATCAAATAAAGTATCTCCTCAGCATGGGGATCCTTCTTGGCCTTTTGAGAACCATAAATCTGGCATGCAACTACATAAGTAAATTTCATTAAAGCTGTCCCCCGCTCATGGCCTTTATAAAGAAGGCTGACTGAACTGCTGTTTCTGCTCAATGTTCTTGAAGAGGGTGATTGTTCTAAGCTCAGGCGGTCAGTTTCATCATCACGCCTCATGGAACTCATCTGCTGAGATCCTTCCCTCATGTCCACCTCAGAAGCAGAGTCCAGAAAGGCCAGCAACTCGAGGGCACGGTAGTAATACATCATTCCCCTCACTGTGCGGGTGAGTGTCTGGCCTCTGTATGAAGCCCACAATCGAAGATCTCTCAGCCTAGTTGTCCATAGTTCTCTTTCACTTTTCATCCCTTCTCTGCGCATCCTCTCCAAGAAGTTCCTCCAGTCACTGGCATAGATGGTTTGCATGTAGTACAGGGTTGAAATCCCATCTTCATTCTCAGTTCGGAGTTGTTCCTTGCTGAATAACACCTCTTCATTGTAGTACGGGGTAAGAACACTGAAGGCTCTCATTTTCTCAACTTGAGGAGCATGAGGCATGTTCATGAACAAGGAATTACTGAAGAAGGCAATTCTACGCCTTGCCTCAAGATTCTCTGGAACTTTCTGCATGGAATCATGAGAGGTGAGAATGGTATGCAACCGCCTAACCCGACGATAGAAAGTTTCATTAGTTGCACTAGGCAACTCAACAGCACTCTGAAAAAGCAGTGCTTCACCAGAAACAGCCCTTTGAGGAGCCAAACCATCCGCTATCAGCTGGTCACTGGGTCTTGGCTCTTTCAGGAAATCTCTGATAGCCGCCTCATAAAGGGCCTGAAGAGCATTCACCACCTTATCAGCATTTTTATCAGGCTTGACGATTAGATCAAGAAGACGGACCAACTTATCATAAATCTTGGGGAGTGCAGTCAGATTGTAGTTTTTTGTGAATTTCTCCAGCTGAAGAAATTGATCAATTTCTTGGAAATAAGTTCTGATTATGGAGCGTTCCTCAGAATCATATTTCACGATTGCAGGCAAAAATTGCTTTAAGCTGTCATATGCTTCAATGACTGCACAGCGTCTGTACTCAGACTTGCAGATCTTATACCAAAGCCACCTGTCAGGAGCATCTACCAACTCTTTTGCCTGGCTCAGAGCAAGAAGCAGCTCATTACACAGGAGCAAGCACGGCCACTGAATTACTCCAATCTCCCAGTTACTTCTAGGATCATTCCTGTCATTCTGAGGCAGCTCTAAAAGCTCCACCTCACGGTCAGATACAATGTCTTCCTCTCTGAACGTTTTGATTACCTCATTCCATATCAATGCAAATTTATAGGCCTCGACCTGGTTGGATTCAAGTTTCTTAAATGGCCGGCCCAGTCCATATCTCAGCTTCAACCGATGAATGGCATCCTTGATCTTGTTCTTAATATTGCCTCTTGCATTCAGGAGCTGCTCCTCGGGCATAAGATTAAACTGGATAGCACTAGCAAAGAATTGAAATCTCAACCTCAGTTGCTGCATATTTCGAATTTCACCCAAGTGATCAAACAACCCAACTGCTGCACCGACAAATGAAGAGTATATCGAGTACCAAATCTGGATATCCATCAGGTAAATCAGAACAACTGGAAGCCACAACAGACCAACTGCAAACCGATTACTGTGGTCAAAGAACTCGTGCCACTCATAATTAACATTTTTGAGATCCAGCAAAGCCTTCGTCGGATTAATCATGGGTTTAATCTGCATGAAGTAACTAAAAACAAATTTTGTGGCGAGCACTGCAATCCAGAAAAGGCTATACTTAATATTGTCAACAAGGCCTTCCCTGAGCCCCCGACCCACAAAAGTCCTGCTCTGGAACCACCATGACAGCAAATAAAATATCTTCCAGTTTGTATTCTCCAAGAAGTTCCTAATCCATGGTACCACAAATAAAGCCACAGCCAAAATCTCTGGAGCAAGAAAAGCCACCACGGCCTCAAGAAAATTGACAATTCTCGTCTTCGTTGCACCACTATCCCAGTTACGATCACGATCCTTCTGATCCAAAATCCTTCCATAAAACACCCCAAACACCACAATCCACCCAGCCGCGACCACACTTTTCAAAATCATCCTCACCCCCAAAGATTTGGTCTCCCTTGAAACCAAACTATACTGCATTCCGATATCCAACAAAGACTGCAAGAACCTCAGAGCGCTCCATGTTATAAACACGGTCAAGCACTTGCCCTGAACTTCTGTGCTTTTCAACGACTGCCATGGATACTCCTTACCCTCCCAAGCAACAATAATCGCCGCCTGAAGAAACAGAAACAACATAATCCACAGCTTATCAAAGCTCCTAAACAAATTCCAGAATGACCTCTGCTCAACGAACCCTGTCTTCCCAACCTTCTTCCCCTTGTGCCCCGTCACGAAGAAATTACTCCCAAGATCAATCGGCCATTTCAGCCTCTCAAAACACCTCTTACTCCAGAAATACTCATTAATATCGTCGTAATTCCGCCACGCAGAATGCGGCGCAGTCCCGTTCCTACTATTATCCACCTCGTCTTTAATCGTGTCGTAAATCGGCTTCACAATTTTATTCAAATAAGCATTCTCACCAGAAACAGATGGCAAAAACGGCCTACCGGTGTTCTCATCGATATAATCCTCCAATATCTTATTCAATTCCATCGCCATATTGTGGAAAATATAACAAATACATTCAGGAACGAAGCGGAGGTTAGCCGACTCACCCCAAATCAGGAGATACAGCGAGACATAGAGCAGCTCGCGGCGGTGATCCGCCGCCGCGTGGCGCGAGTGCGAGTCGGAGAGCCAGATGTTGGACTTGAGGTTGAGGTAGGAGCACCAATTGGAGTAGTTCCGCAGCAGCGAGCGGCGGAATCGGCGGAGCACGGCGGGGTCGAGCGTGTCGATGTTGTCCGGCGGCGGCGTGAGGCGCATCTGAGCGTTGGAGAGGTGGAGCACGATGTGCTCCCGCTGGTTCCGCACGCTGGAGGCCTGGAAGCCGAAGAATAGCGCGAGCCAGTCGAGGAGGTCGTAGTGCGCCTTCCATGGCGCGAACGGCGGGCGGCGGAGGTCGCCGACGGAGCGGAGCGCGGCCGCGGCCGCGCGCACCTCCGGGAAGCGGAGGGAGGGGTGGTCGGCGAGGAGGTTGTGGACGGGGATGATGTTGTAAACGTCTTCGTCGTCGGCGGCTTGATTCATTGCTGCTGCATTCGCGGAGATCTGGGGATTTAGGGAGGCGTTTGGGGAAATTCAAATTCCTGTGAGGAACTTTCGACCACGGCCGCCGCGGAGGTGGCGGCGGCGGCGGCAGTAGATGTGGAGGCGGCGGAGGAGGCGGAGTGTGGATTTGGGTTTGGATTTGGATTTGGATTTGGCTGGTTTTGTGTGATTGAATTTGGGAGGGCTGAGCTATTCAAATGGTAATGGCGGATGGAAATTTACGCCATTTTAGTGTGAGAAAGAGATGGGTTTGGATGGCGATTTTGGTGGTACCTTGCGCTTTCCATGGTTGTACCAAGATTTTCAAACTTTCGCTATTGACAAAAGGTTGGCTTTGTTGGACTAGGTAAACAATATCCAATATTTGGAGGCAATTTTTTTAATTTCGAAATTGTTATATTAATTTTTTTTATTGGTAAATGGATTATGTTTGTCTTTTTCTTTTTTTCTTTTTCTTCTGGAAACATAAAAGAGTAGGGAAAATAAATAAAGTCATAGTTACTTAGAACTTAAGTTTTGATAAGTTTGTTCAAATTAGTTTGATAATACAGATAACTTGAGTTTGATGTGATATTCGTATTATTCTATTCGTTTATGAATATTTGAGGTATTTCATAAATATAATTTTTCTATATTTTATAATATTTTTAAAAAAATATAATATATTTTCTAAAATAATGTAGTTACTTTTAGAGGGAATTAAAAAATCAAATTTAAATGTAGATTTAGGGAAATTAATTTGACTCGAACAAGTTTACGAATTTTCAATTATGTTCAAAGTTGATTCAATAATAGATGAATTAAATTCTGAATTTTATACTAACAATAGGTGTTTTGGCTAGAGTTATTACATCCATTGATGAAGTCATAATAATTTCTCTTTTTTCATGTACTTGTTAAATACGAATATGACTATATTATTATCATATGTGTGTGCCTAAAAGGCTAAAACCTTTGAAAAAGAGAGAATATCCCAAAAATAATATTGAATTCACAATATTGCTATCGATAATCGGATTTTTAAATTTTGATGATTATCTTGCATGCTTTGTAGCCTCTAATTATTATAGTGAATTATATGGATATCTCGTTGAAAAAATTAAGAAATCTCATAAATTTAAATAGTTATCTAAACCTACAAGTATCTAGGAGTTAAGATATGCAATATATATACTAAAAATATTTGACCATATTACACAAATATCTTAAAGTATCTCTTGAATAGTTTTGATCATGCAATCATCTCACCTTACCCTATGGAATCTCTCAAATTATATTGCTCCATCACACTAGGCAAATTGCCATAATATATTATCATGACATCTATAAATTTCATTTATTTAATTATTCTCTCCAAGGTTACCTACAAAATTTAAAAAGCCACTTTTATAGTTATATACGAATGATATCTTAAAATATACTTGAATTAAATGTAGCAAAAACTAGAGATAAATCGAAAGTTTTATTAGTATATTTTTGTTTAATAGTCAAACATCCTCGTATTTAGTGTTAAAATTTGTCTAATAAGCATAATTTAAAATTTTTAATCGTAGAATCTTCTCATGTGACTATGTGAGGAGCCTAGTCAAAGGAATGGTAAGCTCGAAACTCAAGAAATTAATTACCAATTGTTTTAAATATATACAAGTATTATGTAATTACCCAAACATGCCACCCATTTTCTGTCAATAAAAAAGCACGCCTTTTTTTTTTCTTCTTTTTAGTTTACCCATAATTTCTTTATACACCACTTTAATAAAGTTGAATTAAAGTAAATAAATACTCACTGAGATAAGGGGGGAAACATAGGGGAAAACAATTAATTTATAAGAATATACTAACTTGCTTTTTTGATTAAATGAATCTCTGTTTTGTTATTGAGCTAGTCACTAAAAATTATTTATTGGAAATAAAGAATGTTTATACACTGGATTATTTTAAGTTACAACTTGGTGCAATTAAGTTAAATTTTGTAAATTTGGTGATATTATACTGATTTTTTTTTTCCTAATCTAGTTTTCAATGTTTAACTTTTGGCACATGAAGTTTGTTATTTTCTCAACATAAATGCCTTTAAATAATTAGGATACATGTGTAAGAAATACGTGAAAAATGGCATTGGAACTTGAATAATTTTTATGTCATGGAGCTTTACGTGATTGGTTGAATAATGTAATAGGAGCTAAAGATTATTTAATATGATTTGATAAGCGACTGATTTATTATACTATAAGGCCCAAAAAAGCATAAAAGTTGAATTAATTAATTGATAGACCAATATTATCAGTCATTTTTCCATTAATAATATTAATTAAGTCATCCCATGATTCCTTAGTGGGATTGGTCCAACCTCAAAATAACTCATAATTCGATTGTAAATGTACTAATCCAACAGCATATCTAGATTACTTTTGTTGCATAATAATTAATAAGCTTAATGAGTATTTACATGTACTATCTATTATCATTACATTCCAAATCGTCCCTTTTTAATGCTCATTTAGTATTAATCATGAGTAAATCATACGAATAAAAAGACAATTAGACAAGTAGGAACGTAGTCTACCTACCCTATTTATATATCTTATCTTACGCATGTAGTAGTAAAATATTTAGTATTTAGTGAGTTTGGTTGAAGAAATTGTCATAATTTTGACTTCACACTCATTATTTTTATTTAAATTAAAATTTTAACAGTCACACTTATAAGTCGAATAGTTGAGCTATATTTTGTACCTGCACAATTTATATTTTTCAAGATGAATTACACTATTTAGCTTGAGTTTACTACACGTTGCGAAAATAATATGATCTTTACAAATTTAAATTTGTTAAAAAAGTACTAGCAAAACATGCATGGCACCGAACAAATTTTCATCCCCAAAAAATGGTTGGACAGCCGGAAATTTTGTTCAGCATCATATAATGTAGTATATTTTTTTAAAAGTCACGATTAATATAATGGTTCGTCTCATTTTCTCAAGGTTGAAAATCTTATCATGTTCTATATGTGTATAATTTTTTAAAATCACGATTAAATAAAGGGGAAAACTGAAAATTAAATCATGAATTATACCCCAATTTGCAATTACAACATGTCTTTTGGATCTTTGCAATTAAATACACAAACTTCCATCTTTTTGCAATCAAAACATGAGTGTTTTTTCCGACGAACGGAAAATCGAGTCAGCACCCACATCCCCCACGAGCAACCCCTCTCTGATCTCGCCCCTCAGGTCCTCCCCGGATAAATTCGGTGTTGACTCGATTTTCGTTCGCCGGAAAAAACACCCATGTTGTAATTGCAAAAAATTGAAAGTTTGTGTATTTAATTGCAAATATCCAAAAATCATGTTGTAATGCAAATTGGAGTAAAGTTCATGATTTAATTTGCAGTTTTTCCTAAATAAAGATATACAATTAATTTTAGGAATTTGGACACAATCTATAATTGTTCCTACAATCATTTATTACAACCAAAGATTTTCACTCCATTTTCCTTTCTATTTCCTAAACCCAGGAGCAGACACGTGATTTCGTGCAAAAATGTAAATTTGCCGAGATAAGTAAATAAAATTGACAATTAGAATATATATATATATATATGCAAAAATTTACGAGAGGCCCAAATATAAAAATATGGACCCACTTAGGCATTAATTAACTCCACATGACTGCATGAGAATTGCCAAAACTAAGCACTAACGTATTGAGATTTTTTAGTAATTGCGTCGAAATGAAGGAAAATAAAGAAGACTTCGAAGATGAAAAGTGAAAACAATGGATCGATACATTTGAAAAAAATAGATTATCCTAGTCTTCAAAATACTAGAATTGTGCAAGAGTATTGTATAAGACCATCTCACATGTCGAGATACATAAAATAATATTCACACTCCCTCTGTCCCGCCGAAATTGTTACGTTTCTTTTGGGCACAGAGTTTTAGGAGAGCTGGAAAATAATGTAAAATGATGATAGGAATATATATTATTTAAAGTTGTGTGGCTGATAAATGTGTCTTAAAAAGGAAACGTAACAACTTTGTTATGACAGCCCGAAAAGGAAAACACAATAACTTCGGCGGGACGGATGGAATATTTCGGATTCAAAGACCAATAGATCTATAATCAAATTTTCTCACCATACTTTGAATCTAGCCCGTGTATTGTTTTAGTGGGTGGACAAGCTATTAGCCCCTCTGAACATGCTCAAGCTTCCATTGTGATGTGGTTATTGAGAAAGATCGGATCATATAATCTCTCAAGTACTTGTACGGTGTACCATTAAGTAGAGCTGACAAAATAAACCCGGTTTAATTTTGGGCCAGGTTAAGTTTAGTGACTTTGAGCTTGATGGAGTTTATGGCATGGTCGAGTTCCCAAAACGATCAAATTAAAGCCCGATAGGCTTGGCTAGACCCCAAATTTTTACACTTTAAAGTGAATTTTGGATCTGTTTGGATTCCATTTCTTTCGATCAGACAGATTTAAGGGCTGGGATCTGGTCCCATTTTTTGAAGGAAAAAAGCCTGATAGATTCGTTGTTTTGCTACCTCTACCGAGAGACGGTCCTTCCATTCGACACCATTGGATCACTAATACCAATTAATTTACACATTTGTGTGCATGAATTAGAATCCTATTTTAAAAAAACATGCATAATCCAGCACTTTTGTATTTTGTTAAAGGCAATATAGGATTTTTTTTTTCACGAAAACGTCTCTTTTCTTCCTTTTTTCCTTTATGGGT
>JAYJMF010000036.1:788624-798685 GCA_036873715.1 Salvia sclarea | reverse complement strand
CTTTCAGCTGCTTCTTCAGTTTCATACTTCAGTCGAAGTGAGAACCATCTTGCAATCTTCAGTCTTCAACAGCCTTCATGCAACTAGCTATTCTAAAGACCAAAACATGTAGGTCTTATAAAATTCTAAGGCACTTCATCAATATGAGGTTTTGGGATCATTAAAACAACATTATACATTTTCATATATTTTCCCAACAGTTTCTATTAATTTCAAATATGAATTTAAAATTTAAGTTCCAATTTGAAATGATAGTAATTTTCTCAGACATTAATTTATTACATCTATCATATATTAAATTAAAGTTTTTTTTTTATGATTTTCAATTTGATATGCATAGCAAATTTTTTTCATTACTCAAATTATTATAATTTTTTAAATATAGGGAGAAAGTGAAGAAGAAAAAATAAAAATTTAAAATAAGCTATCGTTCCCTCACCATAACACACGCACAAATAATAACTATTTTGTACTGAAATTGTGACGTAATGTTTTGCACATCAATTTTGCAACTGATTGCAATGCAACTCTCGTATATATAATAGAAATGTAAATGTATAAATTAAATAGTATTAATTAATAATTTAACCGTATATGTATGCATTTATATGTAAGTATATAAATTTAATTTGTTTTGAATTTTTAATATTTA
This sequence comes from Salvia sclarea, assembly GCA_036873715.1. Taxonomy (NCBI): domain Eukaryota; kingdom Viridiplantae; phylum Streptophyta; class Magnoliopsida; order Lamiales; family Lamiaceae; genus Salvia; species Salvia sclarea. Next base: position 798,033 of record JAYJMF010000036.1, on the reverse strand, counting down.
TAACTTCTTCATTTTTTATTTTATTTTTATATATCATATAATATTAAATTAAAGCTTGTGTCATAATCCTTAATTCAAGATGCACATTGCTATATGTTTATGAATAAAATAACATGATTTTGAAGAAAAATAAAAGTATAAAAATGATGAAAAAAATATGGAGGCGGTTTTTCTCCTCCACTACCACTACAATATGGAGGCTGTTAATTGATTCCTTTAAGTTAACAAAAAATGTGACATGTAGCGTGAATTAAGTGGAATATATATTACCCTCAATATTTTATGTAATTACAAAATTATCATTCAAATTGATTTCAAATCAATTTGAAATTTTAACCTCCTTTATTATATAGATAATAGATTTTAGGACCGTGTAATTTTAATTAATAATTATAATAAAATGAGAATTTTCATTGTTGATTTATTAATATATTAATTAAATTAGTATTAATTTTATATAAAAACTAAATCTACAAATATTCCGAGGGCGTATACTAATACTAATATAGATAGAGGAGTTGATTTGAAAATTTAGGGTTGGTTGGGTAGCGGGTATGTAACAGATTACCCGCTTATAATAGGTTTCGTTATTTCTCAACTCTTGTCGCCTGCCCCCATCTCCGTCCGCCGTCCACGCACCGAAAGAATAAACTTGATTATCGTCTTCAAAAGAGAGGAAGGAATTCAAGGAAAATACCTAAATTCATCTGACCATCCTTCTTCCCATTTTCCACAGCCGCAACCGTTTTGCTGGCTGTTTAACGGCTCCCTTCTGCTTCCTATCCTAACACCTGTGGACTGATTTGAAGATTAACAGAGTCTCTGTAAAGCTCGTAATTATGTTCTTTTGCCTTACTCAATGCTTTAATGTCACTACTCTTAAGGGTTTTGGCATTTAACATAAATAGCATCTCTCCTTTTGCTCTTTGTCTCTCTCAGGTTGAGCAAGACAATCTTAATTGATGGCTCTTCGTTTTGAGGTAATGCTCTACTAAACACGTATATTTTGACAACGAATGTTAAAGATTGTCTTTTACAGTCAAATAGTGTAACAACACAATTAGATAGAATTTTGTTTAGTTCATACTTCCGATGCAAAATTTTGCTTTTAACCCTTTTGTATGCCTTACTAAGTTAAATGCCCTGTTTCTAAATTTCCGATCCGACACAAAATACTAAACAAATTATAAAACATCCTAGTTGTATAACTTGTGCAATCTTAACTGTATTTTTGATATTTTGTGTGCTAGATTCTTGGGAGGTTCAATCGTGCTCGTGCGGCTCGACTTACACTTCCACACTTCGTGTGCCAGACGCCTTTATTTATGCCTGTGGGTACACAAGGTCTGGTTTTCAATGTTGCTTGGTAGTAGATGTATATTTTCAAATATTCCATATGAAATGTATAAAGACGCCGGTAATTGGTGATTGAGGGAGCCGTTTTATGATTCATGTTAGCATTTATTATTGGAAGAAATTTCTTAAATGAGAAGTAATAATCTTATTTGTATTATTAATCAGTTGAAGGCCTATAGATTTAAAGGATTCTAGAAGACATATGAAGGCCTATAGATTTGAAGGATTATAGAAGGATAACAATTCTAGAAACAGGAAACATGATACCCACACTACTAAAAGAGAAACTAATTTATATGCTGGAAACTCTATTTTCATAAGATACAGAAATAAATTAAATTGAAACAAGGACTAGGAGTACTAAAATTGACTCCTGTATGAAGGAAAAAATTAATGTTGAAAATTGTGGGGCCCTATAGGCAAAATAGGTCATGTTTAATGATGGTATGGAACTTTACTATGAGGATATCACCTAGTTAAATTGTTCAAATTTCATCTCCTATCAAAAAGTATTAAGGTATATAATATAGGTGCCGAATAAAAAAAAGAGCAGTTAGTGGCTAAAATTTGTATGCTTTTTCTCTGAAGATGGTAATATTCATGTGAACGGTTCTCCTACCATCTAGTTAGTAGGCAAGCTTCTAGTAAAGAATAGTCTCTCACCAGCTTGAGAGCAAAAGTTGCCAGATGAGCTGTTATTTCCAAGATATTGGGGTCCAAGCATATGTTTTAGTATTCTATATTTTCTATTGTACAAAAATATTTTCTTTTTCTTCTCTTGATAATCCTTTAAATAAATATGCATTGAGGTATATTTTCTCAGGATTAGTGAGATAATTTACATTCATGATTTTTACAGGCACAATAAAAGGTTTGACAACCAGTCAGCTTGAGGACATTGGATGCCAAATAATTCTTGGAAACACATATCACTTGGCTCTCCGTCCGACTTCTGAGCTCATTGATGAGTTGGGAGGGCTCCATAAATTTATGAATTGGCCTAGGGGGTTGCTTACTGACTCTGGTGGTTTTCAAATGGTAACGCATCATTTTTAGTGTTGAACATTTTCAAACCATTTTAATATTGTTTACATGTCTATCTGTTATATGTATTCGATCATTGCACCCTATTCTCACGAAGTGAAGTAATCCATACCTCAGAGTTTGTCATTTTTCTAATTGTTGCATGCACTTATTAGGGATTTATTTCATCTAGATTGTGGTTGGTTGAAGGATTTTAGGGTGGATTTGATATCCATATTAATATATCCATGATTATTTCTTGGAGTGATATATTTGAGAGATGAATTCAAAATCCATGATCCGTCGCTAGACTCGCTACTCAGTTTGCAGTTCTATTGAAGGATTTTAGGATGTATTTGTTTTGTGATATTAAATACATTGTTATGTCTTTATTGGAGGATTTGACTGGGTGAATTTTTATCTTTCACACTTATTTTGAAGTACTCTCCAAGAATGAGTGGATTCATAATCATATGAATGCATGTCAAAATATGTGGGACCTTCTGAATTATTGCTCCAGTATTTTGTGTCTACCTTTGTCTCATAAGACATTTACAACTTATGCACCTTGGGTGAGCATCCAAATTTTTGTTTATTATGTCTGGTAACTTGCAAGCTTATGTGCATCTTGTGCAAATCATCTCCATTTTATTGATATTCTCTTTTAAAGAGTTTTTTTTTTGGTTAAATGCAAGTGATTGTTGAGTGATTCTTAAACTGCCCTTTAATTATGCAACGAGTGAAAAATGAAAAACAAAAAACACAAGAGGAAAAGATAAATCAACTTTATCATATAACCTGCTTTCTAGTAAATATCTCAAGGTTATCAGGATTTTGTCTTACGTTGTCTAGCAGTCTTGTGGATTGCTGGTTCGTTGTTGGGAATATAAGCACCGTAGTTTTCTTCTCTTGCATTTTTATACCGGTCATGCTTATATGATATCTTGGTGTGTAATATCCATGTACCAATATGAGCTTGAACTATTGCTTCTGATTCCATGGAGGTGTCTCTGTTTCAAAGTTGCTGCATAATTGCATTATAGTATTATGATTTAAATCTGAGGTGTAATATCACATACTCTTGTCATGTTTGTTTTCTTTGCTTTTAGAATCACATTAATAATCCTTTGCATTTATTTGTTAAACAACTTTGATACTAGTTTGTGAATATAAATTACTGACTAGCTGTTTCATTGAGATATTAATTCTGGTTATTATATTGAAGAGGCTTCTTAATGCTATGCTGATAGGTATCCTTGTTGCATCTGGCGGACATTACGGAGAAGGGTGTTACGTTTCAGGTACCATTGAGCTGCTTGTTTGTATATAAACGATTTAAGTAAGAGATTGAGTTGTACACCAAGATAGTATTAGTTCTCCATATTTAAGGGAGACTCATTTGTATTGTTCTATCTTCCTTTGTACCACTTAATCTCTTTTGTAAAAAATATCATATTTTGTTATGAGCAAGAGTTGATGTCCAGTTGAAACAAACTGTCATATTGGAGTTGGACATATGGTTTTTTATCTACAAGCTGCTTGTATCTTAAGATTTTCCCTTCCATCTGTATAGTCAATAAAGCAAACAACAAAAAGCAAGTGATACTCAAACTATTTGAGGAGATGAAGAATTGAATTCTTACTCTTATTGTGTATGTTATAATTCTTTGTTTTTCCTCGTTGCACTGAGGACATGCTTACTGCATTCTTCAAATATTTGTGTTTGCTTTTGCAGTCACCGGTTGATGGGAAACCGATGCTACTCACTCCAGAAGAGTCAATACAGATACAAGTAAAATTCTTTAGCCTAGCCACTCGCCTTTATTTCTATATCCGCTTTGATAAAATAGTCAATGAGAAAATAGAACTGGTTTTGCTATTTGTCAATGCTAAAATATGGGTCTTGCCACCGCTGTCTTTTTTCGTCGGGGACCATGGTGGTAAAGTAAAGTTATAGAGTTGGCAATGTGATTTGTAGTCAAAATAATAAATCAATACCATCATTTTATTTATTCACTTCCACTATGCTTGAGTGAACTCAATATTCACAGTGAATAAATTAAGATTCTCTAGCTTTACATTTGAGTAGATTATCATTTAGCATGTATGAGGGAGAAAAAGTGAAAATTACATATGGTTAGTGAACAGGTATTAGGATGGATTTGCGTGAACTGTACTGCAAGTGGACCTGAAAGTTTGGTATGGTCAGAACGGTCAGAACATGTGCCATAGATACATCAAACTAAATTTATTCTGCTCTGTTCAGTCAAAACCAAAATTCTTAACGATATAAAAATATTCATACCCATTACTCAATGATGATAGATCACACTTAATTATTACTAAATGTCATGTTTACAATTTCTTGATTTGTCTTCATTGACAGAAAAATGATGATTTTTGTAATGGTTTATTTAATTCAATCTTCAAAGTGATTTCAAATTAATGATTTCATGATGCTTTTCTATATGGCGTTTTCTAGAAGTATATACTAAAGAAAAATTTATCATTCCAGAAGTATATTAAATAATTACTCAGAATATCTTTAACATTTTTCTATGAATGATTTACAATTATTGCATGTTCGATACTTCAAATTTAGATTCTTATAAAATGCTGAATATATTTATTAACATGTGTCTATGAAGAATCAATAACAATAATAATCAGCCTTGCATTATGAAATTACACTAGGAAAAAGTTGTTATGGAAGGAGTTTGCTGCTCTCTTTCTTTTACTTCTAATCCTTTTCAATTCCTGTTACCTCAATTAAAATGCACAAATACATGAAAGAAGGTCCAAATAGAGGCCATCTTAGGAAAATAGCTATTTCATTAATTCTATTAATGTATTCAATCATTAATATGCATAGGAAAATGCAATCCTAGTAATTATAAAAATTTTAGCAGTTAAGTGTGCAATATTTATGCAGTGCTTTAACTATGGTTCTCTAGGGCGATTTTGCTTTTGTCTGATAAGTGATAAGTGATGAACTTGCAATATTTATGCAGTGCTTTTGTTTCACCTATCCACAATAATGAACTTGCAATTTTACTGTCTTATTTATGTGCCTCTAAGATATTAGCCATGTGGTTTCCCTCCTGCTGCAGAACCGAATAGGAGCTGATATTATTATGGCTCTTGATGATGTTGTGAAAACCACTATTACAGGTCCACGGATTGAGGAGGCTATGTATCGTACCCTTCGTTGGATAGATAGGTGCATCTCAGGTAAATTATGCAGCAATATGCTGAACTTCATGGTCTTAATAATGTATCCATTGCCTTTTACTTGAGAAAGGCAACAGAACAACATTATGTTTTATAAATGTGCATTATAGTGTTAAATTTATCGGTTAAAAACAATTGAGTATGTACAACATAAGAGGGGTTGATGTCAATTACATGAAAATTGTTAATTGATATAAAATGTTCTACTAAATCTTGGGTCTTCTGATGTGCTTGAACTCCTTCAAAAAATGCTTTTTGAGCTCTGAAACTAGACACATAAAGTAATGATTTTTTTTATTCAAATAAACCTATTTCAGTTAGGGTGATGCCTTTTCCATTAGCAGTTAATTGATAATGCTTACTAAAATGTTAAATGTTTTCATCAGCACACAAGAGACCCCATGATCAGAATTTATTCGGAATTGTGCAAGGTGGCTTAGATCCAGTCTTAAGGTTGGTTTCAGTTTTAACTTTGCTCTAATTTCTCACTGGTTAAAGTTCTTATGATATTTTGTGCAATTAATCACTGATAGGGATATTTGTGTCAAAGGCTTGGTGGAGCGTAACTTGCCTGGGTATGTCTGTCTACTCAGTTTACTTTTCGCATCTGACAAAGCACATGAGGGACATGTTTACCTATCTTCTTCTTCTTAGCAATTGAATAGGAAATTTAAGGAACATTTCATGCATTACCTTTTATTCTGCATTTTGCTCCAAGCCAACAAATGATCCTCATCCTTACTAATGGCACCATATTCCCAAGCCACCACTACCACTTATTGATATCCCTCTCACCCAGTTCCATATGCCTTTAGCTTAATCCCATTGGTATATATGGGCTTCATATTGGGTGTTTTCATAATTCAAATGGGAATTAATCAATCAGTTATAGGCTAGTGCCAAGAATATTTTGCTTGAATTATTTGAAGTAATGAAATTATTCTTCAATAGCTATGCCATTGGTGGTCTAGCTGGAGGTGAAGATAAAGATTCATTCTGGCGTGTTGTTGCCCAGTGTACAGCTGCATTGCCTGAGGATAAACCACGCTATGTTATGGTGTGCCCCTTACTTTGATAATATGTAGAATAATCATTCACAAGATTTATAATTTATATTCCAATTTCTGAGATGTTTTGTGTCTTGACTAATAATATTCCAGGGTGTTGGCTATCCTTTAGACATTGTAGTTTGCAGTGCATTAGGTGCTGACATGTATGATTGCGTTTACCCTACACGTACTGCTCGCTTTGGGACAGCTCTCGTGCCTCAGGTACCAATTTGTGATTTTTCTTATCCATTTTGATTGATTTGATATATAGACAGTAAAGTTGCTTAACCGTGGAATTATGTATAAGATATCATGCTTGTCTATGCGCCTATGGTGAATATCTGTCCTTATGCAGGGGGTTTTAAAACTTAAACACCAAGCAATGGCTGATGATACCCGACCGGTTGATCCTACATGTGAATGCATGGTACAATTTCACTTTTACCTTGATCATTATTTGAATCCTCATTAGCTTAATCTATTTTATGATGTTGGCAGGTATGTAAAAATTACTCGAGAGCATACATTCACTGCCTTGTCACTAAAGATGCAATGGGATCTCAACTTCTTTCTTACCACAATTTATTTTACATGTTGAAGGTCTGTTCGACATCTTTATAATCCTGTCTTAACTCTTAAGGTTTGTTGCTATATCTTCCCATTCTTTTCTGCTAGAAGTTTAATTCGTGTATTTCATGTCATTGTTGCAGCTTAGCAGGGATTTGCACTCGTCAATTGTTAATGGCCAGTTTCCAGAGTATGCTTTTGTGTACTTTAGTTCATGTGTTTATATCTTTTCTGTGTTGGTTTTATATTATGATTTTGCATGTGTTTAGCCTATGTTGATTATTATGTGCCTCGCAGTTGCATTCACTGCATACCTATGGTGATTTGTCTTTTCTTTTGTGATTAGCACACAGTACTTACCAGTTTTTTTAACCTCTTACCAGGTTCGTTTGCAACTTCCTCCAGAAAATGGTATTTCTCAAAAACTTGTGATTATAAGTATTATAACTTTATAAGTAGTTATGAGCCTATGCTTTTGATTTGTTTTTACATATTTGTTATGTTTTTATGTGTTTTCCTATATTTGGTATCATTTTATATGTATTTATGATTTACGCCTCGGTCTTACGCTTCGGACTGCCTCGGGGCTTCAAATGTATATTAAAGCCTTGATTCTAGGTTTGTGTCGAACCTTAGGAGTTCCAGACAAAAACTGGTGAAGGGAAGGGCTTTATATTTTCCACGTGAAATTTTCCTACCGTACCAATTGTATTTTCAACCTGCAAGCATACTAGGTGAAAAGGCCATATTAAACATGGGATATGTCATTAGGTATAGATTAAACGTTTTGAGTTCAAACCCATGTGGTAACTTGTAGCTGTTAACAAAGAGGTTATTGGTGTTATTATGTCGTCATTTTATTTGAACTGGTTTTGCTTCCTCTCATCTTCCTACTAATATACATGTGTCTTGCTACTAGTTTCTCTCATTCTTTAATGCTGATTTTGTAGTTTCCGGAAGGAGACGTTCCTCAGTGGGTTTGTAATGCTATGGAGGTAGCCGGTATCGACATAACATCCTGCTGTAGCTCCTTCCTATCTTCGAAGATCGACTCTCAATTACAAGTAGCGACAAGTATTCTTGGAAAAACTTACTCACATAATAAAAAGGTACAGACTAAAGGTCTAGTGCCTGATGCCAAAGGTCTCGGGTTCAAGCCCACTGTTACGCAATCTTTAAATTTTCCTATTAATTGATTAAAAGAATAGAAATAGAAGTATACACAGCTGCATATATTTTAGTCAATATGGAGCAATTTTGTCTAGAGGTTAACTATATTTCAGGTCCTAGAGAAATGTAGGAATCTGTTTTAGATATAGTCAACGGCATCTCATTTCATTTTACTATTTGTATTTGAATTTTATAAAGAAATTTGTGTTTTGGATTATCAATATATAACTTTTCTCTGCTCGCTCTCGAGTAATTTGATGGATGCGTGCTTTGTTGTTGCACTTTACCAATTTTATTTTTTCCTTTCGAAATTGTGAATTCTGAATTCTGCCGGCAAACAAATGGTGACATACTGTATTCTTCAATTTTCGGAATTTAAATTAACCATAATGGAATGAATAATCGAAATTTATTTTTCAATAATTATCCTCATAAGTTTCATTGAGTTAACCAATTGTTAATACAATTTATGTACATAAGGGCAAACTAGTGTCTCATAAAATGGAAAATAAGATTTTACTTAAGAAAGCATGCTTTATGTATACAAATCTTATAAATAATCTTTCACTTAAAACATATTGTTAAGTAAACCTCCTATCTATCATTTTTCCAACTTTTACTCAAAGTAATTCTTTAATGAATTTCACTCCTAATCATTCCACATAATGTGTAAACGTCGGCCCATACAGTCTCTTCATTAAGGGATCCGTTGGGTTGTGCTCGGATGCAATCTTTTGTTACTACTATGTGTAAGTGTTACGGCCCGACTAATTAATTATCAATTAACTAACTAACCGGATTGCGACTGGCGGAAATGATTCAACTAAGACTACTGATTGTGGTGACCCTCATAGAGGGTCACGCACAAACGACAAAAATATATATTTTTAAAAATAATTGGAAAGTCATCAAATGTGTATGACAGGCCTTTGAAGCCTTGGTGATGACCCAAGCTCAAATTGTGCCAAGTGTCACATTTAGATTAATTATTTTAATTTTTGTTTTAAATAATA
>JAYJMF010000036.1:722885-742317 GCA_036873715.1 Salvia sclarea | reverse complement strand
TATATATATTGTTAATAATAGATGATGAAGACAGTTTTCGTCATCACCGCATCAACCCGACGCGCCTCGCCTGAAAACCCCAAAGTAACCCTCAAGAAGGCCCCGCCAAGATCGCCATCCAAACATCCAAGTGTCATCACAGGCGTGAAGGCATAGAAGACCACATCATCGTGGCAAAGCTGCCTGGAAGAACATCGCTACCATCCCAAGAAGAAAACAAGGCTACTCGGCCTCCTCCAGACCTGCGTCAAAACGAAAGAGGCCTGGATTGAGTTCAAGTGACTCTAACCTCGATCAAGGCCTTGAAACCCAATTCATCAGCCCTGGCTATCCGAATACACCGACACGTGCAATAATCACCATACAGGGACCACCGAATATTAAAGTGTCAGAGGCTGTGGAGTCTGCTTTTCCCAGGAACCCAACGACAATGTGCAGGATTGTCCCCTAAGGCACCAGGAAATGACCAAGCTGCCCTCCACGTGGAATCCCCTCAGATTACAAGGACGAAATTACCCTCGTATCATCACTTGCGCAACACCCTATTTCACCCCCAGCTAGTTGGTAGTATAAATAGAAGGGATACTCAGAATGTAAAAAGGTTGGTTGGTCGGTAGGTTGGTTGGTTCAAGAGTTGGTCGGTTAACTAGATGGATGGTGACACACACACTCGGCTGTAAGGGAGTTAATTGATCAATTAGTTATAAGCCAATCCATGAAATCCTCAATATGAAAGAAAAAAGAGAATATTATCCGATATGCTTTTATCCTCCTCTTGTCTCATCCTTCTTTTTCCCGAGCGATTCAACGGAGGCCTAGCTCCGGTTGAATGGTTTAACCTTTCCCGGAACTTCGTCGTCATTGTCTTGCTCAAATTAGGCGAGGTTCGAGCTTATCTTCTCCTAGATTGTTGTTAGGTTGGAAACGACCTCATCAATAGATATCTTTCCAAAACCTAGGATATCCATTTATGGAAAATAATGAATGAAAGGAATAAGACAAGGATTATCTTTATATGGCAAATGTATTATGTGAAATGAATGTTGACAAAATAGGAAGGCAACATGAGACAAGATGAGAATAATTGGGATTGATGAAATTTTATCATATGATATTTCAATGTATCATAATTAATAGAATGAAAGATGGACTTGAAATAGCGCTGAATGTCATATGAGTGAAACGGAAATAATATGATTAATTTCGTGATTAATCATAACACATGGGTTTATCAACTCAAAATGTAATGCATGATCATGTGGCAAGAATATGATTCCTATTTACATATGCATGATATTTATCCCTAAATATTCATAACGAAAGATCAAAATCATAAACACGTAATCATGTAAACAAGGGATAAACTATATCACACATCAATCAATTAATCACATTAAGCACTTAAGCACTTAAGCACATAGGCATTATCAAGCAATAATCAAGCTCAAGAGAACTTAAAATTAAATCATATAAGGAAAACAATTAAAATATTTTTGGAAAATCAAGATTTTTAATAAAATGCATTTTTCAACTGAGTGGGCCGTTACACTGCTAATATAATACATTAGGGCAACCTAGTCTAGTGATTTTGCGTGTTGCATTATTGTATTCTCATTATAGGAAGCTTGCTTTTGAATCAATATTCTTATTTTGCGTCCTGCTTGCTTTTGAATCAATATGTTATATTGTATTCTCATTATAGGAAGCCTGCAAGGAAGTCAAGTAAGGTGGGTTTACCTTTCCATTCCAAAGTGACTTTTGAATAAAATTGTCAAGTAATAAATTTGGTAAAGGTTTGTGCTCTTTCAGATATGGTTCTATGGTCGGTAGAAACGTACTACTGAGTTTAATATTAACGGCGGGTTATAAGGGTGGATGCGCAAATTTGTACGGGTGTTGCGATCGATAAGTGGGATGCAACATCGTACGGGGACCTATTCGATGTTATCAACTTGTCCAGAGCAGACCCATCCGAACTAGCAGGAAATGGAAAATGGCCATGGTTGCCGGTTTGAATTGTTATTATCATTAAAATGATTTATATGCATATACATTATGTACGGGTGTATTTATTCATATGTTGTTATTACTTGACATTTTCTTTCTGTTGGCATAAACCCACTAAGTACATATCATGCTTAGCCCTTTTTCTTTTAAAATGTTGTCAGGTGATGGCGAGGGCGAGGAATGAAAGAGCGGGCTGTGGATGTGCTAAGGTCGTTGTGATGCTATTTGTACTGTTTCTTTGGTTCGAGTTTGTTCTTTGAGCATACACAGCGAACCTTGATGCTTGGGAGGCTTATGAGCGGATGTACTGCAACTGCGCCCCCATTTAGATGTCATTTGGATCTTTTTTATTAACTCTTCCGCTACTCGTGTTTTCTAAACAACTTATGCTACTAAAACTCTTGGAGATGTTTTCCCTAAATTATGTTTAAAACTCGTTTATCTCAACGCTCCTCAAGACAACAGAGCCATTCATTGTGGGGAGGGTAAAATCTGTTTGGTTTTTAAATGTTACTTTTGTTTTATCGAGTAAATAATTCGTTCATAGGAAGGTGGACCGTCAATTCCGCATAGGGTGGGGTTGGCGGGCTGCTACAAGTTGTATCAGAGCAGGGTTTGCTCTGTATATCTAAGAAAAATATTTTTCATAACTAAAACTAAATTAGAAAGTTATCAGAGTCTAGTGCACATCCAGCCGCATCGGTCATTTCTCGCCGCCATCCTAGTATGTGTTTGAAACTCTTTTCTCATGAGCTTTGATTTGATTATGTGGATTACGTGAAAGTGCCCTTTTATGAGTATTGATTATCCTTGGTTTGCATATGGTAATCTCTTTTCTAAGGAAAAAGCTTTTTGTTTCGGTTTTATAGATGACAGCTTGGAGACATGCCCGGGAACCCCTGAATGTGTGAGTCGACCGCTTTAGAGAGTTAGATCCTGAACCCGACCAGTCTGTAGGGGAAACCTTGACTCGCTTTTACCACCTTTGGCGTGAAGCCGAGGGCGGAAGGGTGACCAATCACGCATTAGCTGAGAGACTTGCCAGCCACCTTCCCCCGGAGTGGGAAGATTGGGCCTTATTCCTTCTCAACGAGATGGCCTTAGAGGACGAGGACTTTGGACCCATTTTACTCGACTCCCACGGCTACATTCATATCCTTCTAACTCGATGGATTTATCCTCCGGACCACCCACATCCCTTCGCCGTGGAGGCTGAGGTAGTGAACACCGCTTTCCTGATCCACCAGATGACCCTGCAGCCCCCGCCAGTCAGCATGTCCAGGTCCAGTCACCACCACCATCGTCACCGCACACTCCACCTCCCGTCTTGCCACCCCCTACCCAAGATGTGGACCCTATTCCCGACCCGCTGGAGCCGATCTACGACCCCTACGGGATCCATGACCACGGGTACATCGACCCCCTCACGCTGCACCTTGCGCCTCCATCTCCACCGGATGCTAGTACACCACCGCCGCCACAGCCCCCGTACAAGCGCACGACGCGCATTAGCACCATCACCTCCCTTGGTGAGACCTTCCGTTTCACCTACCTCCACCAGTTACCACCAGGGGCCTTTAAGGGATCCACATATGAGGAGGGTAGCTCGTCGGGTAGCTCGTTTGAGTCGGGGGAAGACAATGGAAGTGGGAATGGCTGGTATAGTGCGTCGGATACCAGTGATGGCTAGACCAACCCGAGGGGTGTACTCTGCTTCCTGATCTCTGTTTTAAAAAACTCTTTATGTTGTTATGTCTGTACCTTGACTTGTTTTTCACTAAAAAATCCTCTAAGCGAGGCAAAAACTCTTTTAACAAAGTCCTCATTTTCAAAAGAGAGACAATTTTGGTAATATATGATGCATATTAGTAGTAATTGCTTGCTGATGTTGTTGGTAAGTTGCGTGATTTTTGGAATTTGCTTGGAATGCGATAGTCGTATCCTTAGACATATGTGGTTTCGATTTGGAATTTGATCTATAACGTTGTCTTAAATCAACCTTTGCTTGTGCTTAATTAGGATATGGATTAATTACATGTTGCTTGGACTTCTGTGATTATGTGCTTCGCTAGGGTTGTATAATTTGGATTAGCTTTGTTCGCTATCTCGAACTAACCCTTTTTCGTGTTGCCTTTGGTTTTGAATTCCTGGGTTAGGCTTTGTTACATTGAGTGGTGAGAATTTGAAATTCGAGGAACTACTTCATTTGGAAAATATATTTTCAAATCAAGTTGGCATAACGTCGAACATTCTCATGGGAGATATCTCGTCCTTATGTAGATATGGCAGAAAGACGTGAACAACGGCTTGAGGACATCGAAGAGGAGTATTTTCGTCAACAAGATCGCCACCATGGCTACTACCAAGCTGAGGTCCACACCATCGAAAAGTTTAGAAAGAAGAAAGCACCGACTTTCGATGGGCTAGGAGAACCACCCAAGGCCGAGACTTGGGTGCGTGCACTCGAGCCATTTTCAGTTACCTAGAGTGCACCGAAGCTGACAAAGTCACTTGCGCGACACATTAGCTCATTTCCGAAGCCGACTATTGGTGGGAATCCACCGTCCGCATGATGACCCCTGAAGAACTCGCAGAACTCACATGGGAAGGCTTCAAGACCAAGTTTTTCGAGAAATACATCCCCAGAACTTACCATCAGAACAAGGAGGCCGAGTTCTGGAATTTGAAGCAGAACAACAAGACCGTGAATGAGTACGACCACATCTTCACTCAACTTTCACGTTACGCGCCTCAAATGGTGGACACAGAAGCAAAACATGTGGAAGTTTTCCATCAAGGACTACGTCCAGAGATCGGAATGCCCTTGGCAGGACAAGGCGCTCTCTCTTATGTCGAAACTCTGAGCCGTGCACTATCCATTGAGGCTATGATTCCAAAAAAGGCACCAGTCGCTCCGCCACCGCGACCCGAACACAAGCGCATATGGGATGGACCACCGACACAGAGAAACCAGCAGCCCACAATAGTGCATTAAACGGGCCCCGTCAGCCTCTATTTCAGCCGGCTCCAGCACGGCCCAATCAAGGATATGCCGAGAAGCCGCCCAAGCTGATAGTTTGCTACCATTGCAGAGAACCCGGCCACATCAAACCAAGATACCCGCAGCTTGCCGCCGGAAAGCCGTCACGGCCGCCAGCGCCACCATGACCGGAAGCCATCGGACTATCGTCCAGTAGGCCTGCAGCTCAGAGGCCACCGAACAACGCTTGAGCCTATGCTATGACAGGAGAGGAAGTGGCACAGAATCCCGATATCCTCGTAGGTATGGTATCGGTGAGAGGTATTAACATATTGGCACTTTTTGATACTGGAGCTACACATTCTTTAATATCTTACGCTGCATGTGAGATGTTAGAATTAGATGTTGGTTAGTCAAATAATCCAATAGATATATGTTTGCCATCCATGCACAACTTCTGCGCCCAAAATTCATACGAGAGATTGCCCCTGGAGATAGAAGGACACATATGCCTGACAACCCCGAATGTGATCGATATGAGATAGTTTGATCTCATCCTAGGAATGGATTGGCTAAGCAGAGTGAGGGCCATCATCAAATGCTCGGAAAGGATTGTGAAACTTCGACCACTAGACCGTGTCGATGAAATCCTTTTCCGTGGAGCCCAAGTTTGAGAAGGAAAGCACATCCCAGTGATGTCGGCTCACCGGACCGCTAAACTCTTGTAGAAAGAAAACTGTCGAGCTTTCCTAGTAAGTTTGTAGCCGACCGCACCAAAGAAGTTCACCGTTCAAGACATCCCAGTGGTGCGAGAGTTTTCAGATGTGTTCCCTAAAAACCTACCAGGATTATCCCCACGATGACAAGTTGAATTCTCTATCAACTTGGAACCCGGTGCAGCGCCAGTCTCCAAGGTGCCGTATCGCATGGCCCCGAAAGAATTGCAAGAGTTAAAGGTTCAACTTGAAGAGTTGATCGAGCTAGGCTTCATTCGGCCTAGCGTATCGCCATGGGGAGCTCCGGTTCCATTTGTAAAGAAGAAGGATGGAAGTATGCGCATGTGTATTGACTACCGGGAGCTCAACAAAGTCACCATCAAGAACAAGTATCCATTGCCCAGAATCGACGACTTGTTCGATCAACTACAAGGAGCCTCAACCTTCTCGAAGATCGATCTCAAATCTGGATATCACCAGCTCAGAGTGAAAGACGAAGACATTCCAAAGACGACCTCTAGAACCAGATATGGGCACTATGAATAGGGTATTCCACCCCTACCTCGATCGTTTCGTGCTCGTCTTCATCGATGATATCCATATCTACTCGAAGTATAAAATCCAGCACGCCAAACATCTCAGAATCGTCCTGGAAACACTGAGAAAGGAGAAACTATACGCCAAATTCAACAAATGTGAATTCTGGCTTAAAGAAGTTATGTTTCTCGGGAATATCATCTCAGCAACCAGACACCGAGTCGACCCAGCCAAAGTGGAAGCAGTTAACGGCTGGAAACCTCCGAAGGACGTCACCGGAGTCAGGAGTTTTCTAGGCATGGCTGGTTATTATCGCCGCCTCACTCGCGACTTCTCAAAGATAGCCAAGCCAATGACCCAGCTGCAGCAGAAAGATAAACCCTTCGTATGGACGCCAAAATGTGAAGCAAGCTTCCCCGAGCTCAAGAGGCGACTGACAACCGCCCCCGTTCTGACGATTCTGGAAAACGACAAGCCTTTTGCGGTATACACAGAAGCGTCAAAGGAAAGACTTGGTTGTATGTTAATGCAGGATAGAAAGGTCATAGCTTACGCTTCTCGCCAACTCAGACCGCATGAGAAGAACTATCCAACACACGACTTGGAGTTAGCAGCAGTTGTCCACGCCCTCAAAATATGGAGACATCATCTCTACGGCATCAAAAATGAGATATATACAGACCACAAGAGCCTCAAGTACTTCTTCACTCAGAAGGAGTTGAATATGAGGCAGCGAAGATGGCTAGAATTGGTAAAAGACTATGATTGCAAAATCTTTTACCACCCCGGCAAAGCCAACGTCGTAGCAGACGCTTTGAGCCACAGAGGAGAGGGACAAGTGAATTGCATGATCACCCTACAGGAGATGTTGGTACGAGAAATGTCCCGGTTCCGTTTAGAAGTGATCGCTCCAATAACACGTGGAAACGCCTACCTGGCGAGCCTGCAAGTGAAGCCTGATTTGAGAAACAGAATCATTGTAGCGCAACACCAAGACAACACTCAGTGGAGATATTACAAAGGAACAATGAGAGGGGAAGACCCCGTGTTCCACGTCGCCCCAAACGGCACCGTGATGTACAAGAACAGGATCATCGTGCCCCCAAATGAAGCCTTAAGGCAGATGATTCTATATTAGGCCCACGACGCCTTGTACACCATCCATCCCGGCCGCAACAAGATGTATCAAGACTTGAAGACCACCTTTTGGTGGGACGGGATAAAAAAGGAGATTGAGCAATACGCGCAGAGACGCATGACATGTCAACAAGTCAAAACACTATTCCAACGCCCCGCAAGAACGTTGCAGCCACTCAAAGTTCCCGAGTGGAAATGGGACAAGATCACCATGGATTTCATCGTAGGATTACCCAAAACACTAAAAGAAAACACGACGATTTGGGTTATTGTGGACCGCTTCACCAAGACCGCCCACTTTTTGCCAGTACAGATGACGTGGCACGTCGAGAAGCTCACCCGACTTTACGTCCAGGAGATCATTCAACTCCACGGCCTATCAAGGAGCATCGTGTCAGATCGAGACCCCCGGTTCACCTCGTACTTCTGGAGGAGCTTGCAAGAAGCCTTAGGCACAAAGCTTAGATTCAGCATAACGTATCACCCTCAAACCGACGGCCAGTCTGAGCGAAAGATTCAAGTATTGGAAGATCTCCTTCGAGCAACGATGTTAGATTACGGACAGCAGTGGGAGGATCTCTTGCCGCACGTGGAGTTCACCTACAACAACAGTTATCAAGTGACCATAGGAATGGCGCCCTTCGAAGCTCTCTACGGAAGAAAATGTCGAACGCCCCTCTTCTGGAACGAAGGTGGAGAAAGATTGACGCTAGGACCCGAGATGATGCAAGAAATGGAGGAGAAAGTCAAGCAAATCCAGAATCGAATGAAGGAAGCTCAGAGCCGCCAGAGGAGCTACGCCGACAAACGACGCAAGCCACTCCAATTCGAAATAGGCGAACAAGTGTTCCTAAAGATCATGTCATGGAAAGGAGTCAGTCGCTTCGGCAAAGGAAACAAATTACAACCTCGCTTCACCGGACCTTTTGAGATCCTCGAGAGAGTCGGAGACGTTGCCTATCATTTATCATAGCCACTTGATTCCGGAGGAATTCACAACGTGTTCCACATATCCCAATTACGCAAGTATTTACCCAACCCAAGTCACGTCGTGAAGTACACCGAGATACCCGTCAAAGAAAACCTCGCCTACGTCGAGCAACCGAAAACGATAGTCGAATGATCCATCAAGAAACTCTGGAACAAAGAAGTACAAATCGTGAAGGTACTGTGGGAGCAACACGGGCAAGAAGAAGTTACGTGGGAATTAGAGAGTAAAATGCACGAACATTACCTGAACCTAAGGTTCCCAGGTACAGGGGAAGAAATTTCGGGACGAAATTTTTCTGAGTGAGGAAGGTTGTAGCGGCCCGCAAGAAGCTGGCAACTCACATTTGGGATTTTTATATAATACAAATCTTTTTCGAAAATACTTAAGATGCTATTTCGTGCCTTTACTGTTTAATTGCCCTTACATGCCTTTATTTAGTTATAATTATTCCAATTCTGGATAATTGGATAATTATATGGTTATATGCAAATTTGGACATGTGAATTATTATTTCCAATTGTGGTAATTGGAATATTTAGTTATTGAGTGCTATATGTGATCATGAAGCATTATGATATGAACTTAGAGATTATATTGGACTCTTAGGTAGCCATATTTAATTTTAAATATCATGGCATTTGTATCACATTACCTCATCAATATTTTAGCCTTTAATTGGACTCTCTTTTCCCCATAATACACTCCTAACACCACCATGTTGCTATAGCAACACATTTTTGGTCCACTCTAGATGGGATTTATAATTACATTTCTAAAATTATCATCCTTCTAATTTGAGAGCCATCCCATTCTATTTTGATTACCTTTTTTATTTAATTTTCCTACTTATTCATATCTCCATTTAATCACAATTAGTCACACTCTAATTCCCATTTGATTTATAATTCCATCGCTACCCTTATTGATTTTCTATTTATTTTTACTCCATGTTCTATTTATTCAAGCAATATTTCCAACTTTCATTTTATTTACATTTTATTACTATTACCACCTTTATTGAAATTCCACTTAATTCTATCAAAACTTGCTTCCATTTAAATTATTATTTTATTTCTCCACTAAATAATATTTCACATCACAAATTCATTTCACATCACCAACTCTATCAATTCACTATTCACCCATCACCATTTTTATTCCTAATATCCATTTTTCTACTTTACATGAAATAATAACATTTCATGACTTGAACAAAAATAATTCTACTTCTTCCCTAAACAATATTTTTCGAAATATCCTATGATTATGCCAAGATTTCACATTTTCAATCAACTACGTATTGATCCAAGTTATCATGGTTTAATTCTATTTTTATAAAACATGAATAATAAGCTAGAAAAATTAAATCATCTTCTTCCTCTTCTTCACCCTAGCTTTCGGCCATCGTCACCATCACACATAGTGTGATTTTCGAAAATCATGGCATCACCATCAAGCATCCCTCATACACCCATCACTTCAATTATATCATCTTTATCCAATACCAATGGAATTGAGAATCAAACTATATAATGCATAAACTTGAGACAAAAACACCACATCACACGCATAAACCTAAATATTCACTACACCACCACCACAACCCTTGTCAAATAATCTCTTGTTGGCAAGATCACATACTCTCATCACTCCACAAATCGACACCTATGCTATGACTCACAATGACTTAACATTAATACACTCTCCACTCACAATTTGCAGCCATCATTCCTACTCTCCATTTCAACATATCACCCTCCCAACTCCAAAAACTCTCTCGGTCCTCTCCCAAGGCCGACCACCCCCTCCCAAGAATTTATCACTCTATTCCCTCATCTCTCTCATTTCTACCTCCCATATACAAACACATCCATACTCCTTAGTTGAAGAACCATAGCCCTCCTCACCTCCTCAACATCACGGCCTAGAAGAAACTCCTGCGAGAACCCGACATCAACGGCCATGGTAAGAAGAAGGAGAATTTTGAGCCTCGTCTCTTTCTTTTGTGTGTATTGGTAAAGGATGGTTTAGACATCTCCTTCTTTTGGGGTAAGCTATGTGAGCTGATTTTATGATATGGTGTTCTTGTATAAATATTTTGAGTGTTGATGATATGATTGAGATGTGTTAAGTGAAAAATTCGAGCTTCAGATGTGTTGGTATAAATTTTCCATGTTTTTGTATTAATATGCTAACTCCCAGAATTTGATAGCTTCTGCCCCCATTTTGCTCCATTTTTCCGGCTGACCAAAACTACTATTTTGGCCTTAAAATTTTTACATAAGTTAGATATATGTGTCTACTGCTTCAGTAATTTTTCCCAATTTTTAAACGGCTTAAAACTATTTTTCCCAATTTCTTTCCCAACGCTGCTCAAAACTGTCACTGTACAAGTGACAGCTTTGAAGTAGTGAGTTTCATCAACTTGTAGCCCCACTTAAACTCATATTTTAACTTCCAACATTTTACCTAAGTTAGAACAAAATGTCTAGTATTATTGGTGATTTTTCTACCATTTTATTTGGCCTTTAACTATTTTTCACAAATTAAGTTCCAACACTGCAAAAAGCTGCCCTTTTTAAGGTGACAGTTTTTGAAGTAGTGGGTGGAATAAATTCTTAGGCCTATTTTTACTTAACAAAAATACTTGGGATTTTTACCCCAAGTGCTTTCTTCAGTCTTGTAATTTTAGGAATTTTTCTACTAATTAACTTAAGACCTAAGGGCGGGTTATAAGGGTGGATGCGCAAATTTGTGCGGGTGTTGCGATCGATAAGTGGGATGCAACATCGTAAGGGGATCTGTTCGATGTGATCGACTTATAAAGAGACCTATCCGAAATGGAAAATGGCCATGGTTGCCGGTTTGAATTTTTATTCTCATTAAAATGATTTATATGCATATACACTATTTCCGGGTGTATTTAGTCATATATTGTTATTACTTGACATTTTCTTTCTGTTGGCATAAACCCACTAAGTACATATCGTGCTTAGCCCTTTTTCTTTTAAAATGTTGTCAGGTGATGGCGAGGGCGAGGAATGAAAGAGCGGGCTGTGGATGTGCTAAGGTCGTTGTGATGATGTTTGGACTGTTTCTTTGGTTCGAGTTTGTTCTTTGAGTATACATAGCGAACCTTGATGCTTGGGAGGATTATGAGCGGATGTACTACAACTGCGCCCCCATTTAGATGTCATTTGGATCTTTTTGATTAACTCTTCCGCTACTCGTGTTTTCTAAACAAGTTATGCTACTAAAACTCTTGGAGATGTTTTCCCTAAATTATGTTTAAAACTGTTTTATCTAAATATGTTTGGTTTTTAAATGTTACTTTTGTTTTATCGAGTAAATAATTCGTTCGTAGGCAGGTGGACCGTCAATTCCGTATAAGGTGGGGTTGACGGGCCGCTACATGTATCCCGACGTCAGCTGCTTGTTTGGAGCTTTTTGCCGCAACCGCTCCACCTTGATAAGCTCCACCTGGACTGCTTTGCTTATCTACCTAGTGTACACCAGACTGTATCAACATATCATTGACTTGCACTTGCCATAAATCAAAGTTGGTTCTTCCATTAAATTTCTTCACGTCAACCTTCATCACACTTGAAGTCACCTTGATGTACCGTTTCTCCACCTCAATGAATAGCTGCCACATATCTTTCTCTAACAATCATTTTTTTATGTGGAAGGTCAGACAACACTACAACCACAAAGCATACTTAAAATACCAAGAGGCCTGAATCGGACTTTGATACCAGTTGTTGGGAAATCAATTCCCCATTCAAGCTCAGGAGAAATAAAAAGAACATGAAATAAGATGAAGAAAATAGACACAATCACCAACACAAGAATTTAACTTGGAAAACTCCAAATCCGGAGACGATCTACTTGGAAAAATTCACTAATAAATTTCTACAATCATACAGTATTCCTCTCCCTCTCGGCTCCAACCCCTACACTATTACAAACCTTTGAAAACCTCTCACCTCTCTAAACCAAAAGTAATAAATTTCTATTTAGAATTTATCACAAGACTACTAGTGATTGGTGCAATTATATAAAAGACCTCAGAGCTTCTTAAATAGCTTAAGGAACTCCTCCTACTTTGATACAAATTCGATGTGGGATAAACTCCCTTTTATTTTAACACCAGAAAATACTCAATAGTTAGACCTATAAACACCTATGTAATTTCTCTCTACAAAACTTGCATACTTGAGCACTCGGACCTCTTGTATACTCCACTGACTTGAGAGTCAGAGTCTCTCCCTGGAGAACACCTCTTCGAGTTTATTTTACAAGATCCTCCAACTCGAGTGGCGAAGTCCCGTACAAGTTCATTGGGAAGTCAACGTCTGTCATCAACCAAGACCCCATTCTATCGACCGAAAAACCTTCTTTGGTGTATCATATTTGTTGTGTGCAACTAAACCAAGAACCCGTTCTAAGAGCTGTTATGTAAGTTATATACAGTGGATGAGATCGTCCATCCCCAATTTTTTATGTGCCACTGCGTACCACTATTAATTATATACAATGGATGAAATCCTTTTCCACTTACACATTAATCAGTAATTTTTTTAAAAATTTTGTATCGTGCACAAATAATATATTTCTTTACGGACGAAAGGAGTATAACCCAATAATAATACATAAGATAAGTGTACACTAGATAAAAACATACAAATAATTGGTTTAATAAAGTTTGCTGTCGAACTAAGTAACAAAATGTGTGAAACATATGATTCCTCTACAACTGAAGCAGGAATATTTTATTACTTGAGTTAAACTCCGCCCCATCTCCATCTTCTTCAAGCCTAAGCAATAACATATCTTCTCAAAATGTGTGCAAATCATTATCTTCCCAATGAATCTAGTCCGCTTCCTTTATCACAGTAGAAGGAATATTTTATTATTCTATCAGTTATTAAAATAATTGTCGTAACATTATATTATAATTATTATAGAGTTATATAATTTTACTTATTCTACGGTTAATTATCGTATTAAATATTTAAAAAAAGTATAGTAAAATAAGAAATTTTGTAATATTATACTATGAAAATCTATATAACACTTTCTAGAGATGTAAATATTTTCAAATTAAATGAATCATGTAGCATCTAATAAGTGACACGTGACATCACAATACACAAACGATTACGAATAAAATGGCTATTTTTTTTGTTATTTGGATAAATAAATGGAGAAATTTTTAAATGACCGCGTCACGGAAGACTCGAATCGGAAATCTTTGGCCTCGGACATTAATCTTCTACCACTAGGCCAACACAAACACACAGCAAAATGGCTAATTTTACTTAAAGTTAACGTGTAGAAACTAAAATAGTAAGAATTGAAAATTTTAAAATCTAATCTTCTCATTTATAAAAATTTAAAATGGGATAAAATCTATATTAAAACCGAATAATTATTAAAAAAAAAATGAAGGGAGTAGTTGAGTTGAGGCCTATAAAAACCCCGACGCATATCCATCTTCTTCAAGCCTAAGCAAACCAATTAAGAAACATCTTCTAATCTAAACTTGAGCTTTCTCTCTCTCTTTCTCTCTTTCCCTGGTAGCCATGCCGACGCTCCTCGCCGCCCTTGTGATGTTGATGTTGGGGGTATCAGTATCAGCCAGCGCGACGCCATTAGTGCGAAGCGAGGAGCAGGTGAAGGGGCTGTACGAGCAGTGGCTATTACGGCATGGCAAGGCGTACAACGCCATCGGAGAGAAGGAGAGAAGGTTCGAAATCTTCAGGGATAACTTGAACTTCATCGACGACCACAACGCCCTCAACAACACCTACCAGGTGGGGCTCAACCAGTTCGCCGACCTCACCAATGAAGAGTACAAGTCGACGTACCTCGCCACCAAGATCGACGCCCGCCGCCTCTTCGCCAAGTCCAAGGCCGCCAGCCCGCGATACCTCTTCCGCGCCGCCGACCACCTGCCGGAGTCCGTTGACTGGAGGGACATTGGCGCTGTTGCTCCCGTCAAGAATCAGGGCTCTTGTGGTCAGCTTACCTTTCTTCGCACTTCTCAAATCTTACTAAATTCTTTTGCTTAATCCTCACTTGATTTGGTGTCCACTGTTAGGGAGCTGCTGGGCTTTCTCAACTGTTGCTGCGGTGGAAGCCATAAACAAGATTGTGACAGGGGAGATGATTACTCTGTCCGAGCAAGAGCTGGTGGACTGCGACAGGACCGAGAACTCCGGGTGCCGCGGCGGCCTCATGGACCACGCCTTCGAGTTCATCATCTCCAACGGCGGCATGGACACCGAAGACGATTATCCCTACAGAGGAGTTGATGGCAAATGCGATCTCAATAGGGTTGGTTCTTCACTTTCCACTTCAGATCTTTCACAATCAGCTTAGTCCAATAGATCTTGATTGATGAACATAATGCTTGTTGAGAGCTAATGTTAATAACATTGATTTTACCAGATCCCAACTAATATAAGTGAGGATGTGATAGTTATTTTCAGTCTGTATGGTATATGCATTACTTCGCTAGATGAATGCATCACTTGAATAGAATCTCATGAAGGACGAAAAATGGTACAAATGTTTGTTTTAAGCTTTTAGTGATATTCATCTCTTCCAATTCCTTTACAGAGGAACGCGAAGGTGGTGAGCATAGACGGGTACGAGGACGTGCCAAAGAACGAGAAAGCCCTGCAGAAGGCCGTGGCTCATCAACCCGTTAGCGTGGGCATCGAAGCCTCGGGCAGGGCAATGCAACTCTACACCTCGGTAGCCTACCAAAATCTTTATAAATTCATTAGCATATTACTGATCTTGACCCATCAGACCGTCTGATACAATGAGTGACGTTGTTGCAGGGTGTGTTCACGGGGCGATGTGGGACGCAGCTGGATCACGGCGTGGTGGTGGTTGGGTATGGCACAGAGAGGGGGGTTGATTATTGGATCGTGAGGAATTCGTGGGGTCCAAATTGGGGGGAAGATGGCTACTTCAGGCTCCAACGCAATGTGGGTGCTTCTTCTGGCAAGTGTGGGATTACTATGATTGCTTCTTATCCAACCAAGACTGCTGGCTATGCCTCTCAGTGATTGGGTTTGGCCCTTTTTTCAAGATCCACAATGTTCACTTCCAGGAGCACTCTTTTATCAGTTTCTGCTTAGCAATTGTTTGGATTTTGTTATGTGGGATTTTCCTGTTTCCTTTGCTTCTCTTGGAGATTTATATGTAGATATGTTTTTTCTAATTTCAATGTGTGGCTTGCTTCTCGGAGCAGTCTGTTGTTTCTACTCAATCTAGTATGATGTTTGATTCTGAAATGGGAAGATTTCCACGAGTTATGTGTTGTTGATTTGATTCACTATTTTTCTGTCAGAATTGTTGGGGTCCTAGATTAGTAATAGTGGTAAATATTGAGGTGGTTGAGGGGTATTTGGCTATGTTGATTTAACTTTTATAACTCCAATTATTTATAAGATGTTGAAAAGTTCATAAGGCTTATGTTTCAAGAGCTTATAAAGAAAAATTTGAGGAGCACTAACATTAGAATGATTTATGTTAAAAATAAAAACATCTTAGTAGCATTATTTTTGTAAATTAATTGCTACATGTTGAATAATAAATCGTAGTAACATTATTTGTGTAAACAAATTGTTACTTATAACTTATAAGATCATGAGCATGTGTTGAAAATGACATATTATAATAGAGTTGTTTTTGTAAAAATTAATTATTACTTATAAGATCATGAAAATATATGGAGTTGTGAAATTTATTTTTCAATATTCATTTTCACAATTTATAAACTAATTTAGGAATTTTTTTACCAACACTTTTCAAATATTTATGAACTTTTAAATAATTTATAATTTTATTTTAAAAATTTATAAGTTCAACCAAACACCTACGAGTCTATTTTGATTGACTATCACAAGTGAAGTTGATAATCTTATAAGGAATTCACAAGAAGAAAAAAGCACAAAGGACTATGAACCAGTTATAATGGCAAACGTCGGACAAAATCAAGCTCTCTTTGTTGCTTTTGAAACACGAATCTTTCATCAATTAATAATGCAGCAATTCCAGAATCTACTTCGTCAAGGACATTTTTTTTGTTAAGAAGACTTGATTGATAAAATCTCCAACTTAATTACTGTCTCGTTTGAATTACTTTGCCCGTGATAAATAACTTGGTCCATGCTCCAATCACAGAATTCGATGATACCAAATTTTGATTGATAATTTAATCATTTTTAAATTTATAAATCAAAATTTTAAAACCACCATCACCAAAATTATTTTTTATCCTCTTTGCTCTCATATTGATGCATTTTTGCTATACAACAATTCAATATAATGCAACATTTTAATAACAATCAATCTATTTATCCTACTCCATAATAAAGCAATCCAAATGCAAGACCAAATATTCCAAATAGTCCAATCCTACTCTATCTCATCAATCTTATCTTTTACATCCATTAAGCCAAACGCACCCAAGTGAAATTCTAAGAAAATTGCATGATAATACCAGTTTAAATAATTCAACAGTAAGGACCCGTTATGCTGTAAGGGTCATCTGGCATTGCTGCATATGTATATAATAATAATAAATCAAATTCTGCATAGCAGCAACCATATGAATTAAAATTTTCTTCATTAGTCAGTTCAACATCTAAACTGTATCTAACATCAAACCAACTCGCTGCGGGTTTTAACGATTTCAACTTTCCTAGTCAGATCAAACATATGCATTCTGCGACACAAGTTTCCCTCTGTGAAGATAGGCTCTCTGCAGAAGCCAAAATCAAAGCACTGAGTTGCAAGCTTCC
The DNA here is from genome assembly GCA_036873715.1 of Salvia sclarea. NCBI lineage: Eukaryota > Viridiplantae > Streptophyta > Magnoliopsida > Lamiales > Lamiaceae > Salvia > Salvia sclarea. The sequence goes on along the minus strand of JAYJMF010000036.1, from coordinate 725,127 downwards.
AACTGAGAGCCAAAATCAAAGAATTATACTCACCCGTGAATTTTTAACTAGTGATGAAGCTTTCTCTCTCTGGAGAGGATTCTCTTTTTCCACCGTACCGCTGAAAGGAAGGAGGGATAAATCTTAAGATGACGACAAAAGGCATCTCAAGTAATATAGAAAGTGCAGGAGAAGACGTTTGAGCTCTAAGGCAAATTAGAGCGTACCTGCTTCCCAAAAGAAAATGGCACATATTTATATTTCATCATATGAAGTATCTGCCTCCTTAGCATCAGTGTGCACAGCATGACCCAGTAGAAGAGAAGTATCGGCCAAAACACAGGAACATCAAATACGCGGAAGAATGTCAGCACGAAAGCAATGCAGAACGCTTTGGTGATTGAATACCTAGAAAGAAAGATAAAAATAGTATCCCAATCATACCGATAACGATTTTGTATGCTTTCAGAAGGCAACCACATAATCTCAGAATGAAGACTAAAAGTGAACAGGTCATTATCTAGTTAAGGTCATCTGATTTTCTTGATTGTACCTCGGCATTTGAGTTTAACATAGAAAATTACTCAGGCTTGTTGACTGGCACTGCATACTCAGAATTAGCTAGTTTCACACAGTGCCAATCGATCACCATTCAGGCAACAAACGGTTTGATGACCAGTTTTCTTGAGTCTAATATAATTCACTTACAGGGCAACTAGAATTGGGTAACATTAACTAACTACGAAAACCACAACATTATCATAATATCAACTTTTGTACCATCTTTCTCTTCAAGTTACTACCTCTGCCCCTCAACAAGTGTCCCATTTTGAATAGAAAATTGTCCCCAAATAAGTCTCCCATCTCAAAGTTCCCTAGTAAAAACTCCTTACTTTTTGAACTCTCTACGCAATAAGCCATTAATTAGGGATAGAATAAGCAAAATTACCCCATTTTGCTATGTGTATTATGATATTATATGACACTTATAAGAGGAACACAGTGAGTATTACTCAAGCTGAAAATCAGATATAACTTTCAAAGCATTACAACAGAAAAATCTAGAAAACATACAGTTTGCCTAAATTTCAAATCCAAAACCAAAATTAAACAGCACTCGCAGATCCTCTTTACTTCCAATTTTGCAATATATTGTTTTTCCTAAATTAAGATATCGCAATTTAGCGAAAATTAAGAACCTATTAGGGCACAAAGGTGTTAGGAACTGAACAAGTACAGTGTCAGCAAGCAATCTCAATCGATCAGATTAGGAATCCGAAAAAATAATTACAAAAAAAAAAAAAACAAAAAAAAAAAAATCAATGCCTTCTACTCGCAGTAAGAATTCGTCGATTTCAGATATAAATATATATACAAAAAAAAGTTGTAATCGGAAGAAGCGACGAACCAGAATTTGAATTCAGGGAGGCGGCGGACGAAGGGGCGGAACTCTTCGGAGTTCCGAATAGGGAGCGTGGCGTCGAATTCGGGATCATCCTGCGGCGAGAGAAATCCGACGAAGAGATTGAGCAAGTAGATGCCGAGGGCGTAAGACACCACGTAGAATCCCTGGACCAGGTACACCCGGACTCCATAGATCAATGCGATGCACAGGAACGCCACCCAGCGGTAGAGCAAGTACGGTGTTGACTTGTCCAGGAAGTGCTGGAACCGCTGCGAGACAGCGAATTTCCACTGTGATATGGCGGATGAAGCCGCGGCTGGACTCGCCGCCGCATCGGCGGCCGTGCTGGTGGAACCGTATGCGCTTGGCTCCATTGTCGAGTGTTTTTTTGGTTTGGGTAGTAATTGTGTACGGAGTCTACCGAGGATGCGGTAAAATAGTTGCTTTTCAAGATTTGCTTTTATTTATATGGGAAAATATCTACACTTCATATTAGGAATAGGATATATATCCTTATTTGGAGTTTGGATAGCAAAAGAGATTAAACATAACAAACGTTTCATTTTATATACTCGAACGTTCAATACCATAAAAGAAAAAAATAATATAAGAGCGTCCGTAGCGACGCCCGCGGAGACGGTGTCGCCGACCGGCGCCTGCGGGCGTCGCCATTTTTCTGCCGCTGGAGCCCGCGTGGGAGTGGCGGGTGCGGGTGGTTGCGCGACCGCCCAGACGAGGCGGGCGCCTGCCCCGCGGCGCCACCCCATGCTGCCACGTCATCTCGATCGTTGCAATTATATATATATATATATATATATATATATATATATGGGGGTGGTCTCTAGTTAGAATGGCTCT
>JAYJMF010000036.1:671748-687055 GCA_036873715.1 Salvia sclarea | reverse complement strand
ATAAAAATTAACTAAATAAATTCCTTTAAAAAGAATTTTTCCAATAAAATCTTCATATTAATCCTTCATATATATATATATCATAAAATTCGTCTTAATTTGTAGATATTACTACTGTTATTAAATTCCCAAACTGGAATTTAAATAAGAACTTATTAAATTATTATTGAAATATAAATAATTATTTACTACTCTTCGTATCGACTGTTTACTATCTTAACGGAACTTCTAATTCCATTTTTCTATCTTATCTTATAGATAAAAATTTTCTCATCTGAGGGGCATGCTTCTTCTGGATCTGATCCTTCTCAGATCTTTTCTTTTAATTTAAATAAAATTAATAAATTCTATTATTTTCCTTTACTAAATAAATTCTTTTCTAATACAAATTTATGAGTGTCGAATAAATTCTAAAATTTTACTTCCGACTTACTGACACCGGCTCTTCAACTATTTCTCTCTAATTCCATTTATAAATTTTCGAAAAATTCTCGGAAAAAATCTTAAACTCTTAAGGATGCAAATGCCCTTATTATTTATTTTTAATCACTAATTATTAGTAATTAATTCTTCAGGGTACTACACCTTCGCTATGGGTCGGGCTTTAGGATTCGCTTTCCAGATCTGGGTGATGATTTTTACAATTTAGGGGATGATAAGATAGTGCTTTTCAAGAATCAAATCACAGCGGGCTTGCGTATCCCACCCCTTGGCTTCATTTGTAGGTTATGTAAGTACTTCGAGATTCCACTTAGCTAACTTCACCCTTCAGCCATTCGTCGTGCTCTTACCTTCCATGTGTTAGCTTTATTGCAATGGGCATACCCACACGGCCAAGTTATTTTATGCTACTCAAATCCTGAAGCGGGCGGGGCAATTCTATACATTCTCTTCGTATAATGATATAGGCATCCATTTTCTTGAGTATCCTCCTTCCGTGAACACGGGATTGTTAGAGAAGCCTTTCATTCTAGAGTTAGAGGATGGGACCATATTCTCCCGGTTTAAGCTACATCATCACGTCTGGCATAGGAGGAGGGATATTGTTAGCAAGAAAGCACCCGTGCTTCCTGAAGATATTCGTCTTTTATTTAGGCAACTAGAGGAGCTCACAAGAGGGAGCGTGCCTAGCATGAGAGCCATAGTTGGGTGTGATAGTACTTTGGTCTACACCGGGCTTTGGCCAAAGTTCCCCATAGAGGAGATAGGTAAAGATTTTGCATGCTTTGATACTTTATTTATTTTACCTTTCGTTTGTAACATGAATTCCTCTTATGACAATCAAGTCTGACATCCTTATTTTATATTTTCAGCTCCAGAGTGGGAAAAGGACCTCGATATCCCACTTATCGACTTCCTTGAAGAAGCAGATGCCGAGAACGCGATTGAGGGCGTTCCTCCAGCTGACGGACATCACGGCGTCGAGGTCATGGGGCCGACCCCTGTGCGAGAGGGCAGCCCGACGGGGCGTGATGCTCATGCCTCATACTTGGTGATTCATCCAGATATGGGGAACAATGTAGATGACATACTTGACTTGGATCATCCTGAGATGCAAGATATCTTCAGATCTGGCGATGTCCAGCTTGGACAATCGCAAGAAGGAGATAAGCTTGAGCTTCACCCTCCCCGCCCATCAGACTTGGAGCGAGTGAAGACCTCTGATGGTGTGGCAGATATAGCTTCTCGAGGGTTGAAAGCTAAGCAACCAAGCTCTCAAAGGCTCAAGCTGGAGAAGTTAGGTCGTGGGGTTACGGGCCCATTGCCCAAGGGAGCCACGGCGACAACAAAGAAGAGAAAGAAACATATCTCCCGAAAGAAGATATCGAGTTGTACAAGTCCCGACTTGGTGTCTCCTCATCATAAAAAAGGGAAAAGCGGCGCGGGCTGCTCCTCCGCGAGCCCAACTTAGCACGTAGACACTCTTCCGCCCACCGATGGTAATCTAGAGCAGTGTCGTTCGTTGAGGATATCTAAGTCTTTGATGGACTTCTCGAGGGACGAATGTCTTTTATTCTGTGAAGGCCTCTGCAGGCCTACAGAGACGGCCTATTTTGAGAATAAGACCTCTTGGGAGAAAGTGGAGGCCGTTACTGCGAGCTTGGTGGTGGTATGTTTCTTTTTCTTTTACTTTGGATTTACTTGCTTACATCTTTATGTCTTCTTCATTTTTTTCATGTTTGATTTTTACAGAGCCAGGTCCGGATGGGTAGCATTGTGAAACGCATTTTAGACTTGGAGGCGGCTTTGAAGCGTGTGGAACAACAATTGCATGCCGCAAACACTCAAGTGTCGGACTTGAAAAGTCATGTGAAGTCTCTTGAGGAAGAGAAACATCAAGCCGAGAAAGCTCGAGCTGAGAGAGAGGCAAGTCTAGAGGCTGGAGCTGGAAAGCTCGCTATATCTGAGAAGTCTTTAGCTCGCGAGAAGGCCGACCTCGAAGGTGCGAGGCACGATCTTTTGTCGAGAGTACAGGACCGAGTCCTTTCTTTCATTGTTGAGAGAGAATGGGCGTGCGAGACACGAGGTGCATTGGGGTTCAGATCTGGCTACCTCCAATCTGATGATGGTCAAGAGTTTCTTCGCATCCTTCATCGTGATATCCTTGGTAGCTTTAACAAGAGTAGCGAGTTCATAACCGCCGTCCTCAAGGGCTTGGGCTTCTTGATATCTGATGCCATCCGGGTGACACTTCTTCAGATTGGAGCTAGTCAAGAGCAAAAAGCAAAGGTGGATACCAAGACCTTCAAGAGCAAGATGCGTCTGGACAAGTTAGGCTCCGCGATGGGCATTGTTCCCAGTCATGAGAAAGAGTGGTGGATTCCTATCATGGACAAGGCCGCTCGACACTTGCTTGGAGCTAGCGAGGCAGCGCCCGACCCCTCTCGAGTTACTTTATACCCATTGCGTTGCTTTGCAGAGACATCTACTTCCGCCAAGGCCAGATCTGATGAGACTGAGATTCGAGCGACTTTGGCTCGTATGTTTGAGGATGATCCCCTTCACCCCACGACTGGGGCTGTGGATGAGGATGCTCGCGGTGACATCTAGGATTGATGATTTCTTGAAGACTTGATTTATTTCTGGTCTTTCTCTTATTTTGTAGTTGGATGCATGTTTGCCCCCCATTCTTATGAACTCATGGTATTGTAATACCGAATTCTGGCCTCCGGTCTTCTCTTTGTCGAGTATTATGTATTAACATTTCTCTATGATTTCTTGGCGGGTATTATGATTTCTCTATGATTTTAAGTGTTTCAGCGAATGTGAGAGGCGAAAAAGAGAAGACCGTAGGCCAGAATTCATAGAGAAGAGCGAATTTAAAGAGGCATAATGTTCGTGCCCTAAGAAATCATAGAGAAATGTCAATACATAATACTGGACAAAAGAGAAGACCGGAGGCCAGAATTCGGTATTACAATACCATGAGTTCATAAGAATGGGGGGCAAACATGCATCCCACTACAAAATAAGAGAAAGACCATAAATAAATCAAGTCTTCAAGAAATCATCAATCCCAGATGTCACCACGAGCATCCTCGTCCATAGCCCCAGTCGTGGGGTGAAGGGGCTCATCCTCAAAGATACGAGCCAAAGTCGCTCGAATCTCAGTCTCATCAGATCTGGCCTCGGCGGAAGTAGATGTCTCTGCAAAGCAAGGCAATGGGTATCAAATAACTCGAGAGGGGTCGGGTGCTGCCTCGCTAGCTCCAAACAAGTGTCGGGAGGCCTTGTCCACCCATGATAGGAATCCACCACTCTTTCTTATGACTGGGAACAATGCCCATCGCGGAGCCTAACTTGTCCAGACGCATCTTGCTCTTGAAGGTCTTGGTATCCACTTTTGCTTTTTGCTCTTGACTAGCTCCAATCTAAAGAAGTGTCACCCGGATGACATCAGATATCAAGAAGCCCAAGCCCTTGAGGGCGGCGGTCATGAACTCGCTACCCTTGGTAAAGCTACCAAGGATATCACGATGAAGGATGCGAAGAAACTCTTGACCATCATCAGATTGGAGGTAGCCAGATCTGAACCCCAATGCACCTCGTGTCTCGCACGCCCATTCTCTCTCAACAATGAAAGAAAGGACTCAGTCCTGTACTCTCGACAAAAGATTGCGCCTCGCACCCTCGAGGTCGGCCTTCTCGCGAGCTAAGGACTCCTCAGATATAGCAAGCTTTCCAGCTCTGGCCTCTAGACTTGCCTCTCTCTCAGCTCAAGTCTTCTCGGCTTGAAGTTTCTCTTTCTCAAGAGACATCACATGGCTTTTCAAGTCCGACACTTGGGTGTTCGCGGCATGCAATTGTTGTTCCACACGCTTCAAAGCCGCCTCCAGGTCTAAAATGAGTTTCGCATCTCTCTCAGCTTGAGCATCCTTCTTCTTAAGGTCTTGCACAATGCTACCCATCCGGACCTGGCTCTGTAGAAATCAAACATGACAAAATGAAGAATACATAAAGATGTAAGCAAGTAAATCCAAAGTAAAAGAAAAAAGAAACATACCACCACCAATCTCGCAGTAACAGCCTCCACTTTCTCACAAGAGGTCTTATTCTCAAAATAGGCCGTCTTCGCAGCCCGCATAGACCTTCACAGAATAAAAGACATTCTTTCCTCGAGAAGTCCATCAAGGACTTAGATATCCTCAACGAACGACACGGCATTAGATTACCATCGGTGGGCGGAAGAGTGTCCACGTGCCAAGTTGGGCTCGCGGAGGAGCAGCCCGCGCAGCTTTTCCCTTTTTTATGACGAGGAGACACCAAGTCGGGACTTGTACAACTCGGTATCTCCTTTCGGGAGATATGTTTCTTTCTCTTCGTTGTTGTCGTCGTGGCTCCCTTGGGCAATGGGCACGTAACCCCACGACCTAACTTCTCCAGCTCGAGCCTTTGAGAGCTTGGTTGCTTAGCTTTCAGCCCTCGAGAAGCTATATCTGCTACACCATCAGAGGTCTTCACTCGCTCCAAGTCTGACGAGCGGGGAGGGTGAAGCTCGAGCTTATCTCCTTCTTGCGATTGTCCAAGCTGGACATCGCCAGATCTGAAGATATTTTACATCTCAGGATGATCCAAGTCAAGTATGTCATCTACATTGTTCCCCAGATCTGGATGAATCACCAAGTATGAGGCATGAGCATCACGCCCCGTCGGGCTGCCCTCTCGCACAAGGGTCGGTCCCATCACCTCGACGTCGTGATGTCCGTCAGCTAGAGGAACGCCCTCAATCGCGTTCTCGGCCTCTGCTTCTTCAAGGAAATCGATAAGTGGGATATCGAGGTCCTTTTCCCATAGACGGCGCCAATTTGATGAGTTGTTTCTAACGTGCATCAAATGTGAGATTTAGAGTATGGAGAAAACGAGACCGAAGAATGAGAGATTTTAAGTGTTCGAACGAATGTGAGAGGCGAAAAAGTACGAAAAATGATAAAAGTCCGCCATGAAAACTCAAGTTCTTTCCTTACTTTTCTATTCGAAAATGGTGAAGTGCGGGGTGGAGAAGATGAAGTGTTTCAGCCTTCTTTACAATATTTCACGTGCTCCCTTATATAGTGCACTATGGGATGGTTACAATAGGAAAATCCACTATGGATTTTACCTGGGCTTACTAGTAATTATTTCTAACCGCCGAGGGCAATTGTATCTTCTCAGCTCTAACACATCCGAGGCTCTTGTGTAGTACGACCCATTCAAGCTTTTTCGGTTATTTTGCTCAGCCATTGTCGACCAATGAACGGGTTCGGCGTGGCGATAGGTACGACCTCTTTTCTGAGTGAATCTTCATGCATCTTTGGAAAAGAGGTTGATATGCTGCATTTCTCCAGACTTGGCGATACTTTGCACCTTGATTTCCCAGAGTTGGAGATGTTTTATGACTTGAACTCTCTTTGACTCTTGACTCTCCAGATTTGAATGCGTGTTTCTCCTCAACTTTGCCTTGTGGAACCTATACCTGCACTTCACATTTGGGAAATCCTTCGTCAAACTTGGAGACTCTACAATTTGGCCTCATTTTGAGAAGCTCGTGCCTATATTTCACTTTGAGGAATCTTTCGCCAGAGCTGGAAGTGCCCCCCAGACTTGAGGATGATTGAGAAGCACATTGTGAGGCTTTTCATCAGACTTGGAGTTGCTTCCTTTTGTAACTCATGTCAAGTATGACATTTACTTCACCAATATTTATAGGGGTATAATTTATCCTCATCAAGGTTGACGTAGGAATGAACTTTGAGCATTGAAATTCATCACTAGCTTCTTTACTCCTCCATCTCTGTACAATCATTTCGAAAATTTTATAGAAGTCAATCAAGTTTGTTGTCTTCTTTGCATTGAATCCTAAAGTAGCATTTGTACTTTCACTTTATTGTGACGACATAATTCCCATTTAGAAGTAATCCTTGCTGCAATACACCACTTCAACCTCAATTCATACAATCTTCCAAACCATAAGTTGTTCTGTAATTCATAGTTAGAGATCATAGTGCTCCAACAGTTATCAAATTCTCTCTCATTTGTACATCCAGTCAAGCATTTCTAAAAAGCATCATTAGAAGACTCGTTGGACTTCAACTTTCCAAAACCACTTATGGCATTTTGGTACAAATGCCATATACACAATCTGTGTCTAGTCATCAACATACAAACATCAATTTATATTACTAGCATTGCCATTTTTTTATAATAACAATGCAATTCTAAATAACATAGTGTCATTTTATATCACTAGCAGTGCCATATTTGAATACACGGTTTAGGCTTTAGTGTTTAAAATAACTAATAGTGTTACCATATAACACAAAAAGTGTTATTTCGAATAACTAAAAGTGTCATCTCGGATAACTAATACAATGTCGTTTCTAATAACTAACAGTGCCATTTTATTCACTAACAACGCTATTTTCGTATGCAATCATTGTCAACTAATAGATAACAGCCAACAGATGACCGCCAACAAATAACTTTTCTTTTTATCGGATAAAGTTAGTTGTTAGTAGCTAGTTCACCAAGCACCAAACACTCCTAGATTACTTCACCAAACCTCTTTATAACTCCATAATTCGTTCCCAAAGGGAATTGAACCCGGGTCTTCCACTAAGGGAGGAACCTGGTGGCCAGTGGGCCAAGCCCCCTGGTTCAACCGCCAACAAATAACAATGAAGAAGTTGAAGCAAAATTGTTCTAGCATATTACCTTCAATATTTGTGATTTCTTCTTCTTCTTCTTCTTCTGCAATGTCTATAGTTGTGCTAGATTCTTCAGTTTCCATCATACAAGAATCTACAATTACAATAAAATATTGCAAATGAGAGAGAGAGAGAGAGAGAGAGAGAAATTGACAATCTTCAATTACCGGAATTCGCCGAGAATTTCATCAGAATTCACTAGTGGCGGAGGAATTGACCGGAATTTCGAAGAATTCACCAGAATTTGATGTAATTTTCAGCAACTTCTGGTGCAACACAAAGGGGATTTGTGGCTTATGAATTGTTGGATGCAATTCAATAAAATTGAAGACAGTGAACTGCAGTTGGAGGCGTAGGATTGAAGGCGGAGCTAGGTTAAAACTAATGGCTTGGGCTGGGTTAAAAAATTACCTTATTGGATCCGAATTATTGGGTCGAATCCACCTTACCCATGCGGCCAACTGCATGGGAGTCCATCTCAAATTTCTATATTTTGAAATACAAATCCGATTCAATAATCGAATTTACCGATTTTAGCTAAGAGCATCTCCAACAAGGGGAAGAATATGGGAAGCTTCCTCACAAACACTATTGGGGGACTAAAAAATGAGGGAGAAAAGTAGGAGAGAGAAAATAAGGGAAGCACTTTTGCTTCCTAAGAAGTTCTAATAAAATAAACATTTTTAATTACTTTTGTATTTTTTTTACTTTTGTTTTCTTTACTTTTTTCTTAGTTTGAGAAAGCATTATTGTTGGTAAAGTGAAAAGAAAGAAATATAGTTATGTGTTAGTGATTTGAATGGGTATATCCTACCCCAACCGGATTAAGCAGCCCCAGGTAGCTATGTGATTATTCCAATCTTCAATTTGATCAAGCAATCAATTATTCTTTCCTTAATTACCACGTAATTTCCCAATATCCACATCTACCTAAATTAGCAAGAAAATCTTGCGAGAGAAAGGACATGGAAATGATAGATTTAAAAAATTTATCCACTCAACTCAAAGAAAAATAATTGTGCATGTACTCGGAAACAATTAACAATTAACCAAAACGTAACAATAATTAACTAAAATAAAACAAAAACATAAGCAATGATTACTTATGTATAAGGGTCGGAAACTATTTCTGTTCAATTAAAGTCAAAATTTGCTTCTCAAATTATGACACTCCTTCACTTATACAAGTAGCACCTGCACGTAATTAGATTCTTTACGGCGGTTGTACTTTAAACTCTTAACTAATTAGATTCTTTACGGGAGTGATGAAAAGGCATGCCCTTCTCATTGCGTGTGGAGTTCACAATAGGATAGCTGCTTAATGAAGTTAAGCTGTAGTGAAATAAAATTAGTTCCATGAAAAGTGAAGCTATTTCTGATATCATCAAAACTAGAATATAGCATAACTTCATCACAACTCCCTCTTTCTCTCTCTCTCTCCCTCTCTCTTAGAGACACGTCCAGATATTTAGAAGCAAAACTGAGAATGACGGAGAAGTAAAGGGAGCATAAGATAGTTAACCAAGAAAGAAGCAAACGATGAGAGCTCATACCTTGAGCATTTTCCTCATCGTATCGCTAGTTGGATCGTCGAGGGTCCAACTAATCAATGGATCATCACAATCAAATAAATGCCAGCAGAAGAACAGGAGAATTCTGCACCAACCTCTATTCCCGGTGGACTCAACGCCGCTGCCTCCTCCGCCGCCTCCCACGTCCGACATCCCAGACGAAGGCCAGCCCTTCTCAAATGAAGTTCCGGCTTTTGATCAGGGCTATCCAGCCCCGCCCTTACCAGATATCGGCACATCAGTGGCGACTCCAGCTGCCGCTGCTGCTGCCGCTACCCCTCCACCATCCAACACCATCAAGAAACTGGTGATCGTAACATCATCAACACTTGTAACTCTGGGAATGCTGTTCGTTTTGGCATTCCTTCTCTACAAGCATCGTCGAGAACAACACCACGATGAGTCCCAGAAGCTCGTTGGTGAAAATTTACAGAGGATAGACGAAGAATCAAGAGTGCCGCCACCTGCATTCCTCTGCCTCGAGACAGCGGAGCCATCAACCACCACCAGAAGTTTAGTAAATGAAGCCAATGTTGCCAGTGGCTCACCATACCACAAGCTCAACCAGGGAAAAAGATTCAATCATTACCGGCCCAGTCCCGACCTTCAGCCACTGCCACCATTGACGAAGCCGCCACCACCTCCAAGAATGAGCTCACCACCACCCATGTCATCATCAGATGATGAGAGCCATGATACCCGTATCGATGCCCCAAGAAGGACGTCTTCGGCCCACGAGTGGCCTAGTTCACAGCACTACAATGTGAGCAACAAAACCAGCCCAGTGAATCAGGCCAGGCCAGACAATCTTGCTTCTAAGCCTCTACCTCATTCCAAGAGGACTCCTCCAAAATCTCGATTTTCAGTATCTTCTCCGGATACAAGTCCTGCGATTGTACCATCAATCAAACAATCATTGCCGCCTTCACCACCAACGCCTACTTCCTTGGGACTCTTGCAGTCATGTAAACCGCTGCCATTTTCTCCTAGTAGGACCAAATTTTCTGCGTCACCTCCATCGCCAGGCAAATTACAGTGTCGATCAATGACCAGTTATGAGCAGAAGGCATCTAAAATCCCGATTCCACGTCCACCACCACCTCCACCTCCACCGCCTCCACCGCCAACATCAATGACAAGAAAACATGGGGCTGCAAAGACATACACTTCTTCACCTGCTCTCAAACAAACAAGAGGGCCTACCTCTAAAAGTCCTAGCCCAAAAGAAAGTCCGTTGTCCGAAAAGACAAGGCCTGTCAAAGAAGTTAACAAAGGTGCCCATTCAACAGAGAAATTCAATGCTGAGAACAAGGAATCAAGAGCCAAAATGAAGCCATTGCATTGGGACAAAGTTCGGGCCACTACAGACAAAGACACTGTTTGGGACCATTTAAAGTCAACTTCATTCCAGTAAGCAAACAGAAAACTTTCTTATATGAACTAAGAGTGGTTCTATGATATTTCATTCATGTACCCGCAGGTTGAATGAGGGCGCCATGGAATCGTTATTTGGATGTTATACTGCAACTTCAGTTCCTAGAGAAGCACCTAGGAAGTTTGTCCTCCCTTCTTTTCGGCAGGAGTACAGAATACTAGATTCAAAGAAGTCCCAGAATATTGCTATTCTTCTTCGTGCATTGAATGTGACAAGAGAGGAAGTCTCTGAAGCACTTTTAGATGGTATGTATAACTTTCTCCTATTCCATTTTCTATAGCTCAGGAATGATAATAAGTTAATATAGTTGGTTGTTACACTAATGACATATAGGTGAGCTGATATAACTAAAGTAAACATGAGTTTTAAACTTAATAAAAATATAGAGAGCCTGTGCAATGGAGACTAAATATGGAAAAAATATTTTTACAATCAGAAGGGAGACTAAAGTTCCGGTCTATGCAAAAGAAACCATATCTGTAGGATTCATGTATCACATCATTTGTTTAAAACTATCTGAAGCAACTATTAAAGCATGTGGAAATGTTTTGCAATTCACGCTCCATAAATAAAAGTTCAGTCACATTAGAGAAAAATATATAAGATCAAATTTTGAGGGTCAAGCAGAGCTAAGAATGTGATTAATCAATTTCTTGGTAAGCAACTGGAATGGTTCCACATCTTACCATCAGAGTGAACTTCAATAAAAATATACATGCTTCAGTGGAATGGTAATTAAAGCATCTTGCTTAAAAACGCACATCCTAGCTCCCTATGAAAAATTTAACTGCCAAGATGCAGTACCATAACATGAAAGTTCGAATAACAGCAAATAATATCTGAAGATAATAAGCACTTCATACAGCAAAAACTCCATCGCTTGGTGCATGAAACAAATTGGAATGCTGCTGATGGATGCTAAGTCACATACTGTTCTAATTCTATTATACTATTATTGTGTTCCCAATTCCCATACATATTTTGATATGCCTATAAAATTCTTAATTTTTTAGTTTGCAAGGATAATTTAGTAATATATATATAGGTTTTATTCCTTTGATATAAGTTTAGAATCCTTTTCCATGTAAATTCATCCAAGTTGTGATAAGATTTATCTAATTTAGAATATACTATATGAGTTGAAATCAAGTACAAACTTTTTTGTTTGTAAGAACTACGAACCTAGTGCACTGAATTTATAAAAATTAATGCACTTTGAGAATATTAATGCACATCAACCTTCATATTTTGAGAACTATGAGAACACTAAACCAAACGTGTTAGCTATTGCACTTCGCTAAAATTAATGTGCATCTATATTTAAGACCTAAATATATACTGAGCAATATCACAAGTTCGCAATATACAACGCGAAGCTAATTTATTGCACAACACGAACAATAAACTGCACTGAATGTGTACCCTCCCTATTCTAGAAACTATGAACAAAGCATAATTGCAATATCCAAAAAGCATAATCTAGAGATATCATTTACTCCCTCCGTGTCATTCTTCTTGTCCCATTTCCTTTTTTGGCAGGAATTTACACACAAAAAGCATGTGGGTCCCATGTGAGCCTCCATCTCTCACTCATCAATTTTACTTTATTAATCTCCGTGCCCAAAAGAAATGAGACAAGAAGAATGGGACGGAGGGAGTATTATATGCAAAAAGCCCAATCAAAGAAAACACATTATCTTATACACGAAAAAGCACATCTTATTTTATTCTTATTTTATTTTAAAAATCAATCTTGAGCATCCATCAATCAAGATCTAGATAATTAGATTGGTTTCTAGTTGACAGAATTAGGAAGGTTTCTGTCTGATCCTTTGCTATATATATATATATATATGTGAGCATGCATGTATGATGTATATAAGTATGTGCTATTTTAACCCACAACTTTTATGCGCCGCACATATCATTTTAGTAGTCCTATATAAAACACATGACTATCAGATTTGAAATGAGAAATTTGAGAATAGCTTGCCACCATAAACTGGAAAAATTATTTGTTTGGTGAAACAGGAAATCAAGAAGGACTAGGGCCGGAGCTTTTCGAGACTTTAGTGAAGATGGCACCAAGCAGGGAGGAAGAGATAAAACTTAGAGAGTACAATGATGAGATCTCTAAGTTAGGCACAGCGGAGCGATTCCTCAAGGCAATACTTGATATTCCATTTGCCTTTAAAAGAGTGGAGGCGCTGCTGTTTAAAGCAAACTTCAATACAGAAGTGAAGTATTTGAGGAAGTCTTTTCAAACCCTAGAGGTACTACCCATTAATCTGTTTAAGATGCTGCTACAAAATGAACTACATTTGAGTTTTCTTGTCAACTAACCATTTGTGCACCTGCACACCTAATTAGTCTTCAGACACAGAAAATTTCTCACGCATGGCTTTTGATGCAATCAGGAAGCCAGTGAAGAACTAAAGAATAGTCGCCTATTTCTTAAACTACTTGAAGCAGTTCTAAAGACAGGAAATCACATGAATGACGGTACTAACCGGGGTGATGCAAAAGCTTTCAAATTGGATACTCTGCTGAAACTAGTAGACATAAAAGGAAAAGATGGTAAGACAACCTTACTTCACTTCGTCGTCCAAGAGGTTATTAGATCAGAAGGAACAGGTACCAACACAAGAAGTGAAAGTCAGCTGCAAAAAAACAATCTAAAATTTAGTGAAGAAGATTTTAAGAAGGAAGGATTGCAAGTTGTAGCAGGGTTAAGCAAAGAGCTTGGTAATGTTAAAAGGGCAGCAGGGATGGACTCAGATGTTTTGAGTAGCTATGTATCCAAGCTCGAACAGGGACTTCAGACTGTCGGACAGGTTCTGCAATACGAGAGTAATATCATGCAAGACAATTTTGTTGGATCGATGAAAGTGTTTGTGGAAGAATCTATTGATGAAATTTCCAGGGTCAAGGCTGAAGAAAGAAAAGCTTTGTCCTTGGTGAGAGAGGTAACACAGTATTTCCATGGAGATGATGCAAAAAGAGAAGCTCATCCATTGAGAATTTTTATGGTCATACGAGATTTTCTCTCGATATTGGATAATGTGTGCAAAGATGTTGGGAGAATGCAGGATAAAGCTACTATGTGTTCAGGAAGATCATTCAGAATATCAGCAGCTGCACCAATGCCAGTACTGAGCAAATACAGTATGCAGAATGATAAAAGCTCGGATGATGATAGCATGTAATGTGCATAAGTTAAGGTTGACAAGCCCATTTCCGAGGATTGCCATAATAAAAAGCATGAAGTAAACAGAGAAGAATCAAGCAGCTGTACACTCTCTTTGGAATTTGACAGCTCTATTTGCATCAACAGCAAACTATCAATGTGGAATAGATACTGAAGATCCTTAGCTGCAAAAGAAGGAGTCGTATAAAAAGAAGGTTTTGGATTCTGAATAAACATATGTTGATTCAACCCTGAGTAGCCAAATAATAGGAAAGATGCTTGAAGTTTTGGTGTTTAGCTGTAGCTGTTTGTAAGAATACAGTGGTTCTTCCGTTCATATAATTGATTACTTGACTACCTAGATGACTTCTGGAATTCTCGTTGCAAATTTTACAGCTAAATCCAATCTCGTTCCTGCTCTTTTACACATTGGGGCATTACGAATAACAAATATATATTAAATTTTATAGACAATGACAACCAATAACATGAAACAAAAATGCAACTTACAACAATTTACCTACATTTAATATAAATTACCTAATAGGGTTGATATATTGAGTAAATCTACATCCTCCATCCTAATTGCAGAAAACAGCCTAAACTGCAGAATAAAGGTAAGAGAATTGCCAATTGCAGCAATATGTTATGAAAGAGCCATGGCTGAGCATCAATCGCTGGGGTTATAACTCACAGCGTTTACAATAAATCATAATATTGGTTTTCTGTTAGTTAGAGCCAGGGTGCTAAATGAAGATTGAAGAAGCCATGTGTATCTGCATCCATAAACGTGGCCTCTTGCAGAATCACATACTTCCTCTCATACAAACAAGAAGAGATCAATTCGAGGTCAATTATTTGCACTAACTCTAACTCTAGTCATGGCTATTAGGTATCGTCAAATGAAATACAAATGCTAACCTCTTTATCAGTATTAGAATTCATTCACCAGCAGCTCTACAATAAACTTCTCCTCTAGACTCGAAGACCTTCACAATTTATATCAAATCCCCACCACGCTCCGCCAGCCTTGGCAAGATGTTCCCAGTCCGAGAAGTTGAATCATACTATGAGTGGGTGTGGAATCCATCATAAAATGAAATCATATAGAGCTTGATTCTGTAATCTGGGATTTGGGATATTTTTACAGTGAAAACGTCTCCATTTGTGAAACGCTGTTAGGAGGCGCAATCTTGTGCAGCGGGTGTGGAGTACTTATTTTTAAGAGCTACACTTGGCAGGCCAGCCTAACCGTCGGGTCGATCCAATGCGGTTGTGTTCGGATTGGATTTTATTTTATTTTATTTTTATTTTTATTTTAATATTTTTTATAATTATATTCAATACTCTCTCTGATCCAATGAAATTGATACTCCCTCTGTCCACGAAGAGTATTCCACTTTTGTCATTCAAGTTGTTCACAAAGAGTGCTTCACTTTCCTCTTTTGGCAAAAAGTCCTCATAATTCAATCCTCACATGGTGGAGCGAATACTCCACTCACACAATTCCTCTCACTTTTTTATTAAAACATGTGTCGTCTACAAAGTTGAACACTCTTTGTGAAAGGAGGGAGTATGTTTCTTCTGGACACGGAATTTTAGGAGAATTGAAAAATAGTGTAAAGTGATGATGGAAATATGATACTATTATTTAAAGTTGTGTGAGCAATAAAGTGTCCAAAAAAATAAACGTAACCACTAGGGGGTGGTAACCGGTACAGTACCGGAAAATCGGTACCGTCCAAAAATGGTCTCGTCCCGTCCCATTTTATCCTATCCGGTTCTACTGGTATCAGCTAGTACCGGTACCGGTTAACCGGTTAGGTCCTGGATTTTCATTTTGTATTTTTTTTAATTTAAATCAAACATCCAATAAATTAAATGTAATAATGTATATTCAATTTCAAACACCAATTTGAGTATTCGAATT
>JAYJMF010000036.1:627135-647495 GCA_036873715.1 Salvia sclarea | reverse complement strand
AAATGGGAAAAGAAAATAGATAAATTTTGGCGGCAAAAAGTAATCGTTACAACTTTGTTTTTATATATAATAGATTTTTATTTGTCTCAACTCATGTTTATTGTTTAAAGAGATCAAATTTCGAAAGAAGTTGTAAGTTACAGTCCGAAAATTTAGGTAGCGAAAAAAGAAAAATCTACATAAAATTCACAGAAATCGACAAAATGATGCATCTTAATTCTTGAACTCAGGCCATAATTATACTTTTTTGAAATATTGGTATCTTTTGGAAAAATGAAATAGATTGACATTTTTCAAAAAACACCAAAATTCAAAACATATGTGTACTAATTTTAAGATAACCTTGAAAGCTTTAAATTCTATCATATGTCAATTCCTTTGGAGGGGTCTATGGCTTGGATTAAATGGAGTGATCTTTGTCGTAGTCAAAAAGAGGGGGGTCTAGATTTTAAAAACTTAGAATGGTTTAATCATGCACTTGCTGCAAAATGGTTATGGAGATACTTAGTGAGGAAAGACGAGTTGTGGGCTAGAGTCATGAGATCGTGTCATGGGGAAGTCGAATGGGGGAAAGAGGGAGTGGAGCTGTCGAGTATGAGGCGGGGAGGGTCGGGCTGGTGGGCGAAGATAATCAGTTTGGGGAGAGGTACAAATGGGAAATGGTTGAGAGATAATATCATCCGTAGGCTAGGTACTGGTTCAAATACAAAATTCTGGCATCACACATGGTCTTGATCGCTTCCTTTAAAAATAAAGTTTCCTAGGTCATTTCAACTTAGCAATAGGGAAGATGGTGTTATTAGTGATATGGAAAGGTGGGATAATGGGGTTTGGTGTTGGAACTTAACTTGGAGGAGAAACTTGTACGAATGGGAGTCGGAGTCGGTGTATCACCTCCTAAACGTGGCAAATAGTGTTAATCTTATTGCAGGCGAATAAGATGGGTGTACGTGGAAGGCAACGGAGAAGGGCAGTTCTCTACAAAATCGGCATATGCAAGTTTAGCCGCGACAAGATTGGAGACAAGAGGCGGCCAAGACAGTTACAATAAACTAAGTTTGGTATGGAAGATTCGTGCGCCTCACAAAGCAAAGACAACGGCGTGACGTCTCCTGAGGAATAGACTTCCTACTTGTGATAATCTGATTAGGAGGAAAATTCCATTGACAGACTACGCTACAAGATGTGTGGTTTGCGACTAGCAATTAGAGGACGCCACTCATTTCTTTCTTAACTGTCTTAAGACAACAAGCATGTGGAACTCGATTAAGTTGTGGCTCGGCGTTCTAACGGTTAGTCCTACTGATATTAGCTCACATTATTCTTCGTTTACTCAGTTGGGGAATGAGAAACAACACAAGATATTACTTCAATCAATTTGGATTTGCGTCATTTGGGATATGTGGATATGGAGAAACGAGTGCAAATTTGGAATCTTATCTGGAACGAGGAGAAGATCATCATGGAAACAAGGCTCGGACGTGGAGTTAGAGCACGATCTTCAATACTTGTAAACCGACAGGTGATTTTAAAACATGGATCTCAGAGGGCTTACTTAATCTTATGTATTGAACTGACGGTTGTAGAGCTGGTATCTCTGGTACCTAAGTAATAAAATTCTCTTTTTCTGATAAAAAAAATAAAAAATTTAATGCTTAGGTGGAGAAAAAATCCATGTAAAATCCACGTAGGCATCCAGTGACTACCATTTTGTCCCTAGATTCTCGATCACCTTGAATTAAAAACTTTTAAAGAAAATATATGAAAATTTCTAAAGTACATGTGAAGAAGCACTTCTTATGCATAATATTCCTAGTCCTAATAATTCAAACAACATTTAACACTACTGTGTACATTAACTCTGCTACCTTTTATACCATGTCCTCTTTGTACTATGTCCTCCCAGATTCGACATCGACATCTTTAAGTGGCAAGCTGGACGTACCAACCTTGGAAGAATTGTTGTTCATTTGGTTTGGCTGGATTTCGAGCTCTGCAGTTGCAGAGGTCTCACCACTGTTCGTATTTGAATTCGTGTTCGTGTTCAGCTCCTCCAACATGCGCAGGTACGCGTATGTCTTCCATCCTACACACAACCAACTCTCAACAGATGAAGCAAATGACTATCGATATAAGAGAAGGGGAAGGAGAAGGAGAAGATACCATCGACATGATATGGAGGTGGGAAGAACTGCAAATAGCAGAAAGTGGCAACTACTAGACCTGTCAAGAGAGAATTTCCATCAAACGTGATCACTGTAAACTTTATCATTTAAATGCCAGTTAGCATTACACCAACCTATCAAACCTCCTGCAAACACGTCCTGCCAATGGTGCCGATAGTCATCCACACGAGAAACGCCAATCAGAGATGAAACAAGCAGAGGTAGCATGACCAAGCACAGCTTTGCAACATGACCTCTACGATCAAACACCTTTATCTTCCCGGATAAATACAGAGACAAGAATCCCAGGCCAGAAAATGCCCCTATTTGTCAATTTGATATTCTATTAATTGATAGCACATGTAATTCTTGAAAATGAGGGTCTGACTTAAGTAATAAAAATTCAGACTTTTCTTTCAGAGAGACTTCAAAACGTAAACAGATAAGATTTTATTTTCCTAAAAACAATAGAGAGGTCCGAATTAGATTTCCGTCTTACATGAAGTATGCCCACTCGGAAAACTCTTATGCCCCTGCCTTATGACATGTTTGTCGCCATGGCAGACGACATTTCCCCATCTATCATAAGCCTGAACAGCTATTGAATGTTAATTAGGAAAATCGATGCCTAATCAGAAAAAAGAAACAAGGTTAGCCAAAATTATTGAGGTCACTTACTTCCTTTCCATCTGGAAAGCATCGCCAGAAGAAGTCAGGCCGAGGGCGGCCAACTGCATCTTTGATGGCGTCTGTTATGACCCCCATGATGAGGACGGAAAATAGGAGTCCTATTGTCAAGTAAATGTTACTGGTTACAGTAATATGTGATGCCTAAAAAGATCAAAGATCTGAAAGTATCATAATACGATTAATACCTAGTATGGCGGCATGAAGATCATATACATCTCTTTGATGAAGATAGAATAGCAGGAAAACCACAATCGGCAATGGAACTGCAGATACCTATAAAAAATAAAGAAAGTCAATTTACGGTAGTAACCCCTAGGATAACTTGAGATTTGAGAAATGTAAAGACCAATTTTTTGAAGTGCTTCAGGTAACATTTTAACTTACTACTACAGCCCAAAAAGGAATCGTGTTATGCTTGTGAGGATACTTAAGATCAGACATCATATCCTTCCCAACGAACCGATGAAAGGGATGGATAACATTCAGACAAATTATAATTGAACCCAGCAACACAAGTATTAGCCAATCATGCATATGTGTCCTTGCTACTCTGACTCCATGAGACCTCACAGTATGAGCTCCATCCCTGGCTGCCCACATTTCACTCTGCAAAATGCAACAGGTAATGCATTAATGAAGGAAACCATATCTACTGCATTTGGTCTTAGGGGATGCACAGAAAGGCACCACATGACGAGCCCAGAAATTTTATTAAAGGAAGGACTGAATTTTTTGGGACATACATTAACACTAATAAATAAAATAACACCTCTATAAATCCACTACACATTACAATAACAGATTTGCACTTAACTGTTTGGGCTCGATCTATGCACTTAGAAACTTTTCCTTTTAGAGAAATATCAAATATTTAGTAACTTGCTTCATCTACAAATATCTACTACAGGCAGAGAATATATTAACTTATTTTATAAATGAATTTCCCTCACTTCATACCAATGTACAGATAGAAAAGAAGGTTGAGGACATAACCTATCATAATAGGAGAACAAAATGGTGGAATGTTCATGATTTCCTAAACAATGCTAAGAGAATTTGGCAACTGATCAGCTGTACCAACTTGAATGAATTTAATAATAATATTCAGATGTGAAGTTGGTTGTATAATTTGTTTAAATCATATACAACATGTCCCTCTGGTTCATTTTTATACTTTTATCTGAAAGTCTTGTATTCCATATAGTAACTCGCAAGCACTGTAAATTAGTATTATAATAATTTGATTGAGAATGAGCAGGCTAAGGGTGCAGTAATTAACCCTTAGTCTCTTTAGCATTTGATCACATCTGATCATAGCTGAACGTTTTGACAAGTTAAATGGGCCATAGGTCGAATTCAATTATGAATTATGCTAAAGACGGATCGAGCTCTAATTTGATGATTGTCATTCAAGAAAATTTGCTTTTACCTTGACTCGCTTGAGAGCATTGTTTCCTAGCTCAAGGGGAATGGTAAAGGGGGGAAGCAAACAAAACTGAATATTTACTCAACAATCTGAGGGAAAGGCTCCTAAGTACTCTAATAACTGATTACTCAACAATCTGAGGGGATAAGTTCAAATTTACACCATTCTTTACCTATGACACCAAAGTCAATGTGAGTGGCCAATAATCTAATCACATCTACAATAGTCAATTTAAGTATTATACTAGAAAAATCACCCCTTCATCACTCTTTAGCCAGTAACAAATTAGTCATCCATAAAGATCACTCTTGGGTTGAATCAAAAAAACATATTATTAATACGACTGTTGTATTAAATAGAATCTAGAAACTGACCTTGTGCGTCTTGGAGCCTATCAAAGGGAAGTCAAGTTGAGAAGACCTATCACCGGTGCTTGCAGAAGTATTGCACCTCTGAATTGGAAAAACATGATACAATTCCAGAAGATACTTATCAATAGAGAGAAGAAGATGTCATCAATAAGTAAAGGATAATGGTAAGACCCAAATGCATTCTTTAGATAAATTAAATGAGAAATCTTTTACAGACTTCAATATGATACTCCATGACCATAAAACAGAAATTGAAGAGACTTCATTCATCAACTAATGCAATGCACGTTTAGTTTTTGTATGTATGAACAAGATAATATATATGCCCATGCATACAACATTAGAGTACAGTAATTCATCCAGAATTTGTATAAAATGGAACAAATGTGATTTTTGTTATCCATGTGCTCTCTCTCTCAAACCACAAGAGCCAACATTCAAGTCTTCTCCTCCCTTATCAAGGATAATGTCAGCTTGAACACAAGTCGATGTCAATGATTCATTGATTCAATGACACAAGTCGATGGATAACAGTCAAAATCATACTATTTCAGTTTCTCTAAAAGAGCCTTTATGAAAAAGTTAGACCTTGGTGAGCTTTGGGCTTCTCAGCAACATGTCCGAAACATCACAGAATTAGAATCATGTGTAAGGATGATTACTCTAGGGGGCTACTAAAATATTAAAATACAACCAACATGCAAGACATCCCTATGGATACTTACTTATGCCCCACATACTGATATAACCACGAATCAGTAATATAACATCCGATATCATATAATCGCTCATTTCATCAAATTAGAAGTAGAAAGAATGAACCTGTTAAGAAATAGTATATTAAAGGAGAAACACACATTCTTTCCAAATGAATTATCAAATGTCTTATCGATCTCATTTGCTAAAACTAAAACTACATTGTCACACCTAAACCCCCAAAAGCATACACTATCCTGTTAGTGTTAACTGCAGTCTGCAGAGTGAAGGAGCGGCTGTGGAGACACAGAAAAGCTTGTTGCTTAAAAGTAGATAAATATACAACTTGGATGATTGAGGACTTTCAAAAATACGAATCATATACTTGAAACTACACAATTCTGAATACAGAAATACATAAATTGGCATCAGCTCATATCAAGACACCACAAGATCTTGCAACTTTAATGAAAGATAAACACACACACAAACACAAAGAATATCATTATCGTCAGTTAGAAAAACCTAGAGACCTGTGATTTAAAAGAAGCTCGGAAAATTCTAGCAGAATAGTTGGATCCGAAATTCGGCGACGACATGTTGATGATGAAGCAGTCAAGTAAGTAAAATGAGTATGAAATTACCAAGGAATAAGCTTTCCCAGATAATGTACCGTTGACACACCACTTTTATAATGCGAGAAATAGAATAAAAGGGCACTATTCATGAAAGCAAAATAGATATCAATTTGAAAGAATCGAAAGCGTCCACATGATTTCCAATTAGTTACTCACCAATAATTGGACGGAATTAAAATAGCAATATGAATTGACATGTGAATCAGTAGAAAAATGATGGAAGAAGAAACGTTTACCTTTGGAAGAGCCTTATTTTAATTGAGAAATTTGATGTCGAAAGCAAGGAAGGTTTAAGGTGATCGGTGGGTTTGAAGATTCACAGCCGAAATAAGAAGTACGTGTGCGTGAGATGTCGCGCGTGGCAGTTGCCACGTACATAATCCCCATCGTATGCGACTACTTAAATTTTAATTCATTACTTACTTTTTAAATTTATTAACAAGAAAAGGTTACAGCTCATAGTAGTAAAACTTGAATGGGAAAATTGCTTATTTCATCCCATCGGTTGAGCGGAACAACAAAAATGTCACAAACTAATGTTAATTACGATAATGTCCTATCCTATATCATAATATATCATTTATGTCTTGAAAAAAATTCCCGAGCCTGAAATATGAGTAGGCTCGTCGGCGCGTAGATGTGGCTAACTTACGTGGACAATGTAACTGAGGTGGCAAAAAATAATTTCATTAATATAATTAAAAATTGAAATGACGTCGTTTTGGCCTGAGGTTAAAAAATAAAATAATAATAAATAAACGAAAATTGAAAAGTAAAGGCGGACAATATCAGATTTTTAGGTATTCTTCTTCTTCTCCAATTAGTCGCGTCCTAAATCTGCAAAATTTCTTCAAACTTTTCTTATTGGAGAAGGCTAGTGACCTGGGTTTCCTCCGATCAATGCGCATGAGCGCTCTCGGTTGGGGATTTGAGTTGAAGCAATTGAGGTGTTTTACTCTTGAGCCGTGCACTGTAGAAGGCAGGTCCGACGCTTTCCATCGCTCACACAGTGTCCCCAAACATCACTCTCGAGATCTACTCCGTGCCGAGCGGCTCCACCTGGATCACCGCCCCGCCCGAGGGCAGAAACCCAAGATCACGCTGCATGAGTTTACGAGATTAGACAGCTTCCTCAGATTCGACGCCACCTTCGATCCCCTCACCACCACCTCGAATCCAACCTTCTTCATCGTCGCAATTAATTCCTCTTCGTTGAGGAATTTCCTCAAATTGGTCCACGAGAGAAGCAACAGCCTCGGGGTGGATATGTCGGAAACGTGTGCGAATTGGAGGCCGAAGGTGCCACAAAGGAAACGGCATAATTCGGGCATCCCGTACCCTCCGGGGATGTCACTGGAGTTTGCCGTTAGGATGCCGTGGTATTTGAGGCCGATTATGGCGGCTAGGAAGCAGTTTTCTTTTCAATTGGTGACTGCAAGATTTAGGGCGCGACTAATTGGAGAAGAAGGAGAAGAATACCTGATTTTGTCCGCCTTTTCTTTTCAATTTATTTATTTATTTTTTTAACCTTAGCCCAAAACGACATCGTTTTAATTTTTAATTATATTAAAGAAATTAGTTTTTGCCACCTCATTTACATTGTTCACGTAAGTTAGCCACGTCTGTGCGGCAGTGAGCCTACTCACATTTCAAGCGCTGGAATTTTTTTCGGGACATAAATAATATATTATGGTATATAATTGGACATTATTGTAATTAACATTAGTTTGTGATATTTTTGTTGTTTAGCTCAAAACAAAATAAGCAATTTTCCCTTTTTATTTTGTGAAAGCCCATTCGCATACAAAGAAAAATGGGCTTCGTTTTTCATTTATTTTTCCGCTTATTATTTCTAAATACCCAAAATCCCATTTCTCTCTCTTCTCTTCTGTCTGTGTTGCTCCCTCCTCAAGAAAACCTCTTGTTCATCTCTCCTGACTAGAAAGAAGCACGAAAAAGCTCCTCAATGGAAGGCGAAGATGGAGTTCAGCAGCCGCAGCTTGTGCTCGCCAATAATCTCTTTCTCCTCACTCAGAACGACGTCGATGATCTCAAAAAAGTCCGCCTCCGGGAAGAGGTTTTCAGCTTCATCGTTGCCAACGGTAATTGGAGCATTTCTCTCCCATTCTTTCTTCAACTGATAGTTCTTAGTTTCTTCATCGAATTTCATTGTATCGGATTTGTTTTGGTAGATATGGCTCCGTTGTACGAAACCCTAGTTGCCAACAAGGTTTTGGATTTAGATCAGAAGGCGCTTGATTCGATGCGTTCCAAGATCGACGACGAATTGAAGAAGCTCGAAGAGAAGTAAGTTTTGTTTTTTATTGAATTACGCCAACTTCTAATATTAAGCTTCGTTGTGGGATCTCTGTGCTTTATGAGCTCATTGATTTGAAAATGTCAGCTACTTAATAATGTGAAGATTATGACTTCTTTTCCTTTACCCTGCGGCTTTTTCTTAGAATTTTCGTATGTCCTTTCTAGTGTATCTTGTTTACTGCAATCACAATGTCTGAAAGTTCATGCTACTTGCTAAGCTATTGTATATTAGTTGTTAGAGTAAAATAATTTTAAATTTTGTCACTTGTGGTCAGATTGAGGTTTTAGTTATCTTCAGGGCTGATTGAGAATTCTCAGGAGCCAGTTGAATACGGAAGCTAGATTGACTAAGATAAATTCAACTGATTAGTTGTTTAGTCCGAGCAATGTTAGTTTGAAAGGAAGTAGTTGGCCATCTAGATGATTGAGTGTAACATTAGCAAGCCGTTGTAGTCACTATGCCTTGCCTGGTGTATGCCTTGTCTGGTGCGGTTAAGGGAGAAAGGGGATGTAAGTCACTATCACATAAAACATGACATTGCAGCATTTGCTCGTATGAGCGTAAAGGACAAAACTCTGTTCGACATTCTAATGTTGAGCTTGTCTACCTTTTGGCTTTTGCATTTGGAAATTACCACCCCTAGGACTTAAGTTTATGGTATTGCTTCCTGACATTTACAAATAAAACATGATGGTCTAGCACAGCCACTGCTTATATAATTCTATTCTACAGAAGTTGGTTTCGGAATCTAATATTGATATCATTGTGTGGCATAGTTCTTTCAAAATCTCCATATTGTCATATCTAGTGCTTGTATCTGACAAGATTTTCTTGTTGGCTTTAGATGTCTATATTTTGGTTTGAGAACAGTACGTGTAGAGAAGACTTGATGACTGCAAGGCTTATAGATAGTGCCACTATATTCCTCATTGTGGTTTTTAGCACAATTGCTTCACATTCTCATTTTGTTAGGCCTTGCAGATTTCAAAACTGTACCCCATTTTGCGTAAACTTCTGCTGTCCTCGTATTGTTATTTGTTGACCCTTAAATTCATAATATATGGAAATATGAGTCGATATTGTCCAGACCTTCTAAATTTCAAAATATTGAGTGGGAGATTTCTCATTTCCTTACTACTTTCTCTCTGTGATTTCATCTAGGATTGCTGATGCTGAGGAGAACTTGGGTGAAAGTGAAGTTAGGGAAGCTCATTTGGCCAAATCATTGTTTTACATTCGAATTGGTGACAAGGTACAAGAAAAAACCTTTGTTTCTGGTTCTTTTTTTATATATGAATTCCTTCTAAATTCCTTAATATCCAGGAAAAGGCACTGGAACAACTTAAAATAACAGAGGGCAAGACTGTTGCAGTTGGACAGAAGATGGATTTGGTATTCTACACGCTACAAATAGGTTTCTTTCACATGGACTTTGATCTTATCTCCAAAAGCATTGACAAAGCTAAGAAGTAAGCACTGATGTATATGTTGCTCTTGGATGAAATTTCCCAACCTTGGTTCTGTTTCTGTACTGAGGTTGAGCACTAATTTTTAAACTTTCAACTTTACAGCTTGTTTGAAGAGGGTGGTGATTGGGAGAGGAAGAACCGTTTGAAGGTGTACGAGGGTTTGTATTGCATGTCCACTCGCAACTTTAAGAAAGCAGCCGATCTTTTCCTTGATTCTATTTCGACTTTCACAACTTACGAGCTCTTCCCCTATGACACCTTCATATTTTATACTGGCCTTACGAGCATCATATCCTTGGATAGAGTTTCACTGAAACAAAAGGTTTGTTATTCTTTTCAAACTAAGTCTTGTGTTAACTAGATCACAAACTTTCCTTGGTCTGCCTCAACCCTTTTGTTGATGCTTAACCTAGTGCCTTTAGTATAAAGTGCTGATCAGTATGTTACCCTAAGTGAGAATTTGAAGAAACTCTTTGAATGGGAAAAGGCAGTAATTCTTCATATTGAATTAGGAAATAAAACAGTATTTAACTAATACTTCATATTATTAGACTGTAAGTTCTGAAAAAATCATGTATTATTCTCCATAATATACTTCTGAAAGGTCAAATACATTATCAATAAGAGATGAATGGTTCAATACAATTGCATTGTATTTTTCAGACATCTGGTAGTTGGACTTGTATGCATTTCAAATGAGGATCAAGAGATCATGTTGTTGCAATCCTAACTATGATATAGCTTTCATTGTCAATAATGCTGTATGGTCTATCACATTCCCGGCAAAACTGGACAGATGAATCATGTTAATGCATAATTAGTTTGATTTATTTTGTGTGGTTGGGAGAACTATAGATGTCATGGAATTTATATTATCTTAACTATGAAGATGGATGAGTCATCCCAAGTACTAGTGTACTACCACAAAAATGAATTGATGATTAGTTGCCAAGTTAGTTTGATCTCAGCTTTGTATTTGTGATTGTTAAATAATTGTTGATTGTTGTCTACGAGTTATGGAGAAGAACATATGTTTTTTATGATTTATTTAGTTAGATAACTACGATTAGTTATCTTTTTGTATTCTTTAAAAAGAATAATATTAGTGAGTCATTACAATTAGCTGCAAATTATATTTTTCATCTGCAACAGTTTTTGTTATGATTCTTTAGTAATGTGCCTTAAATATGATGGTGACACTCCTAAAGATGGCTTCAGTATCAGAGCACATCTTTCTGGCAGGGCTTTCTTTGTGTGCATCACTACATGGCCAGACCAATTATGTAAATGTAGTCTGGACAAAGTGACACTTTTTAAGTGTTGGATTAAATTGCTTTTGGGTTTCTTTAGTTGTAATTAAAAATTTTAATCTGTTGTTCAAAGTACTCTCTATCGCCAATCTCCATAGATTTCTCATCCCCCCCCCCCACTGTGCTGTTATTTAAAAAAAAAATCTTTTTGGTTGGATATGTGGCAGGTGGTGGATGCTCCAGAGATACTGACCGTCATTGGCAAAATCCCATACTTATCAGACTTTCTGAACTCGTTATATGATTGCCAGTATAAATCATTCTTTACTGCTTTTGGTAAGTATCCATCCAGCAGCCTTTCTGTTATATAGCAACTACTCATTGTTCTTTGATTCTAATGTTCTTTGATCAGAGGAGGTATATAATCTTATACTCCCTCCGGTCTTTTTAATATGGCACCTATTTTTTGGGCACAAAAAATAAGGAATCATAGATTAAATGCTAAAGTGTTAAGGGGCCTCACTACATTTAGTATATTAAATAATACTTTATCACTTTATGTCTTTTCATTCACAAGTTAAGTGTAATAAGGGCTCAATTAGTAGGCCTAATACTTTCCTTACTTGGTATGTGCCATTCTAAAAAGACCAACCCAATTAGGAAATTGTGCCATATTAAAAAGACCGGAGGGGAGTACATGTTTAGCTCTCTAATTATGTTTGCTGTGTTGTCTGTTCAGCTGGCTTGACCGAGCATATTAAGTTGGACCGCTATTTGCACCCTCACTTCCGGTACTACATGAGGGAGATCAGAACTGTTGTGTACTCGCAGTTCTTGGAATCCTACAAGAGTGTAACCATTGAAGCTATGGCAAAATCATTTGGAGTTACAGTGGATTTCATTGATATGTAAGTGCTTAAAAAATTCTTCTTCAAAGATGTAACTTTATTAGGTTTGGCCTTCACTGCTTAATTGTGTTGTTTCATTTGGTTTGTAGCGAGCTGTCTCGCTTCATTGCAGCTGGGAAGTTACATTGCAAGATAGACAAGGTTGCAGGCGTATTAGAAACCAATCGCCCTGATGCAAAGAATGCACTCTACCAGTCGACCATCAAGCAAGGGGATTTCTTGCTTAACCGCATTCAGAAGCTGTCGCGTGTTATTGATCTTTGAGCTAGAATTATGATTAGAATTTGTTTGTGAAGTACTGAGCCTTGTATTCCAATTGTCAAATTTCAAAATTCCAAAGAAATCCATCATGTGTCTAGGAACATCTGAGATTATGTCTAGCCCTCTCCTATTTGCATTTTCTTTTGTTATGCCAGGAATTGGGTCAAAGAGAATGCATCTACTTCTCCTTTTACCAACTCTTCTACCTCTTTTGATTCAGTCTTATGTTTTCAAGATTATTTTAGTTCTATATGTGATTAATGTGTAAGGATGTGTTGGGTTTGGTGGATTAGGGATAATTCGAATATGGGATTAATCTTGGCCTCTGCTAAATGACAGAATTTATCTCGAGCATATTCAATTTCAGGTGATCTCGTGCTAATTTAATCTCGAGTAATTGAGCAGAGGGGTGTGGGATCTGGTTTGGTGTTGTAATGGGCTATTTTTCTTAAAATTGGAGTGGATTCTGATCCTACACATGACTTGTGTAGCAACGACATTGTTGGCATCTTTTAAGAGGGAGAGGAACTTATCATTCAATTCGATTAGGTTTTAAGTTTAAGGGAGTAAACACCCTAGGCAGTCCAGTTCGAAAAGCTTTACAAACAATAACTGAAGGTATTGTATTTTTGTATAAAGATGCTCCGTATTTATTTGAACAAAAATACATGTATTGGTATTAGATAAAAATTAGAGAGATGCGTGACGCACAATTGCAATTGGTGTGGGTGTGGGTGCCCAAAATGTGAACCAACTACAGTGTTTGTAGTGTTGTGTTGTCAGTAAGAAACAAAGAGTTATCATTCTAAGCCTTCTCTCTCTCTCTCTCAGCCTGCAATTGCATGCCACTGTCAGCATCTCTCAATCTGATGTAACGAAACAAGCTCACGCCACATAAAAGAGATCATTAAACCACCCATAAAATAAAAAAGAATGAGACTCCAAAAATAGGAGGAGGAGGCGCCGCCGAAAAGAAACCAAAAAGAATCCCAAATCAGTATGCTTCGTCTTGATTTTAATGAGTTTCAAGAAAAGGTTTCGACGCAGTTGAGACCGTGGCACCGCTCATTCCAATTCTGGGTCCGAGCTGTTGATATCTATACCGGTTACAAGGTACT
Organism: Salvia sclarea; assembly: GCA_036873715.1. NCBI lineage: Eukaryota > Viridiplantae > Streptophyta > Magnoliopsida > Lamiales > Lamiaceae > Salvia > Salvia sclarea. The sequence continues at coordinate 634,183 of JAYJMF010000036.1, read as the reverse complement.
TGTAAATACAACCACAGCATTTTTTATGTAGCAAATTCAGTGATTGTATTTTATGTGATTAGGTGTTTCAAGTGCGAGTAAATTTTGAGAAAGATGCGGCGAAGAGGAATGTAATGTGGGAGAATCAGCACCAAATTGCTGCTGATAAGATATACAACATGTGTGCTGATCTCGGCGGCTTTTTCCTCAAGGTTCTATTTTCTGTTTTTTCACATTTCTCATAGAGGTTTCTTTTTTTTTTCTTTTCTTTAAACATTCAGAACTGCAACCTTGTGTATTGTCAGAAATTTGATGTTGTGTGTGGGCGGAAGTTTAGACTTTTAACTAGTGTTTTATGTAGTTCGGTTAGGTTGCAGAAATTAATGTTTGTTTTCGTTTTGTTAGGTGGCACAAATTATTGGGAAGCCCGACTTGGCTCCAGCTGCCTGGGTGAGAAGGCTAGTCACACTATGTGATCAAGCCCCTGCTACTCCATACAATGTGGTCAAGGTTGTGATGGAGAAGGAATTGGGTCGAAGTATTGATGAACTATTTGAAAGTTTTGATGTCGATCCTCTTGGTTCTGCATCAATTGCACAGGTATTCTTCTTTGCACTCTGTGACCAAGCTTGGATTCACGGGATGTTACTTTGATGTTGAAGAAAATTGGCGCTCAACAATCTAAATCTGAGACAAAAATTCCATCTTTTCCTCTATAAGTAGCTGTTTCTTTGTTCATTGAAGGCTACTCTAGTTTTACATTGAATTCTACAATAGAAGTAAGAAGTGAAAACGTGAAAACATAGGCTGCCACCAGATGTGTCCATCTAGATAATAGACTTGTAGTGGAAATAGTGAGAAAACACATTTCTAGTAATTGAGATGCTGGTTTGGATGTGTATAGTGAATGATTGAAATTGAATTATTTGGAGGAAAATAGTACTGGTGTTGTTGTAACATTTCAATTTTAAGAGTGTTCATTTGGCTGGGTACTTGGTTTTATGGGAAACCTTATGCATAATGTGCTTGTTTAGGCAATTGTAACTCTTGTTGACATTTATTTACGCATTTGTTCATTTTCCATATTGACATAAAAACACTTCATAATCTTTTATAGAAAATCTTCACATCAAGATCAATGCATATCTTTCAAGTTTCAAGATATGTACAGACTATAGTACATTTAATTGAGTATATACTAATACTGTATTGGCCATTCATATTTCTAATTGATGTACATAAACACATCTAATTTTCTCTGCAAACCATGCTTTTAAGGATGGAGACATGGTAAGCTAGAGGTTTCCCTGCATGTAATTGACAACAATCTTATTTGCATAGTCTCGTGCACGAAAGGCGTGTTCATATCTTTGGATTGTTTCTGCTTCAATGTATTTCAGAAGCTCCAGTGTTGTCTTTATCTTTAGGGAACATTTTGGTGGTTAGATGTTTCTTTAATTTTTCATGGACTGCTCACAAATCTTGCCTTATCCATTTATGTCTAATCAGGTCCACAGAGCAAGACTAAAAGGTGATAAAACTGATGTTGTTGTGAAGGTAAGAGAACTTCAATGCCAGATTTGAACCTGATATGTGTATTAAGGTCTAATTGTCTTATCATTGCAGGTCCAACATCCTGGTGTGCAAGATCTCATGATGACTGATATTCGCAATTTGCAAGCTTTCGCCTTATATATGCAGAAGACAGATATAAGATTTGATCTGTACTCTGTAACCAAGGAAATGGAGAAACAGGTATGTTTGATGCTCCAGTAACTGTTTGGAATATAAAATAGATATTAATATTTTGATACTTCATATTTCTGCAACTTTCGGATATCACTAAACCACATGTCTGAGAAAAATTCTCAGTCTGATTATTGTTTTTATTGATTGTTATAGACTCCATGATTTCATGGTAATAGATAGTTATGTGTCTCAAGGTTTCATTTTCTTTCTAGCTTTATTACCTGTGGGTTTTATCCATGCCTGAACTTTAGTGATTTTGAAAAGTGATGGCAAGCGTTGCTTTCTTCCTTTTTTTAAATACCTAGCTTTTCCCTTTTCATTCTTGCCTCAGTAAGTAGTAGGAGTAACTTTTTATGTTCATATGAACTTCTAGTCATTCCGAATTCCTTTATTTGCTTTATGCATTTGGGTTGGTGCCTCTTACCAGATAGGCATGTAAAGTATACTATTGTTTACATTAATAGCATTTGTTTACTTTTGGATTATCTCCACCTATATTCAAGTGAATTAGAGTGTGGGTTGCCTTCCTTTGATGAATATGTTTTATCTGGAATTGTGTTACCTGTGACATTTTCTTTATTTTGTCTTCTAAGATTGGATATGAGTTCGATTTTCTGAGGGAAGCGGATGCGATGGAGAAAATTCGTCATTTCCTATATAAAAATAACAAAAAGGCTCCAGTTTCAGTGCCTCGGTTGATTGGGAATATGAACACAAGGTACAGTAGTTTCATCTTCTTCCAGTAATTTTAGTCTATATTTTTTTTTCTCTTAATCATTTGAAAATTGAAATTCAAAAAACTTTTAAAATTTTGTAATCACAAGTCCACAAATAATAGTCCCCAAAATGCTCTTCTGCATCTCATCTAGAGAATATTCAATTCTCATGGTAGGAGGGTTCTGGTAATGGAGTATATTGATGGAATCCCAATTTTGAGGCTTGGAGATGAGATAGCAAAAAGAGGCATAAATCCTGACGGTAAGATAGCAGCAGCAGCAAAGCAGTAAGCCCCTAGAACATCCCAGAGAGTATGAAAATCCTCTTTTTTATGTTTGTGCTTATTGAAATTGTATATTTATTTAATTGTTTGCAATATTGGCCTGTGTAGCTTTCCCCTTTAATAACTTAGGGGACCCTGGTGCCCTGCTTTCTTGTCCTTTTTTCGATAAGTTTGTACTCTATATAATCCAAAGGATTTTTCTACTCATAAGCTCATCACCTGAGGTTCATACTCTCTTTCTCTTGAAGTTATTTCTTGGGGAGTGCCACACAGTTCAAGATGCTGCAACTGTCTAAATTTAGAGTGTTGTGCAACTGTCTTGTCTTCTTCACAGATGCATGTCCCATCATTTGGTACAATTAAGGATTTTAGTCGACATAAGATAGTTAGAGTATTAGATAAACAAAGTTGTAAGATTATCAGGTCATGTTCTGCAAAGGCCTCAAACAGTTCTCTCTACATTGGATGCCATAAATTGTGATTCTTATTCAATTGACATTTTCCGGTGGATAGATTTATTAGTTTTTAGAGTTTCAAAAAATTGTCTTTCTCTAACCCAGGGTTCCAATGCCAATAAATTACTGCAAGTTATTATGATATGATCCAGAAGACGATCCTTTTTCATTTTAAGTTGGTGAACTGTAGTACGTAGAGGTTCATATTTGGTTTCTTGATGAATGCACAAAGACGGAAAACCATTGCTCTGTATTGTAAAACACCTTCCACATAACCTTCTTGAATTACACCCAGATTAGGGTAGATGCCTATAACTCCCCACCCACTAACGGTTAGGTCATTTTTGTTGGGAAAAAATATTATTGCATGTCATCGTAATCCCAAAAGAATATAGATTGCTTTTTCTTTAACATTAGATATGCTTTGGAAAGTGTTATTGGTTATAAAAGGAATGGGAGCAAAAACTTCTTCACTGTTTTTAGATTAACACCTTTACATTTCACGCATTGAGGAATGCTGGGTATTATCTCTATCCTGTCAGTGGTGAAAAAACCTTTTTTTTTTCTTCATGTAAGGAAGCTCGCAAGTAGCTAACTTTATAAATGTTAATTGACCTGTTCTGTTTCTAAAATCACAAAGTTGAATCTTTAATCTAAATTCTAAAATTTTGGGATGTCTTCTGATATGGTGCTTGTAAACATTCTATCTGTGGAATTCCTCTACTTCTCTCATTCCTGCAGCGTTGACATTTTTATGTCTTGGAGGTAATGGCCCTAGAGGTTTCATTTTCTTATAAAGCCTTCAAAAATACAGGAACATCTTAAAAAGTTTGACTCTGGCTTATGGACAAATGATATTGAAGAGTGGGTTCTTTCACGCGGATCCTCACCCTGGAAATATTCTAATTTGTAGAGGTTCTGAGGTAATCTATATCCAATATGTTTCATCTAATGCCTTACCTCATCTCCTTGAAAAAACACCATTTGGTGCAGTTTCCACATTAATATGTGTCAATTCTCTCAAGAAGATTATATTTTTTCTTTACTATTAGGTTGCACTGCTTGATTACGGTCAAGTGAAGGATCTTCCTGATCAGTTAAGATTGGGATATGCTAGTCTGGTGCTTGCTTTGGCAGATAACGACCCAATCAGGGCATCAGAAAGCTACAGGTGCTACACCTTGTCTACTATCTTATTTAATGCGTATAATTTTCGAACTTATGATTGTATAATAATCAGATTGGAATATGGAGCTACTTATGCCATTAACATTATGTTGAGCTTCCAAATTATATGATATCAATTCCATTGGTTTCTTGTCTGATCATTTTTAAAAACATCTGTTGGTTTAGTGCTGGACGGCTTTCTAGTTTTCAACCCAATTAGTTTAGTTACTATACTGAGGTATATAACTATGAGGCACACCCACCCTAATAAAATCCTAATTGTGATTAATAAGCATTAAACCTTACTTGGGATTGCTGAACCTCAATTGGGGTGGATGCAGTGATGCACCATACGTTTGATGTACACAAGTTTTTGCCTATAACTATTATATGACGCGACCAATTTTAGTATATTAGTAATAAGTCAGCAATCTTAAACTTAGAGTCGGACATGGTTGAAGTTGGAAAAAATGCAATCGGGAAACGGGTTTCGCAGTCGATCAAGGATTATTAACTGATCTGGGATACACTATATAGTGTGACCAAAATAACATTGGAATTCACACTTTCAAGGAGCTCTCTCCACAGTGGAAGAGAAAGAGGAGGGACTTGTTTAATGTGTGGTTGCCTCCATTTTATATATTTTAAGGCTATTTAAGCCAAAACAGCAAACCTATCTATATGTCAAAGATTATGCTTTACTTGGGCTTTGGATGCATCTTTCACAGTCCCACTTTTGATACTTGTGATTTATCAAATTACATGTTTAATATGATGAATGGACAAATAATGTAGAGGAGTCTCTGTCTGAAACGTTTTGAATTCAATGGGACTTATACTTTAGCATATGGGATGAGTTAAAATTGGTGGAATCTCTTGAGATTAGACTTAGACTGAGACATGCAAATTATGTGCTGATAATACTATTATACAAATAGATCTCTTTTGTTTAGCTGGATCAACAGAAAACTATATCTAATTTGACAATTTTCATGTTTACACATATGCTGATGTTAGGGAGCTCGGTATAGACACCTTAAGCAAGTGTAAGGATGAGCAAACGGAGTTGTTTAGATTGGCTCAAACTATGTTCGACACAAAGCTACCACCTGGGGTAACTATGTTGCAACCATTTGCAGACGAATCTTCAATTAAAAAAATTGCCGTTGAGGTACGCATATTAGCTTATTGAATTGGTTCCCACTTCCTTCCAATTTCATTTCATCCTTGCAAGCTTGAAACTAATTATATTATCCTTTTTTAGGTGCTGCAAAGTAACTTTGATCTGAATCAAGATTTTTCTCATTTTCCATCTTCCCTTATCTTGCTTGTACTGAAATTTGTTATTGTGTTTTGGGTGTGTGTATGGTGACAATAGGCTTTCCCGGAAGAACTGTTCTCTGTTCTTCGCACGGTGCATTTGCTGAGAGGGCTTAGCGTTGGGCTCGGAATCAACTACTCGTGTGCTGAGCAGTGGAGACCCATTGCAGAAGAAGCTCTGTATCTTGCTGGGAGACTAACAGGTCAGCTCACTTTCTAGGTTTTTTTCTTAAGATACATTTAGTCGAGCAAACGCCCTATTTGGGACTTCCCTCGGCCTCGTTCCTTGATAGAGAGCTTAGGTTTCTCCATATCATCATTTTTTCTATACACACTATAGGTGACTCAAACCCCAACCTAAGGATTGGAGGAAAAACATCTTACCAACTGATAGATGCTAACTTCGAACCAAATTGTTGTTTCTTTTCATGTATCAGATAAAGACCTCAAAACGAGACGGGTTCATAAACGTGGTTTTTTCAGAGGATTGTTTGGGAGGTAGCAGTGACACAACCAAGAAGAGAGAATATATATTTCTTGCTTTTTATTCCGAACTCATCGACTTAATTTATCAACAATTTAATTTTGATTGATAGTTGTCGTTTATCATTTCTCTTAATTATTTTGGTCTTTGTAACACTTTTACTATACTTCTTAATCATTATTTCTCCGAAGTAGCCTACATCTCAATTTTAGTCATATTGTCTTTTGCTTCTTGACAAGTCACAACCAAAAAAAATGTCACATAGGCCCCAACATCTATCAATACATATATAAAAGGGAAACCATTCCCAAAATAATAATTCCTATTTTTTTCGCCTAAATGTACTTTCTATTTTAAAAAATAAATATAAATAATTTTATTATGTTGAATATATGATATATTAAATTATATATAATTATTTTTTGTAAAATATAATAAATTCTTTATCAATTATTTTTGTCATAATAAAATAAAATAATACTTAAATATAATTGTTTATGATCATTAGTAGTAATATTTATTTTCTACAAAAATTACAATAAATAAATTTTTATTATTTTTGACAAAAAGAAACTCATTATTTTATTTAAAAGATGTTATTATTTAATGCTAAAATAAGAAAATAAGTAAGTATATGTAATAATATTTGCTAATATGATTTTAAATAAATAACCAATCACAAACAATCATCTATATCTATATATACTATATAATAATAACACCGGATTTCATATATGGTAACTTCATTTTTTGCTTCTTTAATAATTATTTTAAATACAACAACAACAACAACAACAACAACAACAACAACAACAATAACAACAACAACAACAACAACAATAATAATAATAATAATAATAATAATAATAATAATAATAATAATAATAATAATAA
>JAYJMF010000036.1:616950-627035 GCA_036873715.1 Salvia sclarea | reverse complement strand
GTTTCAATCCCTGTGGAGACGATATATAATACCTACCCTATAACTACACTATTTTGTGCTAGGAAATAGGCTGATCATGGGTGCACAGCAAACCTTTGTCATCGAAGATCAGTTATCGGTGCCGATGTATCGTGTCGGATTCCTCCTTCGCTTGCAGGTGCTAAGTAACCTAAACACTTAGCTTACGGGTGCTAAGCAACCTTACAGGCTTAGCTTACGAGTGCTAAGCAACCTTACAAGATTTCTAACGACTAGAAACTCGTACACTCTTCTAACTCTAACTCTAATACAAAATTTGAGCTAAGTAGAAGAAAATCTCCAACTGACAACTCTAAGCAAACAGTTGCTAGAGTGGACAAAGAGTAAGAGAAGTGTTCTAGATAGAAATTAAAACACATAACTTCTCTTCTTTGATGCAGTGAGTTGAGAATGATTTTTGCAGAGGTTCGGCAAACTCACAGGATCGGTGGTTTGAAGGGCAGAGATGGTGAAGTATATATAGAGGCACGTTCTGAGAAGATATCCGTTGGAGAGTGACGTCTTCAACAAAAGAGCCGTTGCAGAGAAAGAGACGTTCTGTCGTCTTTGATAACAGATCTTCAACCATACTCTAGGAAATATAGCCCATCATTCCAGATCTGGTCCTTTTAGGTTTAGAACCCTAAACAAGGACGCAGAGATGTCCAGAAAGGACACTGTTGACCATAAAGTACATGTCCCATCCTACTTGGTCAATCTCGGAGAATCTGCTGCATTTAATGCGGCCTTCGGGCTGAGTTTCCTTAGAACAGCTTCAACATTATTCAGTCTTCAGCAGTTCTTCATTCTTCAGCACGTCTCCTGGTAACAGCATTACAGCCTTCAGCAAGGCTGCTTTATCATGCTTAACGAACTTCTTCAGCACCAAATAGACCAAGACTCGACTTTTGTATGATCAACTTTTAAAGCAGTCTATGGCTGAAGTGGCATTAGTTCATCTTCAGTATTCCGTCTTGCTATTCAGTCTTCTTGTTCTTCAGACTTCAGCACTTCAGTCTTCAGTAGTTCTTCATTCTTCAACACTTCAGTCTTCAATCATCAGCACTTCAATCTTCAGTCTTCAGCACTTCAATCTTCAGTCTTCAGTCTAATCTAAAGACCAAAACATGTAGGTCTTGTCTAAGGACAACTAAGGCATAAGGAATGGGTTTTGGTATCACATTAAAACAAGATAGAACATTTCACCGACTTTCCCAACATTCCGTCAGGATAGTCTATAGTAGTGAGTTAGCCTAAACTCTATCTCTGTCAGGTCTCAAGAGAAGTAAACTAATTACCAAAAGCTCGATGGGAATAGCCTCCTACAGTTCACATATCTCCGTCAGGTTTCAAGGCAAGGTCTGTATTATGCATTCAAGGGATCGATTATACAATTAATTTCGAGTCCTTGGGTCTCTGATGGATGAGGTCCAATTATACCTCATCGCATTGAGTAATTGTTATTTATTTTTTATTGTAATTTAATTCATTTTTTTTGTAATCTCACTCTCGACATTTCTGTTTCAAGTTCTTTTGTAATCACGAAACTGTTTAATGGATTATTACGATACTCATACATATAGTAATTCTTCATGACTCGCCACACACTATATTATTAAACTATTTTATTATATTTATAATGTTAATCAACTTTGTATCTTATATACGAAAAGGAATAATAAAGGGAGGTGAACTCTTATACATCGGTGTATATATACATCACGCTATTCAAATCAAAGATATAATCTCTTTTTACTCCATCATCTTTGATTACAAGATGATATATACAGTATATATAACTGGGGTAGGGGAGTTTTGCCTAATATAGGATATAAACATGTTATCCACATTATTTGCTACTCTTTATTCTACTACAATGCCGCACGTTTGTAGTCGTAATTAATGAAAACCATGTCGAATGCTACGAGGACGTCACATGGGTAAGTCATTAATTATTTTGTATATATAAAAGTTGCGCAATATGTTTCTAAAACTATCAATTAAAGGAAAAATAGAAGAAATCAACGTTAAGTCCCATTTGATAACTAACAAAACTAACTTTATCCACTCTAAAAACCCCATCCCAAACAACAGTGAGACCCAAAACCCCCGAAAATGCAAACCCTCTCCAACTCCTTCACCACCTTCCTTCCTCTCCCCCCTATCTCTAAACCCCTCCTTAAACCCCACAAATCCATCAAGCCCTTCACCTCCAAGCCCCATCTCCTCCGCTCTTACTCCTCCGACGAGTACCCCGTCGGCGACGACGACGCATTCCTCGCCTCCTTCGGCCCCAAGGAGAAGGAGTCCGAAGAGGAAGCTCGGAGGCGCAACTGGATTGAGAGGGGCTGGGCTCCCTGGGAAGAAATTCTCACCCCCGAAGCCGATTTCGCTCGCAAGTCCCTCAATGAGGGTGAAGAAGTTCCCCTTCAGTCGCCTGAAGCCATCGAGGCTTTCAAAATGCTCACCCCCAAATACCGCAAGCAGAAGGCCGCTGAAATGGGCCTCACCGAGGATGAGTATTTCTTTAAGCAGTTTGAGATCAAGGGAGAGATTCCCGAGCCGCTCGAGCCTCTGTGGAGTGGGCCTCTCGTGCTGGGGCTCATTCCTCCCAGGGATTGGCCTCCCAGGGGGTGGGAGGTCGACAGGGAGGAGCTTGAGTTTATTCGAGGCTCCCATAAATTCTTTTCCACATTGAGGGTGGACCCGGAGAAGGTGGAGGAGAGCTTGGAGAAAGGGACGGAGATGGAGGATATGTGTTTGGAGAGATATAATGTGTTCTTGAAGCAATACCACGAGTGGGTGGAGGCCAACAGGGATCGATTGGAGGAGGAATCATATAAGGTTGATTTTGGATTCTTTTCATGTTAATGATTTGGTTTAGTGCGTTTATACAGTTCTATCATTTATGGTTCGATTCTCAGACTGCATTCATGAAAATGATTTATTTGCATCTTCATTGAACTATGGATTTGAATCGGTTGCTTACTTTGTGTGTTGTGTATATGTGTGTCTATCCGTGTGGTAGGAAATCAACTTTTCTAATGTTGCTGTTTAGGAAAGTCTCAAATAAGTATGTTGCTTTTGCAGTACGATCAAGATTATTATCCTGGCCGAAGAAAAAGGGGAAAGGATTACAATGAAGAAATGGTAATGTGATTGCTGTGCCGTTCTGTTCATACACTATGCCGCAGATTTCTGCCACTGACATATCTGAGTTAACATAGTGCACTGTCATGAGGCCAGTTTGTATGATTATGATGAACTAACTATTCCTTCTTTGTTCTTTTCTTGGCCTTGCAGTATGAGCTTCCGTTCTATTACCCTGGACTGGTAAGTAAATCATTCACAGCTTTTTTTTTTTCCTTTATTTCTATTTTTCCTACGTAGATTGTTCAGTTTCCTATGTAGTTTTCTCTCAGATATTTCTAACACTTTGTTGGTCTCTCTTAAAAACAAGTGAAAATTACAATCATGTGTGTGTTATGTTGGTCAATATTCAGTGAATTGCTTTCTACATATTCTGTTTGAACATACAAATGTTTCACTTCCAATTGTGCACATTTTCTTGGTTTCCTCAAGTGTGATATGAACTAGATCAATTGATAAGCGCGTTTCATCCTTTTTTCACCGTTTCACTTAAGTTTCTAATGGTATGTGTTAAGTGCGCTTATCCTTTCAAATTCCAGCAGATAGAATTTCTGACATAAGAACTTTTGAAATATTCTTTTCCTATGAATGGAAAATTAAATGCACAATATTTGGGTAGTAATCAAATTAACTGTCTGCTGTTATTGTCTGCAGTCAGTATCTGCATATTGTGGTAAATATATTTATGAGTAGAAAAATTTGCATTCAAGTAGAATTTGTTCGTAATTATTTTCCTTCTTTTTCAAAGATATGTTCAGGTAAAGTAACTGCAGTACATCTTTATCAAGGAGCATTTGTCGACATCGGAGGTGTCCATGATGGGTATGCATTAACTTAAGAAACTTTTTGTGCAGATTCCATTGATTTAAGTTCAAAATGTAAGTTCTTGTTTCCTAAATTTGACCTCATTGATGTATGTAAATTGGGTTCAGCTTAACCTATACCTTGAGGTGCTTAAAGAATGATATGAGTAGCTTGCCCGCTCCTTCAAGTCTCAATTGTTGCAAAACATCACAAACTTCTTTGTCCCCAATAAGTGAAAATGCTACTTGTCTTACCCTAAAACAGGTTTGATCATACACCATGTTACGACCGCAGCAGTTTAAAACAGTAGAGCTTCAGCTTTGTAGTCTGTACTGATTCTGTATTTCATCCTTGGCTCATTCTATGTCTCATGTCAAGAATGGTGAAGCATGGTACTGATGATAGTAATTTCCAAGCTGTTGCAATCTCTCACTACATGAAAAGATTGGACAAAACAAATATAAGTGGTGTTAAATACTTAAGAAGAGAAGCTCATTCCCGACCATTCAAATATCAGATACCTCTCATTTGCTTTGTGAATGTTTTTTAATTCAAGATTAAGACAACCACTACCAACTTTCTGATTCGTTAAAGAAATAAGTTTGCTTGTACGTGGTACCTTTAACTTTTTGAATACTTCGACAATGTAATTTACTTTTACCAGCTACAAATATAGTTTAATGATCCTAACAAGATAAAACATTGCCATTCTTGTCAACTTTTAAATCTAACAAGATAAAACATTGTCCAAGAAGTCAACTTTAGCAGCTAATGGATTCCCATTAAATAATATTTATTAAATTCCCATCACACTATCATGCTATAGGATTCTCTCTCGTGCAAACTCTTCAGAATCTTCCAGAACTCCAAAATCTGTTAAATTTTTCAAAACACTTTGCATCCCATTGCCTGCTAACACGCTTCAAGCTTGTTGCATGTATCCATTAATCTTCTAAGAATGCGGATTAGTTCCCTTGAAATATAACCAATATTGCACTTCACCATCTCTATCTTATTATTGCAGTATAACTTGAATGTTTAACCATTAATACTCTGGCACACCACTCAATAACCTATCTATTGGTGTTCAGTGAAGAGTATGAACCATTCAATTGTTTCTCTGAATATGGATATGAAAGACTAAATCTGGTTGATGTAGTAAATGAGAAACAAGGGGTCTTACTCTTACTATCAGCCTTGACTTTTTTATCTGTTCCCAAATTTAAATTGCAAAATTCTCCATTAATGGTTTTCCGGAGTATGTACAAAGTTGCAAACTACATCAATTATCTACCACACGATTCACAAACAGGAGGAAACTGACCATGAATTGAGTTCTTAGTTGTCAGACAACTTAACTTGTCTTGAAGTTTATATATGAGCAAGTGAGTGTCCTATGTGGTACTTCAACCATGCCATTTGTATTTTAGCATCTACAACTCTGTGCTCAACATGGCATGAGTGTTGATACAAATCAAAGACTTTGATTATTGTTTATGCAGATATAGGGCCACTAGTCTTTAGTCAAGTTTTGGTGTCTATAGGATATTCATCAGTACATTTAGTTTATCAATATTAGGGGAGTTGTTTATTGTTCAGATTCTTGAATAACAAAACATTTCAATTTCATTCTTCATGGAGATGCAATGGGGGATATTCATTGTATGTGTAATTTATTTGCAGAGTTGACATTACTACCTTCCCTATGTTATGGTTTTTCAGATTCTTTAACTTTGATATTAGGTAGTTAACATTAATAAATCATCACGGTTTGGTTGCATATACATTTGTTTAATCATGTTTTTATGCAGCAGTAACCAGTATTAGATGTAGATTAGACTACTAGAAATCAATACTTCTAGGATAAGCTCGTTCCTAGGTTGAGGAAAGTTCTTTTGGTTTGCCTAAACCCAAATGGAACTCCTTCAACTTGTAAATGCATACTACACTTACATGCATTTGTGACTGTTAATGTTTCGTAGTTTACTTCTGATTTTCACCACTAGCAGCTATGTCAAATTGATGATTCAGGTGGATTCCTATAAAGCGTAATGACTGGTACTGGATCCGACATCACATTAAAGTTGGGATGCACGTCCTTGTTGAGATTATAGTAAGTTGTGCCTAGCTGTAACTTTTCTTTACACATAATGCCATTGGCCTGCTATAGGCTCTTTAATTTGTAATTTTGTATTCATTTTCACATACTTGTGTGATAAACCAATTCTATTTCAGTTTGCAAATAACTAGTCCGAGAAGGTGAAAGACTCGAGATTATATTCCTTTCTTTTTGCAAAATAGCAATAAATAGTGATGGGGAAGGCCGATTAAGAAAAATGCATAATGATGATATGAATTTGATATAAAACCTTATGTTAAGTGTGAGAATCATTATCAAACCATCAGTTTAGGGTGTTGGTGTGTTGCAGATAATGCTACAAATTGTTTTGGATAATGAATGGTGAAGATTATAGTCCTCTTTGAGATTGTTGCTGGTGCAAAGACTTACTATTATTTTGATATGGCCGTTTAGTCTATAGGAGCAACTCCCTACCCACGGGAATTTGACATGTTATTCAGAGAAGTGATAAGGCATTGTGTTTTAGGATTTCTAAATGTACCAAGAAATGTTATGGAAGCAAAGTTTCGCTTGTAACTATTTATCTTTATGAAGAAGGTTGCATGGGTGTTTGAAAGGAGAGAAACTAGGAAACTTCTTAAACTCGAATAAGATGTGAAGATATCTTTTGTGGTTTAATATTGCCTATTTTTTTTTTACTATCTGGAGCTAAAGTTATTGTGTAAGCAGCAACCTTCCAAAAAATATGCATGCTAATCTTATATAATTTCTCGGTGCAGGCTAAACGAGATCCTTATCGCTTTCGATTTCCCTTAGAGCTACGGTTTGTGCATCCGAATATAGATCACCTTATGTAAGCTTCCTATATTCCAACAATTTTGGAGTCATTATTATCCTTGTCTCAACTAATGTCTGTTTCCTCGTTTACGAATCTATGTACCCTTCTGTGAATATATTGACAATGCCATGAATGAAATTTACTTAACAGCTCATTGATATCATCAGTTGACATGGTTGTTGCAGTTTCAATAAATTTGACTTCCCCCCTATATTTCACCGAGATGACGATGAGAATCCTGATGAATTACGTGTGAGTAAATTCCTTTTTGCTTATGTCAAGTTTGGATTTAGTAATGTTATTTCCAATGATATGCTCTTTCAAAACTGATTGTATTTATAGTATTTCAAAATGATGGTCTATTGCCACTCAATTCAATCTATGAACTGCGCTGCATTCTCCGAGACTGAGTTCTTACTGGTGAAATGGAGACAAACTACCTAGTTGATTTCCTTGTATTTGAAATAGAACTGATTAATCCGAAGTCAAACCGTCTTGTGTCTTTTCCACCATTCATATGTTGTGCAAGGTTCAATAAACTTTTCTAGGAGATATTGGGTATACTTGTTAACTAGTTTATTTCATCCAGTATTGTCATTCTCTGTTCTTTCTTCTTTTATTTCTTTTGTAAAATGGAAATCATATATATTCTTTATATGAAAACAAATCTTGCTCCAAGTCCTCTTATATTTGTTTATTTTAACCAAATGCTGGAGTTGTTTAACTCATATGCTTATCCATTGCTGCTCTAATATGTCTCATGTATCATGATGATCAAGCTTTCTTAAACTTTATGTTTAGTATTTTTTTTCTTATTCTTCATACAGCGCGATTGTGGAAGACCTCCAATTCCTAGAAAAGATCCTGGAATTAAATGGGAAGAGGAACCTTTGTTATCAAACCACCCATACGGCGATAAGGTATTCTTTAGCTTGATTTTTAGTTTAGAGCACTCCAATTCATTTGTTACAAGGAATATACGATCTTTTATTGATCATGTGTAGAAGTGCATGATTGATACAGTAAGTATGACCATGGGTCAATATCTGCCGCCTATTAATTTCATGTATTAGTGATTGTCTGGCCTTTATCTTTCAAAAAAGTATCAGCAAATCCCTATACATATTTTATATTTGTTCTCATAGACATTCATCACATTTAAAGTTCCTTGGATGGTTTCGTCTGGTTAGATATTTAGCTTAAAGCTAAATCTAACTGTAAACCAAACTTTTTAATTGGCTCAATATTTAAGTCGGCTTCTAGTTTTCTGTACATAAGAAGACTAATTGGTCCCTATACTTGGATAAGGTCATGATCTACTTTTTGTAGATCTGCACGGGTCATATTTTTTGTGAAGTTATAAAGAAAATGGTTAAGCTTAGTCAGTAAGTAAATTGTTCAAGCTCACTGCTTTAGTTGTATTAGGTACTTATACTACTATAACAGTGACAAATGACAATAAGCAGTTAAAATTAGAATTATGCTTTGACTTGAGAGAAACTAGATCAGCTGTATTTGAAATCTACAGTCTTGCCATGCATTTTTCTCTGCTTATCTCATGGTAAAACTCACTCTAAGCTTCTTAAAAGAAAGATATAAAACTTAGGCAAAACATTTAATTTTATGTTTGATATATCCCACATATGCTGAGTGCTGACTTGTTTGCCCTTCAAATATCTACTCAAGTTTATAAATGTAAGATAGGCCAGTGGAGTAAAAGTACCCTAACATATCTATTGATCTGTACTTTACTAGGTAGCTTGTTGATTACGAGGTTCTTAATTTAGATTGTTATAGTGATTTTTAAGTAAAAAATTTGAATTCGTCTAATCACTTCAGCACTCCTCAGTCGGTGGAATATCATGGAATTTATTCAAGGGAAAAGAATATGATTTACTTCCGTTATTGAATACTACAACTAATAGTTTAGCCTCCTAGTGCTGTCTCTAGCATGCATTTCCTTACAGTCGACACCTTAGTGCTTGATCAAAGTAATGGAGATATGGGATACAGTGCATACCTGATCTTTATAATGAGAACTAAGCAAGCAAGTGGACTAATAAATATAAAAAAAGCCTGTGAATGCTGGTGAGAATAATTGCTTGTTTTATTCTGCATATATAAGCCCGTGATAGTTATAAATAGACATGTAAATAAAATCTTAGGGAGCTTCTGTTACCAAAGTAGATTTTCATGCTGTCTTCATGTTCAATTTCTCAATTAACGCTTTTTTTTCCCCTATTTGACTTTTGGATATTCAGGCATTTGAACTCACATACAGCCCTATGCATATAAATATTTGATATTTTTCTTATCGAAATTCCTGAGTTTCCTATGCCTGTGTTCTCTTTTCCATCAGATTGAATCTTATTCTGGCTTCTTGACCCGTCGAGTCCTTATTACGTATTGTATGTTATAATGGTACTAGTCAGGACATGTGAAGCTATGTTATTGCATTTTCTATTTATGTTTGCGGTGATCCCTAAATCGTATTTTTCAAACTCCACTGTTACTTCTTTTTTATCATGTCATATTTGCTTAAGAGATAGTGTGTTTGAGCTTGTTAAAAATGTTAATAGGACTATCATTGTCCTATGTGGCATTTTGTTAATCTGCATCTTAGATATTTTATGTTGTATGCAGCTATGGCAGATACATAATGCTGAACAGATGATCTTGGATGATATGGACGAAAATCCTAATAAATATAAAGGCAAAAAGTTATCAGAATTGACCGATGAAGAAGAAATTGATGAGGAAAACAGTGTAGAGTACGGAAAAGCTAAATATAAGAATACGACTGTTCCCAGAGTGACTATGGTAATCTTTTCTTTTCTGTTATTTCGTCATGCCTCGGAATTTATGTGACATTTTGTCATACTCACTTGCAGAAAGTAAGCGTTAAAGAACTTGATTTGGAAGCTGCACTAGCTGAGCGGCAGGTTTGTTTGCTTATCATCATCACTATTTCCTGGCTAGAATAGGCTGTTTATTCTTCTGTAGAAATATTTACTATTGGCTCTCAAAAAAATACTCCCTCCGTTTTTTGTTTTTTTTATCTTGGCACCATTTCCTATGGGGTGTATATTTAGTAAATGGCACTTGCCAAAAAAAGAAATAAATTTGCCTTAGAAAATTGGTCAACAAAAGTAGCTACACCATTTTACACACAAAAGCACCACTTTCTTAATCTCC
>JAYJMF010000036.1:603839-616850 GCA_036873715.1 Salvia sclarea | reverse complement strand
AGAAGAGAGAAAATTACCATCGAATTGAGCATGGACATAACGGAAAACAAGATATTAATCTTAAAGTAACTAGAGTATTTTTCATAATAAAGAAATAATAACAAAATACCTAACAGATAAATAAATAAAATAATACTCCGTATAAATTAAAAGATAAATGTTAAATTATGAAAATACCTTGACATTCTATAAAATTCCCTCCCCCGACCCCAAAGTGACTTTGTTGCTTGCACAATATAAAAATCTTCATACCTTTATATATTCAATTTTCACTAAATTTAAATGCACAAATTAATTCAAAATAATTTCATTAAAAACATAAAATGAATATATCATCCGTGCATCGCACGGGCACAACATTAGTTTAGTATAAAGTGAAGTACCATCTTAAAAAAGACAAAAAAGAAAAATTAAAAAAAATCAGACCAAACCCGAACCGGCCGAAACGTACGGATCTAGGTCCCCTGCAAATTTGTGCATCGGCTTGAACGTTGGCCGGCCATACTGAAACATTTATGTTTATTTTTTGGTTATATCTATCCATGTATTTCCTCTTAATAATTTGAGTATAATTAGCTATAAGTTCTAACAACCGAGATCCAAATTGCAATATTTATCTCCTTTTCTTATAAAACATAGTATAAGCGACTAGTTTGTAGGATTGACTCTATTAAATAAATACCCCAAAACATTTTGATCTTTCCACTATGGGTGAGAGCAAAACATATATAGCACCTCCCGCGAAGGCACCACTCCGATTAAGAATTGAGTATTTTTATATATACCACAACACAACGTGGTACCTTACAGTAGATGCAGAATAATTATTATATATAGTTTATTTGACCAAATATTAAATAACCAAGAAACAGACAACCCAAGGTTACAGTTCCATCGAATTGAACACAATATTATAAAACTAATAAGAGAAACGAAACGATATCAGTGTAGACGATGAAGAGAAACTGTAACATTGACGAACTTGGTATCCTCCTTTGACATCCGATCGGAGAGGATCCTCTGGTATATCTGGAAGAGGCGGTCGATGATGGAGCCGTCGAAGTGCGCCAGCAGCATGGGCTCAGCCACGGACCTCATGCATCTGGCGACGTCGTAGCCGGCAGCGGCAGTGGCGGCGGCGCAGTCGGCCCAGCTGATCTCGGAGGCCTCGAGGCGGCTGATGGCGAAGGAGCCTTCCTCCTCCACGCTCCTTTTCACCTCCGCGGGGGACGGCGTGTATTGGGGGATGTTGAAGGAGTGCAGCTTCTCCTCTTCTATCACTCCCTCCGACACCAGCTCCTTCAGCGAAAGAGCTAAGAGCTCCCAGATGTAGCAGCACTCCTTGCTCGCAGCGCTCTCGCTCTTCCGCCCCAGAATCGTCAGCACCATTCCCCCGCCTCCGACCACTTCCTCCGACCGGCATTTCAGGAATGTAAAGAAATCTCTCCGGAATTGGTCGTAGTAGGCGCTCATCACCGCCGCCGGGCTACTTCTTCCGATGTATATTTCATCTTTGTTCCATATCTCCAACCCCTTAGGCACCTGAGGATGTGCTTGTCGTTACAATTACAAATCTATTCATTCCAAGGGTTGAACATATATCTTAGTTCTAAAATTAAGCTCTCATCATTTGCATCTCTTTATTACTTAAGTGGATCTATGTAGGGGCTACTCTACATTACAACCTAGTGCAAGCCCCAATTATTTTTTCTTCTATCCATGTATTACATGCCAATCCAAAATCAGCACAAAACAAAATAATCAAAAAATTAAAATAAGATTAATTACTGTCTGTTGAGTTGCTTTTTCACTGTATCATTAGATCCTAAATATTCTTTCAAATTACTTGATGGTGATGATATTTGCAAGACTCCAAAGAAATTTTATTCTGAAAATTTCACCAACAAAGATATTATTTCGTGGGAATATGGGTTGAGGCATAAAAACCTGGCGTTATCGCGATGCACGGGTTACAAGTTTCTAAATTTGTTAAAGTCTAGCTCATAGTAGTACAACTATTGTTGAAATGGTACTGCCTCCGTCCTACTATACTTGGCACATTTATTATTTGGGATTGTCCCATTAGTAATGGCACAAGCCAAAAAAGAAAATAATTTTTTGCCTTAAAAAAATACCTTTAATTTAGTGTGTTCCACCACTTTACACACACAACATCACTTTTCTTAATTTTCGTGCCAAAACGTATGGTGTCAAGTGTAGTGAGATGGAGGGAGTATTTATTTTCGAAGGTGCCCCTTTTGGATCGGTCCCCACTTAGTGGCGTTTTCAATAAGAAGATATTTTGTGTAGTCAGCTAATGTACATACCTTGGAGAGCCACATGAGGCTGTAAGAAGAGTGGACGAAATGCAGGCTGGCGGATGCGAAAAGCCTGCCGTAGAAGGAACCAGGAACCCCGTACACGAAACACGGCGAGGATTTAGATCCCATCTCTTCAAGGAGCTGCGCTTGGAAGCGGGGCAGCAGCGACTCGAAGATGGAGTTGAAATCGTTTCCTGGTAGGTCGTTCAAGAGTATCTGAAACTCCGGTGACTGGCGCCCGTGGGCCTGGCTCAGGCGGTAGGCGATTCTCACGAGCTCCGTCGCCACGGCCAGAGTGTTGGGGCCGGAGGAACATCCCAGCTCCGCTATGCAGAACCGGTTTGCGCTTAGGTCGATGCTACGGTAGACTTGCATTATTGCTTCTTCTGTTATGGGCTTTGTCATCCAAATCACCTTCCCCTGCCAAGATAAACTTATATATGAATCTTGTATAATTTCTTCAATACATTGTGTGGTCCTCAAATTTTCAATATGTATGCATGCTTCTACAGTGCATGCTATTGCTAAGACCACAAATATTTTTTACCTATGCAGAAACACACAATTCTTACTGTACGTATACAAGACTCTATCATGTATGTATTATGTATTATGTATTATGCATATGTATGTATAGGGATTGGTTTAGGTAGAAAAGATAAATTTCTTAAGGAATTTCACACCATAACCCACCCCTGTATGTGTATATGTATATGTATATAACATGTATATTTATGTAC
The DNA here is from genome assembly GCA_036873715.1 of Salvia sclarea. Lineage (NCBI taxonomy): Eukaryota > Viridiplantae > Streptophyta > Magnoliopsida > Lamiales > Lamiaceae > Salvia > Salvia sclarea. Next base: position 613,789 of record JAYJMF010000036.1, on the reverse strand, counting down.
CTGAACTAAAGAGTTATTGGCATAACTGGTTTCTCCCAGACCTCTGTTCATGTGAAGCACTTGCACTCCTTCCATCTTTGGTGTGTGTGTGTGTGGTATGCTTGTGAGGAAAGAAGGGTGGTTTCAATAGCTTATATATAGAATTTCGTGGGCTAGGTCAAGAAGAGCAAGGAAGAGGGGCTGAATCACGCACATTGCCAATGATTTTTCAATAGTATACTTGCTAGTTCGTAATATTTAAAACGACACTACAGTATTTTATTATGCCTTTCACCATCACCTTTTCAACATGTCTCAATCTTTATCTATATATCAAATCAATTTCAAATTGATTTTGATTTTGAATGGCAATGTTGTGAATAAAATAAAATTGAAGGTTTATAAGATAAAATTTAAAACCAAAATAAAACTATAACTTCCACGTCCTCTTTTAATTTGCAAACGTGAAGAGAGAGAGAAAAAAAAATTCTGTTTTTTTTCTTTTTTCTTTTTTGCTTATTTTTTTAATTTTTTTCTTTATTTAAGAAAGTACTACAATAATTTCAATTAAATAAAAAATATTATATATACATATCAAATTGAAGATTGGAAAAAAAATCTTCAAGCATGAAATAAATTAGTTTTGGATGAAAAAATTATAATCATTTTAAATTTATAATTGATTTTGAAATATAGTTTTATAATTAAAAAAACTTCCCAAATATTTTGTAACTAATATTTTCCCTTTTATTCTTTAGTTTTCTACGTTTGCCTTTTAGATTTTTCTTTTATCACTAAAATTTATAATATACTTAAAATCACCTACATATTTATAATTGATTTAAATTTTGAATGACAGTTTTATAATTTCTTTAAAATTAATACTTTATTACATATTTATACAAAATATATTACATTAGGTTGATAATTTAACCATCAAAGTTTCAATCTTTTGTGTGTAATGGAGAGACCAAAATAAATGTTTTGTGACAACGAAGTGCAGCCTGTTGGTAAGACGTCTCCCCTCCAATCGAGAGATCTAGGGTTCGAGTCACCCTAGAGTAGCGTGTGAGTGAATTTTTTCATTTATTTGGTTATAATAAAAGTTAAAAAAAAAGGTTTTGAACTTTTTAATATTTTAAAAAGTTTTGATAACATAAAATTTTGTGATAACCTAAAATTTTATTTTAGTTTTTTACTATTTATAAAAAAAGTATACATTATCTAATAGTTGAAATTGACATTAGTGTTGATAATTCGTGATTTTAGTCGATATTACTCATGATTGCCATTCAAAATCAAAATCAATTTGAAATTGATTTCAAATTTGTATTTGGTTTTAATGATATATAGTTTTGTGACATATTTATATATTTTAGTTTTTTAAAAATCTAATTTAGCTTTAAATATCATTTTATTTTATTAAAATTATTGTCGTGCAATGCACGAAGGGCAAATTCTAGTTATATATAATATAGTGCCCCACCTTTTAGATCTATTACAAATTTAACATGGTTCTAATTCTATTAGATTAATTTTGAAAAATAGAAACTAAAAATCAAAACAAACTTATAGCTCATTCGGCCTCAAACACCACCTCCTTTGTTTTTGTTTAAAAATTCCCCCAACATGGCTTCGGTCCATCTCTCTTATTTTCTTTAATTTTCAATAAAACGACGTTATTTGAATTGTAATGTTATTTTTTATTGTGTCAGATCATAGTCAATTTGGATGAAATTCAATTTCGGGAGGGAAGGGTAGTAAAAAAAATAATTTTTAAAAGTCGGTACTTCTATTTTGAACTTTAAAAGTTAAATTGAATGCAAAATTAGGAAGTGGTCAAAATTGATGTATTTTACGACAATTAACCCTATATCTATAGGCTATATTGAGAGTAGTCAGTGAGGGTGGAAGGTTGGCGGATGACCGGCTAAGAGATTGCTGGAATTTTGTTGTATATTTCGTTGAAGGAGAGAAAGTAACAGGGTGAGTGTTAGGAAAAGAAAATTGTACTCTCGCCCTCCTCCGAGGGGATGGTTGGTAACTTGTATGTATATTAATGAAATTATATGGGAATGGAATACACTTCAGAATGGATCACTAATATATAGAGATGCACACAATCTAACAATTATAATATTTACTAGACAATTTTATACCCAAATATAAAACATCACAATAATAATAGTAATAAAAATATATTAGTATTTCGTACAATATAAATGTTCTAATGCATTAAAATAACCTAAAAATGTGGTAACAAATTATTTTTATGTGTAGTTATCGACCGAACTAGCAAGATTTTCTCGTTGTCAATGGTTATGAAAAATATCCTTATCAATTCGATTTTGGAAATCGGTCTTAATAATTTCAATGCAAAAAAAATGTCTCATAAGTTGAAAAGTAACACTATAACTTGATACTAACATACTCAAAATGATAAGTCATACTCCATTTGATATTGAGAATTCCTAAAATAATAAATTCCAATATGAATAAATTAAACCCTAAATTTAAGTTAAAGTTAACAAATTATAAATTTAACTTAATCGAATTGGTTTAATAATAAATATATAATACATTACATTTACATACATCTAACAAATTTTTAAAAAGGCAAAACACATCGTAAGGTTCTTATACTTTAATTTGTTATTTCAATAAGTCCTTCTACAATTTTTTTGTTATGTTGGGTCTTTTTTTGTTTTATAAACCATATCATTGGATCCTTTTTTAACAGTTTTACTAGATCCGTTAACTTTTCCGTTAAGTATATATTCTACATCATTAATAATTATTAAAGTAATTAAATCCTATTCGTTTCATTTCTCGCAAAAGGCTCATGAATATCTTTTCTCGCAAAAGGCTCTCAATCCTACAATCTCCGTTGTCGCCGATGCCGAAGTCAACATGAACAAACTTGAAGCATAGGAATTGCATTATGAGTTTTTAACGGGTTTTTTTTACATAAAAAATACTAAGATATTGAGATTGACTTTGAAATATTATAATCGAAGTGACAGATCTCTCCTCAAACACAAAACAATGCTGAAATCATGCCCAGAATAATAATCCTACAAAGAATTTAATTTACATCTTCAAGAATTTTATTGTCTGCGCATAAACAAACTCGTTAGAATATATATGGTCACCAGCTTGAAATTTTAGTATTAAATCATCAGGCTTACAGAAGGTTTGGAGCTTCCAATTTTCAAATAATGTTACTTTATTGTTATACTTGCTCTTATTTTGTTATGTACTCAAGAACTATATAATTATATGCTTATGCATATGCTGATATGCAATTTGCATGCAAGTATAAGATGAAAGTACAATTAATCTATGAAATGACATTAATATATCCAAGAATCTGATTACTTTTTTTCCACTCACTTATTGTCTGGTCATAATAAATAAACTGACAGTCAAGTAAATTATGGTCTCCAGCTTGCAACTTGCATTCAATAACTATACTCAAGCTTTTCTTTTCTTCTTTAGTTTCTTTATTAACTCTAGTCATTAGGTTCTTGACGATGGAATCTTTACTTATCAAATCCTAGCCTGGATTAATCCTTGAGGATTACACCTTGATAAACTTTTACGTCAATTATAATCCTTCCCAAATTAAAAATCATCCATATTTTATATATCTGAATTTATATTAGGATAAAAATTCAAAGTATGAGTACTAGCTACCGAGATCTAAAAAGGCATCATATACTATCAATAATATCTCTAGATATTGTTGATAGTATATGATATTTTTTTGAGATAATTAATGGATGGTTTGTGTTGTTTTGGATAATTTAGCATTCAGGTAAATCTCAAGTCGATCAATAGCCACTCAGTCTCACCAATTTATGCACACTACAGTTGTGCAAAGAGGCTAAAAAGTAGAAGTATACTTCTACCCGCAACTGGTAATATGCACCGTTTCTTTTACAAATTAAATGATCATCTCATGCTTTATACTTTTTATACATATTATATACACAATTATTAAGTTGGATAAATCATATTCCACATAGGACTGATTAGAGCTTGACTATGAACAAGAGCAAGGAGATTAATTAATGATAATACATGGAGAGTTAGGGTTACTCGTGAGTATTATCGTCAGTGATGATGAAGCAAAATCATGAGTATAAAAATCACATAAACGCAGAAATTTTTGCAGACAATAGATATCTCTTGTGTGCTCAAGATTATGTAGTATACTGAAGAACAAGGTGAGGTACGTAGAAATAATAGTGATGAAGAAAATACAAGGTAAGAAAATATCTGTCTCCAGTGGATTTCCACATCGAAATTAAAAGTAGTCCAATAGTATTATTCTTCGGAGTCATGCATGTCTCATCGATCCCACTACACAAAGTGTAATTAAGTACAATGCTAAGAAACTTCCCGTACAATTATCGACATCATAGTCCTGTCACAACTGTAACCAGACAGCAAAAACAACTCCATATACATTTGAGTTAAAGATCATGTTTCATGGCCAAAATAAAACATACTCCAATATTAAGAGTTGTTGTATTGAAAATCTTAGATTTATATAACCCATTTCAATATAACAGTAATGTTGAAGTTGAACAAGTTAATTTATTAATTACAGTGGTATGCAGGAAACAATGAAGGATGTTTTATTGGAGGCAAGGCATTCACAAAACTAATTAACTAGACAAGGAATTACAATTGAATATTGTGGGGAAAAATGAATGATGGATTGGAGTGAGGTAGCTAGTTATTAGCTTCCCATTTGTTGGTGGTGAGAGTGATGTAAGCAGAGGCTTTCTTGTCGATGCCAGGCTCGGCCACCCATCGGCCTCTGTCTTCGTCGCTGGGGTAGACTTTGTAGGCCTTGACGTAGTCGTCGGCGTCGCCTCTCTTTGATCTCTTGCTCCTCAACAGCCCAAATAGAGAGAACCCACCAGACTGCTTCTTCTGCTGCTTGTTGCCTGCCATTAATAGATACTACTTCTTCCAATTCTCTCTAAGGAAGAGAGGATCGAGCTGTTTGTTGGTTTGATGAGTATGGCTGTGCTGTGTGGTATATATAGCAGAAGCTGGAGAATCGCTTCTTTCCCATTCATTCATTACTTTTTACTTTCTACATCTTCTTAACCAATCCAACATTAATAATAAGATTTCTTTCTTTTTATTTTTCACGGTAAAAAATATTAATTTACTTTTAAAACTTCCACTTGCATTCAATTTATGACAACTTTTTTTTTTAATTGGGAAATGGAGGGATCAATTACACTGACCTATTTATCTACCGCTTATTTTGATATCAAGTATATATGCAAATTCACATTAGAAAATAAAAACAACTTTATTTAGGTGTAAAATATCAAAGACACACCAAGTTTTATGTGTATAATGAGCCTTTTTAGGAATGCGTCATTAGAATAGTCCTAATACTAGCTTTTTTTTAAATGAAAAACTTGGACGGTCCAACTTTTTGTCATTAGAAATACTGTATGATAATTAGGCATTAGATACATACTAAGCTTCTATATTGAGAAGCCAACTTCTATCATAAATTGGTCACACTAGCTCTTACTTACCCATTTTTCTATGTTTTTATTAAATAAATTGTAATATAAAAATTACTTTTCTAGGTACATCATTGTATCCTGTATGAATTAATTCAAGAAACTAGAAAATCATAACATTTAATGTGACACTTACATAACATGGTAGATGTTGCTTTTCTACTACAATGATTCGGACTATATACCCTTACTATTGGGACAATCCAAAATAGCAAAGGAACCGAGTGTAGTGGGATGGAGGAACCGAGTTTTATAACAAGTCATGTATTTTTTTTTATCAAACATCATATTAGAATGTCATAATTTTATTATACTATATATTCCCTTTGTTTCATTGGAGTTTTCCAATTTCTTTTGGGCACGAAATTTTATGAGAGTCGAAAAATAATGTAAAGTGGTGTAAAATAGTTATAAGAATATATGTTATTTAAAATTATGTGAGTAATAAAGGTGTTCTAAATAAAATTAGGAGAATTTTTATAATATATCCAAAAAATGGTAGGATAACCAGGGGTGGAGCCAAGAATTTATAATGCCCGGGCAAAATTAAATTTTGTATTTGAGGAAAATATAATTACAATATAATTAAAAATTATAATGCCCGGGCAAAATTAAAAATTGAGGAAAATATAATTACAATATATACATATATTAGCATTAAAAAAAAATACCGGGCCTGCATTCGCCACTGACAACTTCTACGAAACTGAGAGAGCACATCCTAATCATTCGTACCAAAGTAGCCTCAATGTAATGTAATATATATATGAGAATAATTTTGTACCTACAGTTCTTTAAGGTGATAAGTTTTATATATTTTGAACATATATATTTATAGTTTAAATATAACGCTTTTACGTGCGTTTTCACGCACTATCTTACTCATATCGATATTAGTGTTTTTGTTTATAAGAGAGAAGCTATAAAAGTATATATACTTAAGTTAAGGCGAGTCAGGGAAGAGGGTTATAGGTGAAGATTTCGACCAAAAGAATATATAAGTTGAACAAACAACTGGTTCCAATTAAAGTTACTCAAAACATGCTTAACGAGGGATGTTGGTGTGTTCCTCTTTGCTTTTTAATTTTTAAATTTTAATATTAATCTAATTATATTTATTTTAGGGGAGGGGAATTGTTTTCGCCACTGTTTTTGTATTTTTGCTAAACATTCCACTAGTCTATAAAATCATTGACCCCTTTTCTTCGAATTTTCTCATAATTCACACAAAATGATTCGGTGTGATGGGATGGACGTAATTTTAGTAAGCAAACGTATTCCTCTCCATATTGTAGGAAAATTCCCTACTAAAATGTCACTTCATCATAAAGCAAAAGCGCATTAATTCAAACAACAAAGTATCATTTCTGCACCTTCCAATTCTATTTTCGCAACAACGAACCACAAAATTCATACCATTTTGCATATCTTCTTCAACCAAATAATATTATCGCCATTATTCGAGAATTGCTCAATACAGATAGAGGTGCATATTACCATCAAGGTTAATTGTTGCAACTTGCAAGTGAACAACTTTTATCTTTATTTGCAGTCTGAACATGATTTTTAGAGCATGGCACATCTGATTTTGTTCGACAAAATTTGTTCAATATTGTGTATGTACTATAAAAATGACGTTGTGCTAATTAATATACTAATGAACCGGCATAGTTTAACTGCTAAAAGTATTGGTGCATGCATGATACTCTGTTATTAAAACTAATTAAAAGGTAATATGGTAGTTACAATGTTTAAAAATCATACTATATATATATATATAATACATGTATTTAATTTTAGTTACAAAAATCATGGTGAATGTTGTGTTGTGTTATTGTAACAAATTATTCAACATCCATATCCAGTCGTAATTATTATTATTATTATTATTATTATTATTATTATTATTATTATTATTATTATTATTATTATTATTATTATTATTATACATTCTACAGTAGAGTTTTACAAAAATAACTGTCAAGAGTTTTCGGTTCATTGTTTTAATTAGGAATCGTGTACCAATTGTGAAACTTTAATTTGCATCTTTTATAGAAAGACTAGGTGCGTTAGGTATAATCAGCCTAATAATCTATTGAAAAACTTAAAACAGTAATCTCTTATGTCTAATTAACAATTGTCAATTAATGTGCATACAGCATATATTGATTAGTCTTCCTTATTTGCATAGTTTATTTTTATTTATTGAAGTCTAAATAGTTAGGTAACTGAAATTCATAACTATCAATTTGAAAGCTAAGTTATGTGGAAGAATATGTAAAGAATTAATCTTTTATTTGAGTGTCTTGACTGAAACATATTGAACACTCTAATTTATTATCGAAAGAATAAAATACTAATTAATGTAGCATTTGAGAGGCTTAGTTTGTGACACTCAACGATACGATCCCTCACATAAAAAATGTAACCAACGTTGGGGCAAGGTCGATCATACTTGAGACGGATCTTTGTGAGTCTGACCATGCCCAAATTCAATTAGAAACCACAACTTGTTTGATTCAACCAGTCCGGACGGGTTTAGTGAGACACACAAAGCTCCATCTGTACATGGGGATGATCCTACAGAAAAACACCTCTCAATATTAATTTAATAATTACAAGTTGAACATAAAATTGTAATAATGCATTGTGCATTCTCGAGTTACAAGGCCACAATATTATGGCTAACGCGTTTATGTTGAGACTTATCAATGTAGCAAGTGTAAAATCTAAACACACTAATAATGGCCGCCAAAAACTTAATTAATGATATGCATCTCACATACTAAAAATCCTTAGAAGAATCAAAGAATTGGGAAAAGGAAATGCGATGAAAAAGAAAAAGGGTCAAAAGAAACTTTAGAACCCTTTTTGAATGATTGAATCGATGTATTGCCAAACTTTTTTCTCTCGAAAGCTAAGAGCTAACTTCATTTCAGCTACCAAAATTGCCTTCAAGCTGTCTACCTTTTGGGATTCTTACAAAAAAAAACCTAAAACAAAAGCAGTGAACCAAACATATTTACAATTATGTCCGATCCCATCCAACTTGTACTTAGCCGCTACGGAATTCATGCTTCCATTTTTTTATTTACTATTTTCATATCGGTTAGGTAGTGAGTATTTGCTGTCTTTGCTTTATTTTTATTAATCTACTATTTTCGGAAGATTATTTTAATTAAAGGTTTTAGCTTATACTGTTAGGCTGTCTAAGATATCGCGTGATCGACCTTAGCTACTTTAAATTCGTACAAATTCTTGACGGCTCTACACCAAGAATAGTTAATCATCACAATAATATTAGTTTAATTCTTTAGAATTAGTCCTGCCTACTCAATTTTAGACGTAGTTACTCATTCTTGTCATAACCCTTGTAGTTGTCTTCTCCTTTTTTTATTATTTAAATAAACGATGCTCCACTATTCTGTAATTTTGGGCGGCCGATTAACGAAAAAGTACCGTTTTTCGATGTTGAGTTACTCATTTTTGTAAAACATGGATATATAAGATTGTTAGTTTTCGTTAGTGTATTATTTTTTTAAACGCGAAATCTTGTATAGTTGTATAGTATTAATATGAACCTTTCAATAATATTGGTATTATTTATACATAGCAAATCACGTGAGATTATGACCACATGCTTCGTTTCACGAACTAATTCAGTAGTTATTTGATTTAGTATTGTCTCATCATGATAAAATTACCTAATATATTGTGACACAATTTCGGTGGCGACACAAAGAGAGTTAAATTAATTATTACATTTTTTCGTGTAAATTTTGTAACATTTAGAAAACTAAAAAAAAAAAAAGAACAACTTAATTACACCCTCAAATATTACTAGATTTTGCTGACAAACATAATAACCATACCCATCATAAGAATTCACAAATTTATATTCTGAGTGTTCTTAAAAAAAAATCATGAAACTACTAGAACATTTTATTGTAATGGTTCACATTATCCCAAAAAAGCTAAAAATAAAAATAAAAATAAAAACATACTATCATTAAGCAAAAAACACATTTTTTGTTATTAAAGTCGAGACTTTTCCTCTATGACAGAGAAACTGACGAGATACCTTCGTTAGTCTCCTGGAATTGGAAGTGTTAAACTAATATATGCAAGCCAATTTTAGGTTGTTATATATTTCTATAATATTTTTATTTCACGTCCATTTTACAAATAATGTTATGCATACATATAATCTTTATATTTTTTTAGTGGGGGTGAAAAATTGGGATTCATACGAATCGAGAAAAGACGAGACTATTGTGTATTGGATGTAACCATATAGCGTACCGACAAGATGAGACAAGACTAACGAGCATGATTTCGACGAGACAATCATGCAGCGCTTTAACGAGGTGAGACGAGACTAGCGTGCATTGGAGGCATATAAGTACGAGACGA
>JAYJMF010000036.1:583450-593924 GCA_036873715.1 Salvia sclarea | reverse complement strand
TGTAAATTTTTGCCAAAAAAGGAAATGGGACAAGAAGAATGGGACGACCCAATAAGGAAAGCGGGACAAGAAGAATGGGACGGAGGGAGTATCAAATACAAACCCAAACATGCCCTATTTTATCAATATGAACTAAATACACAAATTATAATTATCTTATAACCGAAACTATTCAATGAGTCTGACATTTGGAGACTTGGATTTTTCGGCCATTTGATTTCTCGTTTTTGTCAATTCATTTAGAAAAATGAATGATCTCATTGTTAAATGGTCGAATAGAACACTGAAAGCAACTAAGGAATTATATTTTCGACATACAAATCTTATTTCTAGACTTTTTCTTGTCAAAATAGTATTTCTATACTATAATTTTAGTGTAAGGATAGTTGAGAAAAAAACGTTAATAAAAAAAAATGGTACAAAAAAGTTAAAAGCTTAAAAAAGTATCTAAAAATACTTTAGAAATTAGAAAATAGGTTGATCCAAGAAAAAATAGTAAGAGTGTATTACACCCTTAATTGATGGTCGTTTGTTTATGTTTCTTTATAGCTTCTCTCGTCCCATTTTTAGTCGAGTACTCTTTTTCTCACCAAGTATTTTTTCCACTGAATTTTTGTTTGATAGATTTTAATGAGGTTCGGCCCTCAATCTGCAATTTGTGCAGTCCGGAGTTTTAGATTTCTTTTTCTTTGTTATAATAAAATAACCTCATTGTAGGAAATTATAAAATAAGTTAAATATAAAATAACAAAACATGAGGCTAATTATATGGTAAAAGTTAATTAAGAAAAAAACTATGAAATACAAACCCAAACATGCCCTATTTTGTCAACATGAACTAAATACACAAATTATAATTATCTTATAATCGAAACTATTCAATGAGTTTGACATTTGGAGATTTGGATTTTTCGGCCATTTGATTTCTCGTTTTTGTCAATTCATTTAGAAAAATGAATGATCTCATTGTAGGAAATAACTTGTTAAATGGTCGAATCGAATTTTGAAAGCAACTAAGGAATTATATTTTCGACATACTAATCTTATTTCTAGACTTTTTCTTGTCAAAATAGAATGTGATTTGTCTAATTAATTTATGGATTTTGGTGTTGTTCTAAAGATGAACGGTGATGGATGGTTCGTCGATTTTGTATTTCACACAAGAACATTGCTAAAAAATAATTTCTCCACTTGCAAAATTTATAGATTGTATATTTAATTGCACATTTTAAAATAGTGTTGAAACTATCAAATGGAGCGTAATTTGTGTTTTGTTTTACAGTATTCTTATAACTAACTAGCTTAATATTGTTGATAATTAACAATCTATGTTCATTAACTTAAAACAAGCTACACAATAAAAAAAAAAAAAAAAAAAACTCATCTAAGTTGTTCTCCTTTCATTCCGTATGTTGAGCTTCTAAAACTAATTGGACTTACATAGTTGCTCAAGCGGTGTGAGAGTGTGAAATCTTTAATATTTAGTTTAGTCATAAATGATAATAGAAGTTTGAGTTAGAATAAGTCCCACGGCTCCTCCCACTAAATCAGAAGAAAATAGTTTTAATTTTAGGTAGTTATAAATCAAATTTGGATCTCATTTTATTGCCACGCGTTAATTTGCAGTGGTAGTGAAGTAACAACCTTATTTAAGATGCATAAACTCATTGACCATAATTTCGCGCGGAAACAAAAGGGCGGAAAGCAGAGAAGAGAGAGAAACAGCCAAATTACATGTCGACCGCACTTCCCCACAGATCTTTTTAAGGAATTAATCAAACACAAATGGAGGTTATTTTATTATAACAAAGAAAAAGAAATCTAAAACTCCAGATTGCACAAGTTGCAGATTGAGGGCCGAACCTCATTATAATCTATCAAATAAAAATTCAGCGGAAAAAATACTTGGTGAAAAAAAGAGTACTCGACTAAAAATGGGACAAGAGAAGCTATAAAGAAACATAAACAAACGGCCATCAATTAAGGCTGTAATGCACTCTTACTATTTTTTCTTGGATCAACCTAGTTTCTAATTTCTAAAGTATTTTTAGATACTTTTTTAAGCTTTTAACTTTTTTATACCATTTTTTTTATTAACGTTTTTTTCTCTACTATCCTCACACTAAAATTATAGTATAGAAATACTATTTTGACAAGAAAAGTCTAGAAATAAGATTTGTATGTCGAAAGTGTAATTCCTTAGTTGCTTTCGGTATTCGATTCGACCATTTAACAAGTTATTTCCTACAATGAGATCATTCATTTTTCTAAATGAATTGACAAAAACGAGAAATCAAATGGCCGAAAAATCCATGTCTCCAAATGTCAAACTCATTGAATAGTTTCGGTTATAAGATAATTATAATTTGTGTATTTAATTCCAGATTTATAAAAAGATATTGACAAAATAGGGCATGTTTGTGTTTGTATTTCTCAGTTTTTTCTTAATTAACTTTTATCATATAATTAGCTTCATGTTTTGTTTTTATATATTTAACTTATTAAAAAAGAAGATGAAATAAAGATGTACACATTACATATGTACAAATTTTTGTAGGGTCAGTTAAATCCTTTATTATGTTTGGTAAATTAAGTAATCAGGATTCAATAATAAACCTTGAGATATTTGTTAGGATTAAATGATTTATAAGTAGGAAAATGAAATAGCCGCCGGCCTGCATGCCATATCTTTCCACGTGGGAAGTGCTCCAAAATCATCTCTTTTTCAACCTTCAAAGTTGAACCACTCACGCCAAGAACACTCCAATTTCACCACCACCAAAACTCGAATCTTGCATCCCCAAATGACAAACTTCCTTTTCTATTTATCTATTCAAAAATAGGAAAGTGAAATTGCCAAATCCTCTTTCAATTTTGACAACAAGATTCATAGAGAGAGGTAGGCGTAGCTGTCATGCTTGTGGGTTGTGGAGAAGATCGTCATCTTAATCTACCACGCTCAATTATATCCTTCCCTTTGTCCCTTCTCAACAAATCTATACTCATGATCCATCTCCTTTCCCCCTTTCATAATTGCAAAACTATATTTTCTTTTTCTACTACTGTTTGGTCACCCACAATCGGCTGATTTCATTTCTCAATTTCCAAGCTCCTCAAAAGGGAGGGCTCGCTTTCCCACAAATGATCAAGGTGGAAGATTGAAAAATAGGTACAATTTCCATTCAATTCGCATGAATTTGTGATCAATTAGGGTTGTGTAACTTGAGATTGATGTGTTCACAGTGTGAGATCGATGGCGAGTCCCGTGGAACCCCCAAATGGATTTAGCCCAATAGGAAAGCATTACTACACAATGTGGCATACCTTGTTCGAAATCGACACCAAATATGTCCCCATCAAAGGCATCGGGAGAGGGGCTTATGGTGTGGTCTGCTCTTCCATAAACAGGGAGACCAACGAGAGGGTTGCGATCAAGAAGATCAACAATGTGTTTGGGAATCGCGTGGATGCGTTGAGGACTCTGCGAGAGCTGATGCTGCTGCGATGCATCAAGCATGAGAACGTCATCGCCCTCAAGGATGTCATGATGCCCTCCAATTGGAGGGATTTTAAGGATGTTTATCTCGTTTACGAGTTGATGGACACTGATCTTCATCAGATTATCAAGTCCTCGCAGCCTCTCTCCAGTCATCACTGCAAGTACTTCATCTTTCAGGTTGCTCTGCTCTGCTCTGTTCTTCATCTTATGTCTTCATTTTACTTGCAATGTTGTTTTTCAAGATGGTCAAAAATGAGTTGTATGCATATCTACTTACCTGTGCTTGTGCTATAAATGAAAGATGATAGAAGCGATAATATGCTCCGTCTTTTTGGATTCTCTCATACATGATTGAATACTAGGTTGCCCTTTGACATTGCCATCAATTACCTACCTCATCATAGTTTTAAGACACGAGAAAGGAAGAATTGCTTTGAGGCTGCAGAATCCTTTCCAAATGAAATCTTCTATTTCGATTCGTGCATAGATGCAATAATGCTTGCTTACATAAAACAACGTGGTTGGGTGCAGCTGCTTAGGGGGTTAAAGTATCTACATTCTGCAAACATTCTACACCGGGACCTGAAACCGGGGAACCTCCTCGTGAACGCTGACTGTCAGCTAAAGATATGTGATTTTGGACTTGCACGAACCAGCAGAGACAACGGGCAATTCATGACTGAATACGTAGTCACGAGATGGTATCGTGCACCAGAGCTGCTTCTTTCCTGTGACAATTACGGGACCTCCATTGATATCTGGTCCGTGGGTTGCATCTTAGCAGAAATTCTTGGCCGGAAACCAATCTTTCCAGGAACTGACAGCCTGAGTCAGCTCAGACTTATCATCAGTGTTCTTGGCAGCCAATCTGAGGCTGATCTCAAGTTCATAGACAATGCAAAGGCGAGGACGTACGTGCAGTCGCTCCACTTTCCCGGAAGAGTGCAATTTTCGTCTTTATATCCGCATGCGGACCCTTTGGCGATAGATTTGCTAGAGAGGATGCTTGTATTTGATCCTACCAAAAGAATAAGTGTTGCAGAGGCGCTCTGCCATCCTTACATTGCAAGTCTGTACGATCCGAGCTGCAACCCTCCGGCCCAATACAGGATCAATGTCGACATAGATGAGAATATGGGAGAACCAGTCATTAGAGAGATGATGTTGAGAGAGATGCTCTATTACCACCCTGAAGCTGCCTATGCCAGTGCCATATATTAAGTGTGCTTGTAGAAGAATGTGAGCAAGTGAAGGAACAATGAAGAACAGCAAAAGAGGAATCAAGCTCTCTTCTCTGCTGTTATGAGGAATTCTACGTATTCCTGTTTGGCTTTGAAGGTTATGGTGAAGATGGATGCAGCATGCAGGAGCTTATAATTAAGTCATAATGAAGATATATTCATGAGACTCATATTTCATCATGATGTGTAACTTGTGTATCAATTAATTTTTTGGTTTGAGAATGTATGTCAGGCCATTGCTATAAATTTTGTTATACAGTAGCATTTTTATTTGTTTTTGAAGAAGAAGTTATAGCATAGTTCTTATAGATGCAGATGCTGCTTGATCAAGATTGTGAGCTCTATACTAGAGCGGTTTCTGGTGTTTGAAGATTAAGTCTGAAATAATAGATTATTGGAAAAATATAATAAATTTGTGTGGAGAGCAAGGAAAAAGTGTGATTGTATCCTTTGTCTTATTTTGTTCTTAACGGTAAGTATGCCCAGCTTTTTTAACCTAACACCCAAAATTATGCCAAATCTGACCCTCCTCTCTCTTACTTCTCACCTAGTTACACCTTTGGTCAGGTATTAACTATTTTATCACTATAAGCCAACACGCCGCACTAAATCTATTTTTTCTATCAAACTTCCCTAGAAATTAAGATATATGTTGAAAACATTATAAAGCAAATCTTAGACCATCTGCAATTGTTTTTCTGCAGAATTCGAGATAAGACTTAAAGATTTTTATGCAGATTTTAAAAACTTCTATGTACAATCTACAGATCTTAGCCAATAGGTGGTCTTGGATCTCCGGAACAATCTCAGAGAAAATATCTCGAGAGAGGGTTAGGGGAGAAAGAACACAACACTTGCATTTGCAGGGTTTGGGGAGAAAGAACATAACACTTGCATTCAATGCGTGCGGGATGGGCCGGCCATACCTCTGAGTCCGTGAGAATTCAAGTCGGTTTGATCTGGTTTGGATCGGGTTGTTGTAAGTGATAGTTTTTGCGACTAAAATCAACAATTTTTGTGAACATAAAAGAACACTTGTTATGAATAAAGTAATTCAAGTCAGTTTGATCTGGTTTGGACATTACAAATATCACTACTCTACAGACATTACACAGTTTACTTATGTATTAATTCCTCTAAATGTAGAAACAGAAACACATACAAAATAGTGCATCAACCCTTTGGTGATAAAATTAACTCAAACTTATAGTAGTCTCATGTAAGCCATCTCCACAAAACTCAAGAACCTTCTAGCCTCATCTATGGAAAATTATCCTCGCTACGTGATAAATTCAAACAAATCACAGGGAAATCTATCGATTAATATATTTTTCTAACCATAAGAATAGAAACTGTGAGCACATCGATTCTTCCATTACTGCGAGAAGCTACCATTAATCTGATCAACTTTGGTTGTGTATAAAAAAAGAAGTGATTACCGAAGATAAGTAGATGAAACCCAAAGGATAATGTAGCTTATTAATGAAGTCGTCACTTCCAAGCTTCTTGGCCCTTTGAGTATTGGTGGCATCACAGACACCATCAAGAACGTTCCTAGAAGCCACGAAACAGCAAAGCTCCCCGCCCTGAACAGATATAATAACAATTAGCAGCAAGAAAAGAAATCAAACATTTATTTCCAAAAGTCGTAGTTATATTTGAACTACAAAACAGCTCTCATTATTGATTTGATGCTTCTTCTTCATAAGAAATCACTCTTTCAACACAGAAAATCATACTATCATGTAATTGGTCAGTAAATAACATCCTTTCAATTGAAACTTGAGGACTTACCCATAGAGAAAAGCACGTAATTTGTTCTTGAGGCGATCATGAATGAAGTACATTGTGGCTATCAAAGAAATAGCAACTTGAAGCGTTGGGCCTTCTTCCGTTGGAAATAGTACAGTCAGCACTCCAAGTACTAAGAAGGCAATGGAAGTTTTTACAATGACTGTTGTGGATGGGGTTCTAAACCTGCTTGTGACAGCCTGGACATATTTATGCTGAGTTACTTCCCTGACCTTTTTCTTAACGTTGATCTTAGGATTCTTCCTTTCGTAAAATTTTTGCATAATGATTTTATCATGTGCTGCTTCAATTGCATCCACACTGGCCTTGTGCCCTCCGTATGTTTGTATAAGGAAGTTCCTAGCAGATTGAATTTCATCTTCTGAAGCTTCCTTACTGATTCCCAGTCGCTTGTAAGGATCCTTCACGTTAATTCTAGGGAATATAACTGCACCAAGAGGAAGAAACAGAATGAAGATTCAGAACCACCAACCTCCACATCCAAAACTTATAATGCTATTACGAGACTATGAGGGGTATTGACAATGCTAACGTGAGATTATGAGCAGGTGAAACAAGCAGCAATGAACGAGTTATGTATAAAACATGCGATTAAAAGTCATCTCATGAAGCCCCAAAGTTGAAGAGCATGCCGAGTATCACAATATGTACAAATTTGTAGATGAACCCAGCTAGAAGAACCCTTAATTCTTTAAATGCCGTACATGTAAAATAGGTGATCATTTCTATTCGAAATTATTAAAAAATTTAGGGATAGTTGAAATATAACAATTGGGACGAGCAATAGTAACACAAGTCCAAATTTATTATAGACCTTACAGATTAGTATAAGTTACATAAGAAGTAGAAAGTAAAAGGTTTCCTCCTGCTAGACTCAAAGGCTCAAATAAATGAATTCAAGTTGGCATAATTTTCTTAATTTCAGCATCACATACTCATAACAATTTCCAGAAATTGGCATTTCAATTAAACAAAACTCTTTCAAGGAGCACAGAATCACAAAGGCGAGAAAGCGCTAATTTTACCAAAAAAAGCTTAAGTAATTATGGGACAAGGAAAAATCGCAAAACTACCAGTTGAGTCATTACTAGAATCTCCAAAAGTAGCATCCATTGCACACTTAACAGAAGGCACTCTCTGTTTGCATCTCCAAGTTGATACAGCCAAACCATTTCTACATGATTGTAAATACAAGAGGTTAAAGACAACTAATTATGCATACAAAAACTATATGTGAACTGAGACGATTTTACCTTTCCAACAAAAGAAGATTTGTAGATAGCCCAAAACTAGGAACAAATGAGAATTGCTTCTTATGTGATCCTAGCCTTCTAGCTGGTAAACCAATATTATATCTCAAGGGACTACAAGTTAACGCGGATGACATTGCTGCTAGGCAAGTGTAAAGTGTTGCTAATTTATGCGATAAATGAAAAGCTGCAGAGTTCAACAAGACAAAAATAAGAGAAGAAAGATATAGATTAAAGGATCTCAGGTGCACCAACTCAGTTTAGAACAAAACTACAAACATGCTGTCAATATAGTGACCATAATATCAATAAAGAATAACCAATAGCAATTACATGTAAGATAAACTGAGGAAAGAAAATTAAAACAAGTCCTGGTAACATGACATAGATCATAAAATCGTTGTGCCTAAAGTAACACTAAAGTAGTGTGCAAGAAGCTTTGTTAAATCCATTAAACGACATTGTACCATCCATAGCCAACTGATCACTCATAGACACATCAAAGTCTAGCCATGGATATCCTTCACATTCAAAAGTCCATGAATCACGTCAAACACATATGCATTACACATGCAGTCGCCATACGCCAAGAAGGCCCAATACATAAATTGCAAATCAATGCATCCCAACTCATTTAACCAAATAACTGCAAATCACTGTTCTATATGAATCTAATCTTAACAAGAAAAAGGAAGTATCAGAGCCTTCTCCATGGATTGCAACTTTTCCTCCTGAGAAAAGAGGAAAAGGAGCCTTAAGAAAATGAACTCTCTATTCCCGAAAATGAAACTCACATTTTTTCTTGCCAAACATTTTTCACAACCGTAAGCCTAGGTCAATTTCTAAAGTTCTATTACCAATTATATTTTTATGCAATTTCCTTCCACCAATTGATTCATGGCTCAACATTTTCCGCAAACAAACACTGTTTTACCCAAATTAGTAAACGAACGAAGGAATTCAAATATCCAATGTCTTCGTCCCCTAAGACGAGAAGATACAGAATACACAAAGCGAAGGCACAAATTAGACCCAAAATTTGACGATTTCGACATCAGCGATTGCACAAAACGGCAAGCGAACTGGTGCTACCTCAGCTTCTTTTAGCCAAATAAATAGCGAAATGCAGGCGCAAACAATTCTTATTTATCCAAAAAACGGAAAACGAAGGGATTAACAAAGCATACTAAGAAAACAAATCAGAGAAGTACCTAGCTAGAAGTAGTAGCAGAGAAGCAATCACAGAAGAGGCCGCTGTGGATAAAAGAGTTTGGAAAAGAGGAGAGAAAGAGAGAAAAGAGTAAGAAGTGAGAAGAAGAAGGGTTTTAGATTCAATTTAAATCGATATATCCAAATGGATGTAGAACATTACCATCAATCCGTTGTAGTCTAGTTGGTTAGGATACTCGGCTCTCACCCGAGAGACCCGGGTTCAAGTCCCGGCAACGGAATTAATTTTTTTTTTAGTTTTTTCTTATTTTTCTTTTCTAATTCGGCTTTAAATTATTTGTTGTTTTCTTATTTTATAGTTTTGCTTTAATTTATTGATCCAGTTCACATCTATGGTCCCAAATAAGCATATAATTTGTTCATAGAGATGTCAACTGTTGAGCTGGGCCGGCCCAGCCCAATTGACAACTTTAATTACTCATCCTCTCAAAAATGTCATTAGTATTTATAGGGGATGCAAAAATGCCTTAAGATAAATTTTGGTCCAACAATGCTTTTAATATTTATAGTGAGAGTCCAGAAATACCTTTATTTTGGTACAACAATATTGCTCTTAATATTTATAGTGAGATGCAGAATTACTTTTAAAATAAGTTTAGTCGAAAAGATACAAATTCTCAAATAAATAATGCATTCATGTACTTAAATCTAACAATAAGCATAACACTCTCAATTTCGCTCTTTCTTTCTTAATTTTTAGCGGGAGACAAAATAAACAAGATAAATAAAAATACAATAAAACAAAATGTTTCTATGCAATTTAATGTTTAATTATTTATACAAAATTGAACGTTATTAATTTGTATTTTCATTAATAAGTGTTAACTTTAGTCTATTGACTTAGATATGACTACATTGTGAAATTTCTTCTTGGATATCTTCTCGTTGATCTTAGGCATCTATTAAAGTCTTATTTTTCTAATTAGAAAATAAAAATAAGTAACTTTAATTATTATGCATTATTAATAGGTTAAAGTTAATACTTATTAATGAAAGACTAAAATTAATAATTTTCAACTTTGTAAGTATACTAAATACTTTCTCCGTCCCACTAAACATGACACCCTTTCTATTTTGAGTTGTCCCATTAGTAATGGCACAAGTCTAAAAAGAAAATAAATTTGCCTTAACAATTAGTCAACAAAAGTGGTGTAACCACTTTACTCACAAAAACATCACTTTCTTAATCTCCATCTTCAAAAGTAGGATGTCATGTTTAGTGGGACAGAGGGGGTCGCAATTATAATGTTTACACTAAATTGTAAAAATAATAACTTAATTTGCACTATTTATTTGAAAATTTATATATTCTTTTTGTACATTAT
Organism: Salvia sclarea; assembly: GCA_036873715.1. Classification (NCBI taxonomy): domain Eukaryota; kingdom Viridiplantae; phylum Streptophyta; class Magnoliopsida; order Lamiales; family Lamiaceae; genus Salvia; species Salvia sclarea. Next base: position 583,567 of record JAYJMF010000036.1, on the reverse strand, counting down.
AAACATTATGTTGAGTCCCAGAGGGCGACTGAACTGGTGTATGGGGGGGGGGGTGAATACACCAGTGGGTTCTTTTCGAAATAAGATACAAGACAAACAGAGTTAATTTTTAAAAAA
>JAYJMF010000036.1:520765-540836 GCA_036873715.1 Salvia sclarea | reverse complement strand
ACCAAAATTCTAAGGCATGTCTAGGAGGTTTTGGGATCATTAAAACAATGAATTTTACTACATATATTTTCCCAACAATTTGCTTACAAAATTTATACATATTTACGGTCTCAAATGTATAATTTGAGAAGCGTTCTATTAGTGATATTAATTCAGTTACCTTTTAATAATAATAATAATAATAATAATAATAATAATAATAATAATAATAATAATAATAATTGACGTTTATAGTGTTTTATGTCCCCAACTTATGTTTATCCACAATATGTCCTGGTCTTTCAACTTTTTCCATATTATGTCATCCATCACAAAATCTAAGGACGGATGGAATGATGACTCATCATGTCGAATTCTCACATGAACTTTTTTAATCTACGACAAAATCAAAACGACATCGCATTATATCCTTATAAAAGCAAAATATAAATTTTGTCAGATCACTGGATACGACACTCAATAATATACATGAGTAATACACGTTATGCATATGACTGGCGTTGTAAGTGGGCTTCTAGAGGGTTTCTATTTTTTGGAGAGGTATAAAACAATGTCATTTTAATATTGCCATGAAAAAAAAAGTCCACGTAAGAATTCTGCGAGGTGAGTCATCATTCCATCGCCGGATTATGAGATGGGGTACATATTATGAAATAACACAAGTTGGAGAAATATTATGAAAAAGTTGAAAGTTGGGAACACAAAACACAAATAATAGTTCGACCACCTCTAATGATGTTTATAAAGAAGTTCTAACTCTATAAACTTACTAATTTGTATTTTTATTTTTTGTTTTAATATTGACTATGAACAACTCTATATTTATTTCTTATTTTATTCTCATAACAGTACATACATACATGTTTGAAATGTAATGATAAAGTTATAGAAAAAAACGAATTAACTAATAAATATTTACCTCATACAATATTACACAATATTAATTAAAATATAATAAAATATTTTTAAAAAATCTATATCAATTAACCCCGCGCATACGCGCGTGTAATACAAGTTGAAAGTAATAATAGATCATTATCATTATAAAATTTATCATTTTACTTAGATGCATTTGAATAATCCAAATCGTCCACATTACCCAATAGATTATAAATTTAAAATCTAGCAGGTCTAAGCTACAATATTGAGGTAGAGTTTTTTTATCATATATTTAAATTTAGTTTATATAAAATAGTAGTATTATATAACTTCTAAAAAGTGTATAAAACAATTGGTATATTTTACAAATTTATAATAAAACGGTGGTGCTTTTGCATATTTTTACAAAATACAATATAGATTCTTGAGCAAAGTATGAATATAATTAAATTGATGAAAAGAAATATTTGATTCTTATTATTAATGCTTCATAATTAAAATAGATTTAATAAAATAGAATGTAAAACTAACTTATTATATTGATAATTGCAATTTGCAAACATTAAAAACTCATTTATATCTAAAAAAACATCAAAGACTTATTTATACCTTGAAAGATATTTGAGCCTTTTATGATTTTATCAAATATTATGTAGATGTAGATTGCTGAAAAAAGGAAAAGATTTAGCGTGAACCCGGTTCGCTAAACCCTAGCCACTAAACCCTCAAGAGTCAGGTCCCTCACCAATTTTGAACTGTTAACAATCGGAATTCCAAAACCGCTAATCCTCACTTCAAAATTCTCTCTCCATCGCCGCGGCAGAAAAGAGGGAATTGAGAATTGAGGAAAACAATGAGGAAGAAGGTTGACGAACGAATTAGGACCCTAATTGAAAATGGCGTCAAAACCCGTCACCGCTCCATGTTCGTCATCATCGGTGATAAGTCACGCGACCAGGTATGTAATCCGCAATATTTGTGCTTCGCAGCGTGAGTTTGTTTGAATTTCGCCTACTTTTTATTCGTCGAGTGAGCTTAATATTTCTTTTTTCTGAGAACAGATTGTGAATTTGCATTACATGTTGAGCAAATCGGTTGTCAAGTCGCGGCCGAGTGTGTTATGGTGCTACAAGGACAAACTTGAGCTTAGCAGGTTTTGTTATACTTTCCAATTATTTCTTTATGAGGCAAGCTTAAAGCTTCATGTCAGTTAGTATTGATTTTGTTTATCAGTAATTGAGTTTCATTGTTGAGGAGGAAAAGGTTCTAAATTTAAGAATCTTTAGATAGAATCAGGCATATTCTTGGTTGCATAGGCTGACCTTCATAATCTGGTTATAGAGGCGATTAGTTGCTGATCCTGAATTTGCGTTCATAGCTTATGACAATTCTAATTCAATAATCATGTAGTAACACATTTAAGCAGCTGCTGGATGAGATTTTACTGTAAAAATATGTGCTGGTTAATTCTTGATGTTTTGTTATCTCCACAACACATTTATGTAAACTGCTTAGCGTCTCTGGCGCACTGGGTCCTATATGGTTCAGGCAAGATTATTATATATTTGGCAGTTTTGTCTAACCTTGTTCTCTATGAAAAAATCTTTTATTTTTTACTTGGTCATATATTCTACTTTTAATCTATTTTGGGTCTCTTTATACATTGACTAATTTCCAAATGCCTATCTTGGCACACATAAATTTCTCTTGAGTATTCATGTAGTTGATTTTTTTTTTAATTATGTAGTCACAAAAAGAAGCGGGCAAAGCAAGTGAAGAAACTAATGCAGAGGGGCTTGTTGGATGCTGAGAAGGCTGATCCCTTTTCACTTTTTGTCGAAACTGCTGGTATAACATATTGCTTATACAAAGATTCTGAAAGAATTCTTGGTAACACTTTTGGCATGTGTATATTACAGGTACAATCTACTAAATCCCATTGTCATTTATTAGCAAAAAATAGCATTTAAAATTTTAACTTTTCTGTTTTTACGCTAGGATTTTGAAGCGTTGACGCCAAATCTTCTAGCTAGAACTATTGAAACTGTTGAAGGTGGTGGATTGATAGTATTGCTGCTCCGTTCTCTTTCCTCACTCACTAGTCTTTACACTATGGTTATGGTATTGCCACAAATTCAACTTATGCAAGAAACAAAAAATTACTTTATTCATTGACACCTTTTCTTTATTTTTTGTACTAATTTTTAGTCCACTTACTAAACTTGATTAATGTCAGGATGTTCATGAGAGATTCCGTACAGAATCTCATTCTCGTGCTACTGGGCGCTTCAATGAGCGTTTCTTACTTTCACTTGCTTCCTGCAAATCTTGCATTGTTATGGATGATGAACTAAACATTTTGCCGATTTCTTCCCATATGAAGTCAATCACACAGTTGCCGGTTCAAGAGGTATATTGCGTTTTATAGTATTATGTTAAACTTAATAAACTAAAATATTAACAACCATGTACCATCCTTTTAAAATCCTTTTGTGGTATTATAAAGTAAAAATGCTTCATGATGAGTTATTATTCGGTTCCATAATGCTGTGGGACATGTTCTGCCAGTTCCTCCTGACTTTAGTTCCTTTCTTAATTTCTGCTTGAATGTATTGCTAGCAATAAGAAAACTTGCTGCTCCGTGGAACTTTATGTGATTGTTGCTATTAATATTTGGTTATGAAAGGATTCCGAAGGACTTTCAGAAGCTGAAAGAGAACTGAAGAGTTTGAAGGAACAACTGAATGGTGAAACTCCTGTTGGTCCTCTAATTAAAAAATGCTGCACAATGGACCAGGTATTAGTTATTTGGTTGTCAGTAAACTATCAATAGACATTGATTCAGTTTGATTGTATATTCTTGTCTTTTAAATAGGGGAAAGCTGTTGTTGCATTCCTTGATGCAATTCTGGACAAGAACCTCAGAAGTACAGTAGCTTTGCTTGCTGGTCGTGGTCGTGGGAAATCAGCTGCTCTTGGTCTGGCAATTGCTGGGGCTGTTGCAGCTGGGTAATGTGCTATATAACATATTTGATAACCTTCTTCCTTCCTTGTGCTCCAATTTTCTTGAACTTCTCTATTTTGACATGAAAATATCGTGACTGTAGATATTCCAATATTTTTGTGACTGCACCAAGCCCAGAGAACTTGAAGACCCTGTTTGAATTTGTATGCAAGGGATTTGAAATGCTTGATTACATGGTATGTGCCCCACCGTTTCTTGTTTATAATTGAAGAAAAGCCGATCCACATTTTTTCATTGCCCAAAAGAATTTTTATTTCGTAACCAGTTGCTGAACTTATGCTGATACAGAATATGTATGTGAGGAATAAGTGTATTTTGTTAAGTTTCTACATCATTGTGTGTTCTCCTTGTAGGAGCACTTGGATTATGATGTGGTGAAAAGCACAAACCCTGACTTTAAGAGGGCAACTGTGCGAATCAATATTTACAAACAGCACAGACAGACTATTCAGGTACGTAGAAATGTGATGGTAAAATCTTCCATCCCACTTTTACGGGCAAAGTATTAGTCGTATCTGCTGGTCTTTGGACTTCACTTTTATTGAGTTAGTAGCAGCAGTTTGTTTTAAAACATGGGATTTGTTTAGATCGATGTTGTAAAAAGCTTAAGGCGGATCTGAGGCGTTTTGTCTTAGTGAGGCGAGGTGCTCTGAGGTGTAAGCCTCAGAATAAAGACAAAAAAAATCATAAAATAAATCTAAAACAATAGATAGCGAGCCAAATATAGAATTTAAGGGTTAGATAAGTCTTAAAAGCATCAAATTAAAGAGAAAACTTGTGCATAATTCATCAGATATTCAAATATCAAAGTGAGAAGACGAGGCGCAACTGGAGTGCGTTGCCTCTTTCTTTTCTTTTAAATTTTGATAGATAAATTTTATTTTCACGAGATAGGTTTAAATCTGACTGGGCTTCCTGGTTTAATTAAATCTGGGCCCAAAATTAGGCATCAAAACCCTAAATATGCTATGACCGCCTCGGAGCCACCTCAACCTGGCGAGGCTTAAGCCTCAGAAACTGTGATTGATGCAATTGCTTTGAGACGTTTTGCGCCGCCTCATTCGTTTTTTACTACACTGGTTTAGATTGCCTGCTAGTCTGCTACTACTGCTCTCAATAAAGTATGCTACTCACCCTGGCAAGGCTTAAGCCTCAGAAACTGTTATTGAGGCGACTGCTTTGAGACGTTTCTGGGCTGCCTCATTCGTTTTTTACAACACTGGTTTAGATCGCCTGCTACTACTGCTCTCAATAAAGTATGCTACTCAAATTAAACAAGAAAAGAAATGGCTTTCTGTTGTTTGCTTCTTTTTTGGTTTATGGTCATATTCTTTAAACAAGGAAATGTTGCTATATAACTTTATCCTAATGATACTGCAGTACATTCAGCCACATGAACATGAAAAGCTCTCACAAGTAGAATTGCTGGTTATTGATGAAGCGGCAGCTATACCTTTGCCAATTGTAAAGTCTTTGCTTGGTCCTTATCTTGTATTCCTCTCATCAACAGTAAATGGGTATGACATATGTTGCTCACATTTAGTTTGTATTCCTTTCTACTTTCTTGGTTTTTAATTTATGCATTTAAGCTAATGGTGTTAAAGCAACTACTTATTTAATTTTCTGTGTTTCTAAAGGTATGAAGGTACGGGAAGGTCATTATCATTAAAACTGCTGCAGCAACTTGAGGAACAAGATCGAATTTCAAGCAAAAGTGTGGATACTGCTGTTTCAGGTCCTTCAACATTTCTTTCTAGTCATGGCATCCTAGTCAATCTTGTATTTAGTTCCTATTGGTGACAGTTGTTTCTTTGTACGTTTAATTGATGACAGGTTGAGAGTCTCTTTAATTCCTTTGCCTAAGTTCTGTTGAGTTCTCTGTTTATAGTTGAAATGAGCTGCTACCTCATTATTTTGCATCATCATTGGTGGATTTTCAGAACATGTTACTCTGTTTTTAAAATCTTGTAAACTTGTGGAAGCATAGACTGAAACTAAGAGCACAGACTTCCTTTGGAACAGAATGCAGAAATGATGGAATGTAGTTAGTACATATGAGTGGTCACTTCCAGTCATGAACCAGGACTCTTGTGTTAGGTAATGGCAATGAATAGTTAACTTAAGCTACAAGTATGAAATTCTGTTGTCTTGTATATCGGCCATCATGACAGGAAAAAAGAAGTCATTACCTCATAAAACAATGAAATGGAGCAGCATTGTTATTGGGCTCAAGTTATTCTGTCTTGTTTTTGTTATTTGATCTTTGTAGAATAGCTTAGTGTTATTTCTGACTAATGTCCTTTCTTACTCCTGTATTGTATGTGCAATTGTACGGTGACTGACCATTTATACTTTTTGGAATTTGTTGTATTATGTTGATGAATTTTCTCTAAGATGGGGACTACCTTCCGGAAGGCAATGGTGTTCTACCTTAGTATCACTTCACTAGATATATATTTGTATCTATTTTGATAAAAATCAGATTGATTCTAACTCTGAGATATTTTTATAGTCCCAAAGACTCTGTAGATATGTATTTGTATCCATTTCAATCTGTTGAGGATGATATGAAAGCGGAGTTGCATACAAGAAAAAGTTACAATCCAATTTTGATCTGTCTTCAAGTCATATTTGTTATTTTTCTAAAAACAATATGGTCTTCTTCTCTGTTGGAAAATAAATCATTGTATTCTTTTATTGGCTCTTCTGTTTGTAGATATGCTCATTATGGTTTTAATGCAAGTATTTGTCCTAATGCCAATAAACTTCACTTGTAGGCCGATTCAAAAAGATTGAATTAAGTGAAGCCATCAGATATGCCTCTGGCGATCCAATTGAATCCTGGCTTCATACTTTGCTATGTCTGGATGTAGCGAATTCCATTCCTAGTATAAGCAGGTTATATTTATAAGATGTCAGTTGAATGAAGGTGGAAAAGCATCCTGTTACTGCTAAGCTAATTGAAATTCTTCATATATCAGGCTACCTCCACCTAGTGAATGTGACCTGTATTACGTCAATCGAGACACACTATTCTCCTATCACAGAGATAGTGAATTGTTCTTGCAGGTAAGCATGCACAAACATAAGCATTTGTGTATATATTAATATGTACATGTATGTGGGTTATAGTGAGAAAGTATAAAGTTATTGCACTAGATTCAGTGAACAATTATACATCAAGTGCAACGTCATCACAGTGCAGCAATTATATACATTATGTGCAATAATATTCCTGCAACAATAATTGTATTCTCACGATAACCTACCCATATACACACACACACACACACACACACATATATATATGCTGCTATACATTCTTTACCTGTCTTCTAACTAATGTGGTGATTTACTTATTTCTGTTCAGAGGATGATGGCTCTCTATGTTGCTTCTCACTACAAGAATTCTCCAAATGACTTGCAATTGATAGCTGATGCCCCAGCTCACCACTTATTTGTGCTACTTGGTACATCTGATTATATCACTTCATTTGTTTACCGTTGTTACTGTTATTTGCATATTTACCCTTCATCCAACAGGTCCTGTTGATGAGTCCAAAAATCATCTTCCTGATATTCTGTGTGTGATTCAGGTATGCCGTTCTACTGCGTGATCTAATATGTTAGTTCATTTCTTGACCATTAGGTGATATGTGATATAACCACTATCTAAAGTAAAAAATTATATTTTGATATGCTAAATAAATGTGCTTAAACTTTATATTAACTCATTGTGCTAGCTAGACAAATCGTGGTATGTGTTTCAGTTAACACTTCTTATTATGTCTTCACTGATAACTGTGCATTTCTATATATCATACTTGTTTAGCCGTAAAATGGAGCATTCATGGTTGTAGATGTCATTATGAAAGTTTGTGGCATTTATGCACATTATAAATTCCCCTTCATCTGGTCGGTCCTTGACCTTGACTTGAATTAGATAATGAAAAAGCTGACTACTTTGTCCATTTTCTAATTCAAGTCATATGCTCAACTTCTTTTCTTGATTACTTTTATCTCTTTTCTGTTGTCTATTTTGTTATTGTATATGCCTTCAAAAAGCTTTTTTCCTTGCCCTATTCTGAGCCTTTATGACCATGCGTCTTCTCCTAATTGAATTGGTTGAATTTTGATGGGTCCACTAAAGTTGATGGTCTAGAACCACATATTTCCTAGTATAAGTAGGCGGCTCCAGTCTTCATTATATACATCATTCCTTACATAATAAGATGGAGAGGAAATAGCTGGGTACAACCTCTGTCTATTTGTAGCATCATAGTTCATCTGGATGTTACAGTTACATTCTATTATTGTCATGTTTTTTTTTGTTCTGTTTTCTTTTTCCTCCTCAAATCTAAATAGATGTCTGAAACAGCATTGGCATTTCTATGTATTAGTGCATAAAAATTAGGACTAATGACTGTATTTCTACTGGTGGATGTTCATACTTAGATTTGCTTCGAGGGACAAATCTCTCGTAAATCTGCCCTTCGAAGCTTAAGTGATGGCCACCAGCCATCTGGAGATCAGATACCCTGGAAATTTTGCGAGCAGTTTCGGGACACGGTTTTCCCAAGTCTTTCAGGCGCACGAATTGTACGTATTGCGACACATCCTAGTGCAATGAGGGTAAGTTCTAGGACCACTTTCATTACATGCATGGATAGTGTTCATCCTTCCCTGAATAACATGCTTTATATATATGCAGCTTGGCTATGGTACAGCTGCAGTTGACCTTTTAACAAGGTAAGCTTATTTTCTCTCACTGTTTGCCAAGGTTTTAATATGCGATCTCTGCCTCGAGGCGATTTCCTGATGCCTCACGAGCATAAGCCTCGAGGCGTAAATGCACCTTGGTAAAAGTATTTGCACAGTGAGAATACTATGATAACAAAATGCAAATTTCAGTGCAAAAACTTTGTGCATTAGGTGCAAAGATATTGTACGTTATGTGCAGGTTCTCACGTTCTCACGTTAAAAAGTGTTTTTATTTGAACCTCTTCCTATTTATATAAATACCTAATATAAGAAAACACATAAAATTAGGCAAAAGTTTCCAGGGCATGCTTATGTATATGATCATATAATACCTTTATCAGAGATTGAAGCCTCTAGACAAATTTCTCGAATAGGAAAAAGAAACTATTTAAGAAATTATATATAGCTACAATAAGAATAGGAAAAAGAAACTAACTAAGGAAATATAAAATTAAACAAGGATATAATCAAACTTAGTCTCCTTCACTACGTAATAAAACACTAACTAAATTATACTAGCACTACAAATAAGTCTCTAACTTTTAAATTAGTTGTATTTCTACATATTTGGATTTTTTCAATGTGTAACTATGTAACATGGAGTTACTGTTGTTTCAGTACCTCTTATTAAGGGTGTTATTTAACAGAAGTTTTCCTATACAAATGATAATCTGTTGGAGAAATGCCAATAAAATTTTGCTGCTTATAGGTATTTTGAGGGCCAACTGTCTGCAATCTCTGAAATAGATGCTGAAGAACTTCCAGAGGATTCTCCAGTCACAGTTATTGAGGCTGCAGATAAGGTTCGGTCTATTCTGTACTTTTTCTTTCTTAGTTATGTGGTTTATATCTTTGGTTTCTTTTCCTACTTCACTCCTTTTTATGTTTTTGCTAAGAGGATGCCTACCTGATGGCATGCCATGATATGTTAAACATTGTTATCATATATGCTCCTGGTCCTGGGAGAAACTGTTTTGTGGCGTACTGTTTTGTCATCTTCTCTCGAAATCTATGCTATGCCCTACATGTGAAAAAGAAGCTGCGCGTTTGCACCATACCTTCACAATTTAAGAAGCTGCACATAAAACTACCACTAAACGGTGTATACCCTGCCAAATCTGCTTTTTCCCCTTAAGTTTTTGGGGGCTTTCTGGAAAATATTAGTTCAACTAATAATTTTTGAACTTTTGTTGGTATTGATCTTTGTCTGACCTCTTGACGTAACTCGAAACATAACATGGCTGCAGGCATCTCTGCTTGAAGAAAATGTGAAGCCTAGAATTGATCTTCCCCCGTTGCTCGTACCTCTCCGTGAGCGGAGACCAGAAAAGCTCCACTACCTAGGAGTCTCTTTCGGGCTTACTCAAGATCTTTTCCGCTTTTGGAGAAAACATGGTTTTGCTCCATTCTACATTAGCCAAGTTGCGGTAAGATTGAAGCATTTATCCTGTTCATTCTGTATTTATATATTTCAATTTAGTGAATGAATTGGTTCATCATTTCAATGATCAGAATGCTGTGACTGGTGAGCATACGTGCATGATTCTGAAGCCATTACATAGTGATGACATTGAATCTAATAAATCAGATCCATTGGGCTTCTTCAGCCCCTTTTATCAAGGTTTGTCCAAATTGACGCTCACAAGTTTTTTTGCATCCAGAAAGAAATTTACTCATGCATTCCATATTGATCTCAGTGTTCAGGAGGAGATTTATTAAGTTTCTAGCTCGTGCATTTCGTGAAATGGAGTACAAGCTTGCCATGAGGTATATATCTGATATTTTGTAATCATCTTTGGAGAGCCTTCTTCAGTTTTATGCTCATGGCTTAATGGCTTCTGCAGCATTTTGGATCCAAAAATCAACTTCCCAGATCAAGATACAACATCATCCTCTTCCAGTGGAAAATTGGATTCAATTAGTGAAACACTATCATCCTATGCTATGGAGCAACTAGAAGCTTATACAAATAATCTTGTTGATTACCGCATGGTACAATCTCATTTTTCATCTTTGTAGCTCTCAGTTTTTATACTTGTATTAGACTCTGAATGGTTCGGCCTTCTCTTTTTTTGTTTACAAATAGATTCTTGGATAAGTTCTGTTTGGAAAAAACTACGAAGCACACTTTTACATTTTAGATGTAATCACTCTTAAAGCCCAACATAGAGTCTGCCATTCTTGAGAGAAATTTGGATATTCTCAGTGCCACTACTGTTTAAAACCTTTTTCACTGGTACTGTGCGTAATGTTTTTAAGAAGATATTAAATAGTTAGCATATGGCTTCTTGTTGCTAATTGCAGAAGAAATAGTATGTCCAAGTTTTATTGGCATTTCCTTCTGGGTAGTGGGTATTGTTCTTATTGCTTCCCTTGAACACAATAAAGATTGCTAGGTTGGAATGTACTACAATCTATATGATGCGAAGCACACTAATTCTTCAACAAGAAATTTGGAATGTTTGAGCATTGTAGCGGTTTTGATATTTTAGCAATAAAGTGATTGGTAATAGTTAAGATCAAAGCTTGTATTATTTAGAAGTGCTCGATTCCTTTCCTGTATGCTATCTATTCTTTTTAATCACAGAAGTTTCTGATCGAAATTTGATTGTTACCCGGCACTGTCATCCCTGTGGTTGGTATGTTACATTTTTAAATTGGACATATTTAAAGAGAAATTATGAATGATACATCATTTGCAGCATGCCTACCCTTTTCTGGTAGGAAGGCTCTTATTCTCTAATTGTGTAGAATCTAATTGCATTTGCCTACTGTTTGCATTGTTAATCCCCATCTAATGGTTTTGATGTACAATACTCTTTTGTGCTATTTGCTGTAATTCTGCTCATTGTAGATTTACCTTCTGCTCTGGTACCTATTGGTTGATAATACACTAAATGTATATCTAATATCATTTTTTCATGTTGCAGACTGAAGATTTTGTGGATGAACTTGCCCGTGGATATATGTTGGAGAAGATTCCAGTTAACTTGTCATATGCCCATGCTTCTGTTTTGCTCTGCATGGGTCTGCAGGGAAAAGATCTCTCTCGTATTGAGGTACTCAACTTTTATTTCCGTTCACTGGCAACTTTTGATCAAAATGTCAGTTGGGCATAAGATGTTTAGAGAATTAGAACCATTAAATCAACACTTATTCTGCCAGTATGAACTTAATTTGGTTCTGGTAAATTGATAATTTCAGATTGCTAATGCATTATCTTAAAGCCTGCTACAAAAAGTTAAAATTGCTTTTAGAAATGTAATTATGCAAAACTATAATTAATGGTGGCCATGTAATCTTTTCTTTTCCCAGTACATACATTTTTACAATGTTTGGGTTTGTTACTGTTGAAGATGGTTGTTAGTGACATGTGATTCTAAGTCTCATTTTCAGAGGTAAATTGGAGAAAACTAGCCTAAAGCTTCAACTGAACTGTCTTTTCCGGACATGAATGCAGCTTTTTGGTTTTCTGTAATATTCTATCACGTATTTGGGGGTCATAATCCCCTTTCTTCAGCTAGAGTGAGCCCACTCAAAAACTCAGAAAACACTCGCAGAGTAAAACATGCTCAAATTGGTAATCATGTATAAAGATGCTATCAGCATGTAGGCTGAGCACATATTTAGAGTTATCTGTAAGCAAAATCATATATAATAGGTTTAGTATCATAGTCTCCTTCGTTTCTGCCTATGATAACAGTTTCAAAGTCCAGATATCACCAATTTCCAAGCACTAAAATGAGCATGTATATGTGCTTTGAAAATGTTTTGACCTTCACAGTTTCTGATCTACCGATACACGTTTTAATATGTTGGCTCTTCCTCATTTGGTCTTTAGATGGAGATGAAGTTGGAAAGGCAGCAGATATTGGCTTTATATATGAAAGTCATGAGGAGGTTTTACAAATATTTGAGCGGAATTGCAACAAAAGATACTCTTCCAACTGTTTCCCGCCTGAAAGATGTAAGTGAACTTCTACGATACTCTGATGTAGTGAAACTCCTTTCTCTGCTATACTTTCTCACCATTTCTTTTCACTTTCCAGATTGCGTTGGAGCCACACCCAGTGTCTGTGGACGATGATCTTAACAGTGCAGCAAAGCAAGTTGAGGTTGGTGACGTTTTTGGCTATTGGTATTTTGTTTATACATCAGAAATAGAAATTAGATATTGAAGAGTGTATAATACAGGAGGAGATGAAATCCAAGGTTGATGGCGGGCTCGACCCGGATCTACTTCAACAGTATGCAATCGTTGATAAAGATGCCGATTTTGAGAATGCTTTGCAAAAGGGGAAGATCCAACCTGGCGCTCTCGTTAGCATCAAATCAGATAGGAAAAAGACTGACAAGCAAACGAATAGCAGCGAAAAGAAGAGAAATAAACATGAGCATAGCAGCTCCAAATCAAACAAGAAGAGGAAGACATAACCATATCACAATTCCAGCCACCGTTTTTTTTACTCTTGCGGCTGTGTAGTTTTAGAGTGTTGTATGCTAGTTGCTATAATTTTTTATTGACACTCTGGTTTAAATTAAACTATTGAAATTTTGAATGATTGATAATGAATTAAAATTAGTGTATTGATATTTATATAATATTTTGAATTAATGCTATGAAACATAATATGTTGATAAGACGTTTCCCCTCCAACTAATAGGTTTAGGATTCGGGTTCTCTAAGGGGCTGTGTGCGAGTGTTTCCAATAAATAAAAATATTTATGTATTACTTAGTCAGTGGATGAAGCAAGTATTATGGAGTATGAATTTGGGTTATTAATTTGGATTGCAATACTTATGAGTGAGTAACTTTTTTTTTTTGTTCTTTTTTCTTTAAATGTAGAATATGGATATGCCTATTGGAAAATTCGTAGTGGAGCAACATCAAAGCGATTGACTAAAGAACTAGGAACAAAATAAAATAAGTACTTTCTCCGTCCCATTCATAATGTCCCACTTATCTCTTTTGTTTTTTTGCGTTCATAATATCCCATACTTTTTTTGGCAAAAAGAATACACACAAAAGCACGTGAATCCCATGTCGGCAACACTACCTTATACTCATTAATTTTGTTTTCTTAATATTCATGCCCAAAAGTAATGGGACATTATGAATGGAACAGATGGAGTAATCCATTCGTGCATGTTAGAGAAATGACATTTCTTTCATTCTAGAGTATTGAAAGGAAAAATTCAGTCTTGAAAGTGTATTATTTTGTTTAACAAGAGTGTCGGAAATATGAAAGTGCAAACAGGATGGGAATTATCTCTTTCTTCACTGAGTCTTCGTGATGAAACACTTATTTAAGAGTTAAAAACTATTGTTTGATTGTTTTTTGGGTAGGTAAATAAATAACGCATAAGGTGGATTCTTATACATCGATATATATATATATATATATATACATCACACTATTCAAATCCAAGATGTATTCATTTACTACTCCCATCATCATTGATTACAAGGTGATGTATGTACATTGGGGTACATGAATTTTTGCCATAACGTGTTATGTACTCATGTTGGATTCAAACTTGAAATCTTTACTTCAAGGATTAATTGTTCTATCACTAGGCTAGTACATAGTATCATACCCCTGAAACCCACCTAAACGAAGTAGATCAAAAATTAAAACAACATTAATTAATTTACTAAAGAAATAGGAAATGAAGAAAACCACTAATTTCACTAAAGGAAATAATAGATAAAATCATGCATGCTAGTGAAATGACAGTTGAACCATTTGACGAAATTAGGAAAAAAAGAATGCTAGATTGCTTCGCTATCTGTTGGTATTCCTATATATCTTTGCTATTTTCATGGTGCTAGTTTTGTGGAAGTATATACTCTTTTCAGATAAGCAAATAAAAAGTTAGTTGGCTTGCTCTAAAAGATCCATTATTCAATGGGATGCTACCAAATAATGGATAGAAGAAACATAATTGGAGATAGTGCCTTCTTCACCAATTTCAGAGGCATTTCGCATTGACATTATCGGATGCAGTCAACACGAATTTTGAGTTGATAATAGCATATGATAGTATGAAATGAGTAAATATACAGCACTAATCAGACCAATCAATTTAGATCAAACTACTTGTGTATATATGATACCAACATAAAAGAGTTCCAACTACAATGGCTTTGCTGTGGTGCAGTATACATGTTGTATATTCCATTTTCGGGTAGACATAAAATTACATCTCAGCAGCAAATGATTTACCACAACCGCACGTTTGAGTAGCATTCGGATTCTTGAAGTTAAAACCTCCCCCGATGAGTGCATCACTGTAGTCGAGTTGCATACCATATAGAAAGAGAAGGCTTTTGGGATCACAAACTGCATGGTCACAGATAGCAGCACAATCTCAGAACAGTAAACAGGAACATTAAAGAAGGGCATGAAAATTGTTTCCAGTATATTTAGGTCAACAATTTTTTCCGGTTTTTTTATTTTTTTTTATCAACATCACTACAAACACCTTATAATATTGAAGAAATGCAATTATCTTTTACCTATATTGAAACCGTTATATTCCATGACTGAATCATCAGGTCTTGTATTTGCTTTGCTCTCAAACTCCATAGTGTAAGACATGCCAGAGCATCCACCTTGTTTGACACCAATCCTGAGGCAAAGATCTTCGTTTCGCTCAGATCTCATCTTATTTAAGTGCGTCAATGCATTGTCTGTCAAAGCGATAGCAGGCGCTAGTCCCCCAGCTGCTGATGGAGCTGGAGTGCACAAAAAAGATAACAAATTAACTCAATCATAGAGGTGCATGTTCTTGAAGAGTGAATTGCTACTAATTTTGTCTATCACAAAATGATTCAGGAAACCAAATTTTGTTCCGTGAGAGGCTATTATGTTTGGAAAGGTAGAAAACCTCAGTTGTATGTAAATACATCTTTTGCATAGAACAATCACAAAATTCAATACACCTCAATCAAAATAATAATATAAGTCATATATGACAGTCTAATGCTAATAAAAATTAGGTTACAACATATAACATACCGTGAAAAATCAAATTAGAAAACAAGATAATGAAGCTTGGAGGACTCGACTTTCTTGAGCACATATTTTATGCTTTTTTGGGTTTCATTTTAGATTTCAACACGATACTCAGCTTGTTACTTAGTTTACATTCAATGATTCAGGTAAGCAAAAACGAATACTCATTGTTCAGCAGAAACTTCGGGGGTCATCATTTTATCAACTTCATAACTTGACAGTAGATATAACACAGAAAGACCAAAAAGAAGAATGTCAATTTCTTAACCTATAATCCTTCACAAAGATGAAGGATTCAACATAATATTCGAGGCAAAACAGAGGAAAGACCACAAATCACCTTAACAGATAATCAAATCCTCAACAACAAGAATTTTAAGGTAAGTTAAACTTTCTAGGTATATGTTCAAGAATAACGATTGCTGCATTGAATTTGGTACAAATAAAAGAACCAAGAAATACCAGACAGAAAGAAGAACTCAAAAATCAAATCCCTAATTTAAACAGAACCCCAACTAAAGCTAAACCAGCACACATGTCAACAAGACACAACTTTCTATCTCACGATTAATTTAACCATTTCTAACTGCCCAATTCTTAATTCCATCAACACTAGCTGCCAATCTCGATAAATTTCCAACTATTACAAAAAAACCACAAACTCGAGAACATTCTTTCATTTTAAAACGCTAACTTTACTTCCTCCAAGAACAAGGAATACGTAAAATTGAATCAGCAAAACGATGGATCATTTCTCAGAATAATAAGGCAGAAGCAGGAAAATAAAAGGTAAGAAACTGATAAAGAAGAAATGATGGTAGCGTACCTTCCACAGAGGCAGACCTAATTGACAAAAGGGGTCTCTTGCGGTTGAGAAATGAAGGGGAAAACCGGAAAGAGAGAGAAGAAGAAGAAGAAAGGGAAGAAAATCGAAGTGGGGTTGAAGATTTGTGTAAGCGAGAAACGGTTAGAGATTGCAGAGATTGAGAGAAAGCCATTTTTCTAGTTTCAGGTACAAATCGACAAACACAATGAGGAAATCAAATTCAAGAATACCAACAACAAGGAAGAAATTCTTGTGTGTGTGTGTGTGTGTATGTGGCACGTGGGTTTAGGATGTTGAGTTTTGAAGGCAATTTATTCAATGGAATCTAATTTTTATTTGTGTGTGGCTCTAAAATATTATTATAGCCACTAGAAAAACAAGATAGTATTTTGTTTTCTCCTCCTTCCTTTCTCGAGTATATTAACAAATTTAAGAAGAAATCAATACAAGACATAGGGCGTCATTAATTAATAATTATCACTTTATTCGAGTCTTTAATTATGAATTAAAGAAATAGTTTACATTTTGATTTTAGGGATACTAAATTCCAAACAAAACTAATCTTGTGAAAAAAAACGATTAATTATTTATTTTTAAAAATGCATGACATTATTTAAAAAATACTGACAAATTAAGGTCCTTTTTTTGCAAACATAATTTTTATTGTGTATTTTTAATAAAAATACTGAAAGATGAAGGGCACACATAAGTTTGAGATACTTTGTAAAGAAAAGCTAAACATGACTTTGTGAAATGAAATTATATTATTGATGTTTTACGCAGATTTATAAACGTTTCATAGTGAAGTGATGATACAAGCTAATTGTCCGTATTTAACAAATTTAGAATGGGTTGTAGGATTATGCGTACACATACATGCATCTATATATATTCATGGATCCTCTCCAGTTTCATGAATTAATGTTATATGAGTACAATTAAATAAATGAATTAATACGAATTAATCAACAAGCACATCCTCCTCCTCTAGGCGGATCAGCTCCTGAAATTGATTCCGGAACTCTTTCAAGATCACTGCATGCATACACAAATATATATATATATATATTTAATGAATACAGTTAATTAAGTATTTGTATTAATTAGTATAAGCTCACCAATGGGACGGCATGTCTTCATCAAGAGGCCAACTGAAATGAATGAAGTTAGTTAGTTAGTTAGTAATAGTAATAGTAATAATGAATGAGGGGAGTACATACATGTTAAGAGGATGAGTGGCTAGTGCTATCTCGGCGACTTTGATGAATGCATCCTCCACATTGTAGTCTTCTTTGGCCGAAGTCTCCAAGTAAGGGATGTTCCCTTTGGCCTCACACCAGTCTCTAGCAGTCTTCTGGGACACGACGCGGCTGTTTCCGCCATCAACATCCACCTTGTTCCCGATCAACACGAAGGGGAAGCTCTCCGGATTAGAGGGATCCACCTGTTTCAGAAAGTCTTGGTGCCAACTCTGAAGCGTCTCGAATGATTTCATCACATTCACATCGAAAACCAGAATGCAGCAATCGGCTCCTCTGTAGAAGGCCACGCCCAGGCTCTGGAATCGTTCTTGTCCGGCCGTATCCCATATCTACTTAAAATTACAATTACCATAATTACCATTACCATTACCATTACCATTACAATTATATTTCTTGAGGCTTAACTTACTTGTAAGGTTACTAGTTTGTCATCAATCTGCAGCTCTTTAGTCACAAAATCAGCTCCAATTGTTGCCTTGTATTGCGCTCTAAATTTGTTGTATACATATCTGAGATGTTATGAATTTAAAGAATTGCATATAATTCGAATCGTTTCACTAATATATATATATATATATATATATCTCATTTCAAATTAAGGATACTGATTCATCAACGACGTCTTTCCCACCCTATAAAAATTACCATCAAAACACGCATTACTTGTGGCTCAAACAAGAAAAAGAGAAGCTATTCTCGATCATAATACTATCTTGGAAAAGAAACAAATAAAATGTGAAACATACCCACTGTCTCCGAGGAGGATGATCTTGAGCAAACTTCTCTTTGGTGTAGTCATTATGATTGCACACAAACAATGTTTCAAGACTTGTTCTGCTAATTAATGATCTACTACAAGCTTCCAATTGACTTTAAAAAATAATTAAATAAATAAAGATTTGTGGATGGTCATGGAAGAATCGTGCATAGCATGTCTGTAAATTCAAGTTTATGTGGATGGTTTAGTGCTGTCTATCAATCAAGAAAAAGTTGTGTGACAGCTTAGATCTTTGATTTTTTTATTAATCACATGTGGTGTTCCACTTCTTTCTTGGTGGTCGTTCTTCCAAGACTAGGTATCATGTACTATTATTTTCAGAAACATGTAAGCACAAGTTTATTAATATTAATATTACTTTTTGTTTTTCTTTCTTTATAATATGCATACACCACACAAGAGACTACGACAGACAAACTAAGTATTTTACTATACTAACAGAAAGGACGTACGTCGCACGTCTAACATGTCAATTGAAAGCATGATTAATTTATTAAATAGACTAATATATTTAATAACAAATACATTAAATGTTAATTATTAATTTTCTTTAATTGTCATAAAAAAATACTTCAAATCAATTAATGAACCTTAGAACCAAAAGTTATGTATATGAATATCTTTTAGTATATTTGGAGAGGTATCTAAACTTCAATCACTAATGAAAATCAAACTTTTTACAAAATTGCATAATGTTGTCATAAATTCTGCATATCACTTCATAACTCTCTAACAACTCTCTGTCTTTTCTTCGTAAACTTATCTCTCTTATTTGAACTTTAAATCACATATAATTTAAACGACACATATATACATATTGTCACGGCCCGACTAACTAATCATCTATTAACTAACTAACCGGGTCGCGACTAAGGAAAAATAATCGACTAACTGATTGGTTATCACGGTTTGTGAGAAATAATTTATTTTATTTTCAAAGGAAGGAAACGATGTGGTTTGTAATTAATCGAGAAGCAAATAATCAAGCATGGTTAACAAACATTTCGGAGTTTTGCTTGATTTAATTTGAACACATTAGTTAATATATATGTCTAACCCAAAAGAAAAGATTCCGACGAGTATGCATACTGAATTTTAATAAGAATTTGACAGCGGAAAGGGGTAGCTGAGTTCATGTATGAGGACATGAACCCGGGGTAAAATATTTACACGTCAAAAGAAGGGTCTCGGCTCAGCAATCAACTCCGCCGCTATCTCCAAGCCAACCTGCACGTTTAGAAATACATGCAGGGCGTGAGTACTTAATGCACTCAGTGGGCACGTGCCAAAAATATTAAACTTGCTCTTAGAGCTATATACTTGACTTGCCACAACTTAAGCAACACACAAGGGTTTTAGTGAAATAACTTGTGTTTGCTAAAACATAATAACTTACTTAAGATACTCAAATATGATGCAACATCTAATGATGAATCTATGCCGGCTAATCTTATACTGTGTCGGTCCCCAAGGGCTGCCGATTCACAGTAACACCATATCTACGCACTATGTGTTGAGAA
>JAYJMF010000036.1:444456-469407 GCA_036873715.1 Salvia sclarea | reverse complement strand
AACCGAGAGCACTACCGGGGCGTATCTCGTCTTGCGGATAGAGGCCTTCCTCGACTCGGCATTAGTTTATACGGTTTTTTGTTTGTTTCGTTGTTATTTCAATTCTGTGTTATTTCCGTGTTATTCTCATCTCCTACATTTCTTTACATTGTAATCGCCCGGCAAGTACTACATTTCTAACAATTTCCAGCTAGCTAGAGGATCCAACTTATTGTAGCCATATTGCACTAACTTTGATTGTAATTCTAATCCAACTTAATTATAAAATATTTTAATAATGTCTCCATTTCTCGATTTCGAAAAAATTAGACACTCTCAATATGTCCAGTTCTGGCTACTCAAAATCACGGTTTAGCATATTTATTAGAAATGTTCACTCCATGTTAACATATTACTGATGGACACAAAAATATCTTTGGAGCATATGCCCTTGGATTTAATTGAATGGTCACAAAAGAATAGCTAGAGATATCTAATTTGCTATAAATTAAAAGGTACATTGCATTATTTAAGCGTCTCAAATATCGAGCTAAATTAATTATATATAAACTAGGTCAAAGTTCGTAAAAGACGTCGATGTCTAAAATATCAAATCTAAACATTAATGTGTGCCGTTGTGATTAATACATGGTTTAGAGAATATTTTTCCAGATAACTAAGCAGTTAATTTTCGGTTGAAGTTGAAAACCGTAAATATTGCGTAGTAGTGACGTCATCAACTGTACTTGAAAAACAATATTGGATGACTAATCTACGTGACTACCACAGAAAAACATCTGTAAAAATTCAATTCGCTCAAATTTCAAATGTCAATAATGTCCTAAACCATTGGAAGTTGGAGCCTCCATCACATTCATACACATGGAAATTCAATTTTAGGTGAAGAATGTTCATTACGGAACAAGAATTACTACTTGTTTATTATATAGGGAACAACTCCTATATGTGTTGGTGTGACATTTGCTTAGACAAGTTAAAAGGTAGTTTTAGGTAGAAATAATTAACGACGTTCATCTTGGTTCTTTGTATGGAAGTATATTGACACGTAGTCCCTTAATAATTGGTTTGAAAAAAAAATCTAAATATTTCGATCGTGTCTCCTCTTCGTAGGTCATGAAATTGGGATGAGATCCAGTGTACCATATTTGGTGTACCACTATCTTTTTTCTTTATTTTTTTCAAATATCTTTTCGTCAATTTTGTTTATTATAATACTATGAATAATACTCCATCCGGTTCATTAAACATGGCACACTATTTTGGGCACGGAGATTAGGTACGTGCCATGCTTAGTGAATCGACCCAAAATGGCAAAACTGTCATCCTTAATGAACCGAAGGGTATTAAATTTTTATTTCAAAAAATTAAATTTTAAAAACATTTTATACCTTAACTTTGGATTTATCAAACCTAAAAATGAATTATGAACCACTAAAAGTAAAATTCAATGATAAAAATTATACATCCTAATTGAATGAAACAAATTCCTATTAATAATTATATAATTAAACTAAAACATATAAAAATATATTGAAATTGATAGAAAAATATTTGAAAAAAAAATGAAAATGGTACACCAAATATGATACACTAGATCTCATTCCGACGAAACTACTCAATTTTAGTACAAATTAAGTTAACTTGAGCATATCATTATAATTGTGAAATTTTATCGTGACGTGGCTAGCTAGAGCACCTGTCGAAAATCAAGGCCAAGACTTGCAGTTTTGAACAAATATAAACTACGATTTTAACTACTATATATATTGTACATTCCTTGACTGATTTTGATTCAATTCTAAATTGAGTCCCATATATATTTTATATATGGGTCACACTACAAGAAAACGCGACTTTAGCGACGGAAATTAACGACGGACCGTACTTCGTTATTAATGGTGCGGCCTTAGCGACGGATTTTTTTTATCTAATTAGCGATGGAATTAGCGACGGAATTAGCGACAGAATTAGCATTTTTTATTTTTGATTATTTAATAAAATATTCCGTCGTTAATTCCGTCGCTAAATAATTAAATTATTTTTATTTTTATTTTTTCGTCGTTAAATCCGTCGTTAATTCACTAATGCTTAATTATTGTTAATTATTAAAATATTCCGTCGTTAAATCCGTCGTTAAGTAATTAATTAATTATTTTTTTAATTATTTAAAGTTATGTCGTTAAATCCGTCGTTAAGTTTGTTATCCCACATCGAAAAACTTGTGGATGTTTGGTTGAGTTTGTGCCTATAAATATAGTACACCAATACTAGAAATAAAGAAAGAATTAATTAATTAATTAATTAATTAATTAATATAATAATAACAATAAAATAAAATAATAATAATAATAATAAATAATTAAATATATAATTTCGAAAATAAAAAAAATAAATTTTTATTTTTTAGTTTTTTAATATCATTTTTTTTAACGACAGAATATTCCGTTGCTAAATTTAATTATTTTTTAATATTAATTATATTAACGACGGAATATTCCGTCACTAAATTTAACTATTTTATACTATTAATTTTATTAACGACGGAAAATTTCCGTCGTTACCTAGAAGACGACGGCTCCGACAACGACGGTGTCTTTTCCGTCGATAAGTTATTTTAACGACGGAATTGACATTTATAACGATGGAATTTTCCGTCGTTAAAGTCGCATTTTTTTTGTAGTGAACTGGCTTGTCTAGCAAGGGAATTTTACTTGCAATTCCTTAGCAAGGTAAATGTGCTTGTTAATGCTAGCAAGGGAATTTTTTCATGCTAATTTTGAATTTTCTTGAAGTGATTTATATTTATTTGAAAAAAAATAAATACAAAATATAAATATTATTTTAATTGACAATTAAATGTAATTTTTATTTTATTTATCTTAATAATATTTATAAAATATTTGAAATACTTAAATTAATAATTATCATTATAACATTTTATAGTTATTAAGTTTTAAATGTTATGTCAGCGCATCGCGCAAGTGGGCATGCTACCGACTTGCTGAAAACGTACATTATTTGCCACAACAAATCTGGATTTTTTACTGAAATTAAATATTTTCCTAATTTCAGATAGATTTATTTTGTGTTATGATCAGGCCATCTATATACCAATACTTCACTCATCAAGAATTAAATCAATGATGATCACCTTTGTATACAGCTCTAATAGGTCCATCTGATATATGTGTACAATATTTTTACGTTTATATATGAAAATTCAAAATTCTTCTAAATTCTAAGGGATAAAATAAATGATAACCGATAGGCTTATGTGTCACTACTACAACATTGAGTAGGTAAATTATATATATGTCTGGGGGGGAGTGTATATGTGTGTGGGTGTGTGTTTTGTAGTGATGGAGACACCCGAGGTCAATAATAAGAAAACAGAAAGAGTTGTTTTATTTATAATATTTTGGGGATAAAAAGAGAAAGATGTTGATAGCCATATTGAAACATTATTTTCAAAATTCAAGTGACAAAAGGAAAAAGCTATATATGAAGATATGGAATTTCCAAAAAGCAATAGAAATACATTGACTTGCTGGATGAATCATATAATGTAGACATCACTTCCCCAAAAGAGCTAACATGAATCACTGCCATCATCTCATTTGGACTATTTTCACAAAGGAATCTGATTAATTTGATTGAGAAGCTAAACAATTTAATGGATGTATGTTGTTAGTTTCATTGAAAATCTCTAGTGAAGATGCAAAAATTTGCGATTGCATGTTGAGATATATATGTGATCAACTCAATTTGATCGTGTTATGGCTCAATCGAGATGACCTTGTTTGAAATTGTGTTGTATTGATAATTTAGGGTGGGGAGTGATATGCATAACTTGTAGGGGTGGTAACCGGTTTTCCGGTACTCGGAAAAATCGGTACCGAACAGGTACTCGGGAAATCCGGTACAGTACCGGTTCTCAGTACCGAGTACCGATTAAAACGGTAATCGGGACGGTACCGGTATGGATTGTTGGTCGAAAAACCGGTACCCGGAAAACCGGTACCGTACCGAGTACCGATTTTTTTTTTTTTAATAATTTAATATATATTAAATTATTACAATATTTGAATTTTTGAAGAATAGAAAATAGAAAATAATAAAAAGAAAGTAAGGAAGCACAAATGCAGAATAGAAAATAGAGAGCAGGCGTGCCCTAGCCTCTTCTTCCCCAATCCCATACCGCCGCCGCCCTCGCCGCACGCAGCCACCAGCCGCGCCGGTGGCTCTATCTCTCTTGTTTATTTATATATTATGTTGGAAAAGATAAAGTAAAATTATGTATTTTGGGTGCATTTTTGTTTTTTTTCATGTTCCAGTAGACTATAATTGCTTCCTTTTTCTATCCTTATAATTGTCTGATATTGCTGCGAAGAACTTTATGGAGGGCTTTGATTCAGTTTATTATCTTGAATCTAATTAATATCTATATCTCATATTTCATTGGTGAATTTCGTGTTGAAGTTGAGATTAATTGATTGAATATGAAGAAACATTAGTTTCAAATTGAATTTAGTCAACTTTGCTATAGCTGTGTGCAGATTAGAAGTAGGAACTTTGTGAACTTAAGTATATGCGAAATAGAAACTAGAAGATTGCTAACTCAAACTCGATCCTGTCATTTCAAAATATATAAATAAATCATCAATAATGGTTAAATCAATTAGATGGATTCCATGAAAGGAAAAATGTTATGTGATGCTTATAAGTTGTAATACAAGTGCTTAAGCCCTGTCATCAAATGAAGTTTTGGAGAAGCTTAATAGAGTATTAATGGGCTGATTTTTTTCTTCCATTTTTGTAGTATTTGTCTTATTAATATATGAAGTTCCATCTCTGAATGATTTGTATTGTTTCTCTTCGTTTTAGCTTCTCTTATTTTGGTTTTGAGTGGAAAATGCATGCCCTATATATCCTATGCTTCTTGAGTATAAGGATTTTTGCATAGCACTTGAGTGCGTTTGTCGGCACAAAAGATTTAGTGAAGAGTGAAAATTGACAGAAGCAGAAAAATGAAAAATATGAAAAGAATTCATAACATTCTTAAATTTATAGTTTCCACAAGCTAAGATACTTCGATCTCCTTATCTGTATGCAGTTCAAGAGTTTTTTCAGTAAATAATTTCAACCAATCTCACCTTTTTTTGACATAATGCTAAATATATGATTAAAATGAGAACTTCACATTACTTTTATGTCCATGCCATCATCCGTTTCCAATGGATCAATCTACCTTAGAAAAGATGTTGAAAAAGTGAAGTCTTTTTCTTCCTGCTTTCGTAGCTTAGATTTGACCCTTGTTAATGGCAGTCTAGATGCTACTTTCCTTGATGCTGTGTTTGCTTTTTTTTTGTGCATATATCTCGATGCTTTATGATGGGTTTTGGTCTCAGATGCATCTTCTTGCACTGGCAAACATAAACCCTCATTTATATTTATCCGCTGCAATATTCTGTTGACACGTTTTACCTCTTACTTTCGTGCTTGTTCTCCCAAACTATTAATTCTGTGGCACATTTTTATGAGCTCGTTGCGGTGCTTTCGAGAGCGTGATTTTTCTATAAAACTGAATGATTTCTTCTTTTCTGCAGGTGCCTAATGTCGAGGACCCTGTATTTACGGTTGAAATCAATGTTTACCAAATTAAGCTCGCCACATTTTCCGATATAACATTCTCACCACACTTCTGTGAGGCAGTAACGTAATGGATAGATCGGATACATCAGGGTTTGTAAGTGGTGGAGCTAGTTCGTACGGGTTTGTTTCCCCTGTTTTCTTCATTTTACTGTATGGATTTTAGAAGTCTATCAATAGCATTCTTTCTCTTGTTGCGGTTCATCTCTAATAAAAAGTTTAGTATAGGAATTTGATTGGTGGGAGCAAGAAAAGAAAATAGAAATAAAAATGTATTCCTCTATCTCTAGCGACTTTACGAAGATCGGTAATGCTGGAGATACTACTTTAAGGTTAGATGGTTTCGGATACGGTGCACGTGAGGCTGGTAACAGTCAAACAAGCAATGGTGTTCAGGGTGCTGCTGCGGACGATGGCTGCAAGTTGGTTCTTGGTTTGGGGCCGACACCAAGTGCTTATTCCGACGAGTATTCGCCCTCCGGAGGTAACAAATCTCGAGAAATGCTTAATCAGAGCCTCTCCTTTCAACGCGATCTGATGTTGAAACTAGGTTTGTGCTGTGGTCCTGATGCAGTTACGAATATACTTGAGTTCTCGGCTTCCAACCACAGCCCTTGCGATGTTACGCATCATATATCTTCGGACAGGAACAGGTTTGCAGTTCCGATTGTTGACGAGGGATCTACTTCTGCCAAGAAATCGGGGGGATACATGACCCAACTTATTCTGGCACCGCAAACTGAAAATACGGAGGTTATGTGGTCAATGAGTAAGTCGATGGAGCGTGATGGGGCGCAATCTCATCACCAGACTTCCCAGCTGACGTCCGAGCCTTCGGCGATTTCGAGCTATTCATTGAGTGCCATATCCGAGCCCGGGAATGCTGCTGTGTCGTCGAATAGCAGGGGCAGTAATATGAAGAAATGCAAGTTTAGCGGGTGCACGAAGGGCGCACGGGGAGCAACGGGGTTGTGCATTGGGCACGGGGGAGGGCAGAGGTGCCAGAAGCCCGGATGCAACAAAGGCGCGGAGAGCAGAACGGCCTACTGCAAAGCCCACGGCGGGGGGAGACGGTGCGAGCATCTCGGCTGCACGAAGAGTGCTGAGGGGAACACGGATCACTGCATCGCCCACGGTGGGGGGAGACGATGCTCGCATCCGGGGGGTTGCACGAAGGCCGCTCGTGGGAAGTCGGGACTCTGCATCCGGCATGGTGGGGGGAAGAGGTGTAAGGTCGAAGGCTGCGCCCGTAGTGCCGAGGGGAAGGTCGGTCTGTGCATCTCTCACGGCGGAGGGCGCCGCTGTCATTTCGTCGGCTGCGCGAAGGGCGCTCAGGGGAGTACGGCGTTCTGCAAAGCGCACGGCGGGGGGAAGCGTTGCGTGTTTGCCGGCTGCAACAAGGGCGCCGAGGGGAACACGCCTCTTTGCAAGGGGCATGGCGGTGGGAAGCGATGCTTGTTCGACGGCGGCGGGATTTGCCCGAAGAGTGTCCATGGGGGTACGAATTTCTGCGTCGCGCACGGCGGGGGGAAGAGGTGCTCCGTCGCAGGGTGCACGAAGTCCGCCCGCGGCCGGACGGACTGCTGCGTGAAGCACGGCGGGGGGAAGCGGTGCAAGTTTGAGAACTGCGACAAGAGTGCGCAGGGGAGCACGGACTTCTGCAAGGCCCACGGCGGTGGGAAGCGGTGCGGCTGGGGCGAGGGGAAGTGCGAGAAGTTCGCGAGGGGGAGGAGCGGCCTCTGCGCCGCGCATACGAGCCTGAGCCTGAGCATGCGCGAGACGAGCGGGGGAGGGATGCTCGGGCCGGGGCTGTTCCATGGGCTAGTGCTCACGAGCGGGAGCTCATTCGTCGACAACACGTGCTCGTCGTCCGGCGTCAGCGTCGTCTCGGACTCGCACGACTCGCTCGAGAAGCCGGCGAAGCGGCAGCAGCTCATCCCGCCGCAGGTGTTGGTACCTTTGTCGATGAAGGCGAGGCAGCCGGAGCAGCCACAGAGGAGCGTCGGCGGCGGCAGGAGGAGCGTGGATTTGGTGGGGCCGGAGGGGAGAGTTCACGGCGGCGGACTACTGTCGTTGCTTGGTGGAAATCTGAGTAATGCAATGAGCTGATTTATGCCACTGTTAATTTAGTTGTAAATTCTTGTGTAAATTCTTCAACAAAATTGTGGGAGTTCTTGTGTTGTATAATAGAATTGGATGTTCAATAAAGTTGTAATTATGCTAAATGGTTTTGCATTTGAGGTACGAACAAATGTAGTTTAATTTGTTACAATTCTTGCGCCAATGCGATTGCGACCTCAAGATATATTAAAAAATTTAATTGTAGACTTGCAGTGTCTTTTTTAGTTTGTTTTTCCCAGTATGTTTGATCTTTATATTTGTTTCTTTTTTTTATCTATATTATTGGATGTATAAATATGCGTATTTTACTTAAATAAGTAGATTTTACCAAAATTAACTACTTATCGGACAGGGTATTACGGATAAATACAAATATAAATCTTCTGTTTAATTGTATTTATCCTTTCTTTGTATAGCTTGATTGAGATCCTCTAATTTATGATCTATCTTTGTAAATTGTACTATATATACGGTGGCAATATACAGATCTCCTCAAGGAGTCAAATTATCCCTCTTCTCTCACTCTTTCATGGTATCAGCCTAACCACCCCAAAACCCTATTTTTTCTTTATTCTCATGGCCGCAGCCGCCCCTCCCACCGACTCTCTTCCGGTCGCCACCATGATCCACATGGTGTCGATCAAGCTGGCCGCCAATAACTATCTCTTATGGAAACGGCAAGTCATTCCCATGCTCACCAGTTTCCACCTTTTGGAATTCGTTAATGGTACCGTCGTTGTGCCGTCGCCCACTGTTCTCTCCTCCACGGATGAATCAGTCCCTAACCCCGCCTACACCAAGTGGCTTGATACTGATCAACGTCTCCTCGGTGTTCTTTTCTCCACTCTCTCTGAAGAAGCCATGGCCGAAGTGGTTGAGTGCACCTCTTCTCGTGACGCCTGGGCCACGTTAGAGGCTGCCTTCTCTCACTCCTCTCTCTCTCGCATTCACCAACTTCGTGAGGAGCTTCTCTTGCTTCGGCGCGGCTCTCTCTCTGTGAAGGACTATGGTGCTCGTTTCAAGGCTCTTTGTGATCAACTCTCTGCTATCGGTAAATCGGTCGACGATTTGGACAAAAGCCACTGGTTTATTCGCGGTCTCGGCGCCCAGTTCGCTAACTTCGCTGATGCTCGCATGTCTATGCAACCCTTACCATCCTTCTCTTCCTTGCTTCATCAAGCTATTCAGTTTGATTTAATGGTTATTCCATGGATTCCACCAGTGTCTCCCCGCCGGCTGCTTTCACGGCCTCTACTTCTCCTCAGTCTCGCCCGCCTCGGCAGTTCGGCATCACCCCAGCCTTGGCAGTTCGGCAGTGGCTGTGGAGGCCGACGTGGTCGCGGTGGTCATCAAGGTGGTGGCCGTAGTGGTCAGCTCCGTAAGCCGCGCTGCCAAATATGTCAGGGTGAGCACTATGCCGACAAGTGCCCTCTATATCTTGGCCGTTCATCCTCCACTCCAGCCAACCGTGTTGAGGCCTTCACATCCTCCTGCAATATTTCGGCACCTCCGTCTGATTGGTATGTGGACTCCGGCGCTTCGGCTCATATGACCTCAGACTCTTCTTCTCTTGATAATGTTCAACCCTACTATGGTAATGGCCGTGTTGTCGTTGGTAATGGCAACTCTCTGCCCATCTCTCATACTGGCTCTTCTTTACTTCATAATGATG
This sequence comes from Salvia sclarea, assembly GCA_036873715.1. NCBI lineage: Eukaryota > Viridiplantae > Streptophyta > Magnoliopsida > Lamiales > Lamiaceae > Salvia > Salvia sclarea. The sequence continues at coordinate 459,965 of JAYJMF010000036.1, read as the reverse complement.
GTCGTCTTTTGGATGTTTTGGTCGTTCCTCACATTACTAAGAACTTGCTCTCAATTAGCAAGCTCACTCACGATTATCCCGTTGATGTGCTTTTCTCTGATCGCAATTTTGTCATTCAGAATCGAACCACAAAGGCAACCATCGCACATGGACGTCTTGATCGTGGCCTCTATGTGCTGGACCGAGGCACGCCTGCTTTGCTTGCTGCAGTGACTTCCAATCGTTCCAAAGCCAGTTATGAGCTGTGGCATCTTCGTTTGGGGCATGTCCCATATCATGTTATTTCCTTATTGAATAAGTTAAGACATCTATCTGTCACTTCTTTGCTTCCGAGTCCTCGGCTTTGTTCACCTCGTCAGCTTGCTAAGAGCAAACGATTGAGTTTTCCTTTGAATGAGAAACGGGCTACTTCTGTTTTACATTTGATACATTGTGATTTGTGGGGCCCAGCGCCTATTACTTCTGTTGACGAATTTCGATATTATGCTGTCTTTTATTGATGATTATTCTCGATTCTCGTGGATTTATCCTTTACAAGCAAAGTCGGATTTTTATGGTGTGTTTGTTAAATTTCATGCCTATGTCTGCAATCAGTTCTCTACAGGCTTCAAACAATTTCAGAGTGATGGTGGCTCGGAATTTCTTAATGCTCCTCTGCGGACTTTTATGGATACTCATGGCATTCATCATCGGATTTCTTGCCCCTACACACCTCAGCAGAATGGGCGAGCTGAGCGTAAGCATCGCCACATCACCGAAACGGGCCTCTCTATGTTGTTTCACGCCAATGCTCCGACCCGGTTTTGGTTCGACGCCTTTGCCACAACCGTCTATATCATCAATAGCTTGCCGTCCTCCGTGCTGCTTGACAAAACGCCATTTGAGCTTCTATTCAACTGTGCTCCACATTATCCGACCTTCCACCTTTCGGTTGTCATGTGTTTCCATACTTGCGTGACCGTTCTCCTCACAAGCTTGCCCCGCGTAGCTCGTCGTGTATCTTCTTGGGGTATAGTTCCGTCTACAAGGGTTTTCGGTGTTACGATCCTACTACCTCGAGGACCTACATCACGCGTCACGCTCAGTTTGACGAGTCGTACTTCCTTTTCTCCGCCTCCGGAACAACCACTCCTTGTGATATATTGGATATTACATCCTTTTATGAGAACTCTCGGGACGGGGCCGACTCGTCTCCGCCTCCTCCGCCCATGCCGTCTTCTTGCGCCTCCTGTCTTCCCGACTCAGAGCTGCCCTCCTCCCCTACTCCTCCGTTGCCGATTAACGATCAACCACCTGCTCCTGATCCGGCACCTCCTGCTCGGCAGCGTCGCTCTGCCTCGGCCGCCGTCCAGCCCACACACCCCATGGTCACTCGGGCTAAGGCCGGAATTTTCAAGCTTCGCTATCCGATCGATATCGCTGCCACGCCTCTCTTAACTGCCTTGGTTGAGTCTTCGACTGCCACTGAACCGCGGGGGTTTAAATCTGCAGCTAAGCACCCTCACTGGCTCTCTGCCATGCAGGAGGAAATGGATGCCCTCCGGCATAATCATACATGGGATCTCGTGCCGCCTCCATCGGAAACTAATATTGTTGGATCCAAGTGGGTTTTTCGTACAAAATATAACTCCGATGGTTCCATTGAACGCTACAAGGCCAGGCTTGTTGCGCAGGGATTCACGCAGATTCCGGGGTCGGACTTTCATCACACCTTTAGCCCGGTTGTCAAGGCTGCCACTGTACGCGTTGTTCTTGCTCTATCCGTGCACTTTCGGTGGCCCCTACATCAATTGGACGTCAAAAATGCTTTCTTGAATGGTGTTCTCTCCAAACCTGTCTACATGGCTCAGCCCCCCGGCTTCGTTGATCCTCAACATCCACGTCATGTTTGTCGTCTCAAGAAGGCACTATATGGCCTCCGACAGGCTCCCCTCGCTTGGTTTCAGCGCTTTAGTAGCTTTCTCCTTGGCATCGGCTTCCAACAAAGTCGCTGTGATACTTCGCTATTTTCCTATCATCGAGGGTCCTCGGTCGTTCTTCTTCTCCTGTATGTCGATGATATTATCCTCACAGGCAATGATGCTCCTCTACTTCGTCGCTTCATCACTCGCGCTAGCTCTGAATTTGCTCTCAAAGATATGGGGGCTCTGGCGTATTTCTTGGGGCTTGAGATCACCTCTCAGCCAAATGGCCTTTTCATTGGCCAAGCCAAATACGCCTCTGATATCTTGACCCGTGCCCAGCTTCTTGATGCCAAGCCCGTTGCCACGCTATTGGTCGCGGGTACTTCCTTGCATCGAGATGGGACTCCCTTCGCCAACCCCACGATGTACCGTTCCTTGGTCGGCGCGCTTCAATATCTTACTATTACTCGCCCCGATCTCTCTTATGCCGTGAATCATGTCAGTCAGTTTCTACACTCCCCCACTGATGAGCATTTTGAGGCAGTGAAACGAATATTGCGCTACGTCAAGGGAACGCTCCACTTGGGTTTGTCGTTTTCCCGTCAGCCAACTCTGTCCATCCTTGGCTACTCTGATGCCGATTGGGCTCGATGTCTTGACACGCGTCGCTCGACTTATGGATACTCCATCTTTCTTGGCGGTAATCTTGTTTCTTGGAGTGCCAAGAAACAACCTACAGTTGCTCGCTCCAGCTGCGAATCTGAATATCGCGCTCTTGCCCATACTGCGTCTGAAGTTGTCTGGCTCACTAATCTCCTTCGTGAGCTTCAGGTTCCTATCGCAGCGACGCCGGCTCTTCTTTGTGACAACAATAGTGCTGTCTTCCTTAGCCAAAATCCTGCTTCGCCTAAACGCGTCAAGCATATCGACATTGATTGCCGCTTCATCCGTGACTTAGTTTCTGCAGGCAAACTCATCACTCAGTTCGTTCCCTCTCACCTGCAGCTGGCCGATATCTTTACCAAGAGTCTACCTCGCCCAGCCTTCGAGTTGCTTCGTTCCAAGCTATGCGTTTGCCTACACCCTACGCAACGCATGAGGGGGGATATTACGGATAAATACAAATCTTAATCTTCTGATTAATTGTATTTATCTTTTCCTTGTATAGCTTGATTCTGATCCACTAGTTTCGAATCTATCTTTGTAAATTGTATTATATATACGGTGGCAATATACCTTTCTCCTCAAGGAATCAAATTATCCCTCTTCTCTCACTCTTTCAGTATTGAATATCACTATAACATTCTATACGTAATAGTACTAATAGGAATACAATTTGTTTGATCTATATCACTATCACATCCTATATATATTATCATAGTTTATTGAAAAATTAATTAAAATACATAAAAATGAAGAATTTAGATAATAAAATTAGAGAATTTTGGTGATGCCATGTAGGACTTAAAATTGTGGTATGAGCTCGAATTATAATGGAAAATTAATTAAAAAAGCATTAAAATACATTTAAATGAAGAATTTAGATAAATAGATTTGGAGACTTGTTGTAATGCCACGTAGGACCTAAAATCGAGGTATGAGCTCGATTTATTTTGCTTTATAGAATAAGATAATTTGGATATTTTCTTTAAAAATGAATAGTTCGATCATTAAATTGTAACTCTTCCATAATAAAATAGGCTAAGATAAACTTGAGTAACAACGTGTTAATTAAATTAAACCAGTGCGATTTATTTTCACTACAAAACAATAGTTATTTCACAGAGTATTAGAGAATTTACAAACAGCAATATTGGAAATAAAAACCAAAAGAAACCAAGAAAAGAAAGATGCAAAATGAAGCTGTTTTATTTTACACACTAAAGACATTGAAAATACAAGGATACAGCCATGCCTGGAAATTTACATACTGAATGTAGACATAAATATACCTCATAAGAAAAATAAAAACTATAATCATGAGAAGAAGAAAAAAGAAAATGTATCCACACACTTCCTCCTGATAAATGACCTAATTATATTTACAAATCCTCAATCACAGGAAGCAGATCAAAAATGTGCAAACACACTTCATTATGCTAGCTAACTATACACACCACTACTCCACATAGAGGCGATGAGAACTACGACGACGACGAATCACGAGGCCGTGACGACCACAGCGAACTCAATGCCCGGAGACGCTGAAAGTACTCGCCCAAAGCAAGAAGCCCCCGAGCTGCCTGCCGAGTGGTGAGGATCCGCGAGATCTGCTGCAGAGTTTCTTGCCTCAGATGGTCTGCCTGTTTCAATCATCAAGATTAATTAAGCCCTTTTCGACATCGAACGGAATTTCTACAAAGAAAGCTCGTACGACACCTTACCTGACCAACGAACCTCACCAGATCATCCAACTTCTCGATGGCAGCGCCAACCTGCGGGAGATAGTTCCCTTCACCAAGTTGTTTGGCTATGGCTTCCCCGAGGATCTGGTGGAGTCGATCCATTCCCTGTGATAACGCCTCTTCTGCTTGCTGACACGACTGTGTGAGATTACCAAGATCCAAACGCTGTTGTTCCGACAACGGCTCCAGATGTGGCAAGAGGACCTGTTGCCAAACGCGTATCACAGTCTCAGAGCGACAACACAAGAGAAAGAATTGTATACAAATTTGGGTTGAACCATCAACGATCAAGTACGAAAAGAAATGTGGATTACCTTGAGAAGTTCCGAAGGCCGGAATCCACCAATCCAGAAGAAAAAGCGCTCAGCCGGAGTTTTCCACATGCCAGACATAAGATAGAATACATCTGTCTTTGAAGCTATAGCTTTCATTGTGAAAAGATCGAAATAATGCCTAAGTCCACCGTCAACGAATATTCGCAGTTCCACGTCTCCGGTTTCTGCAGAATGCAAAGCATTCCTCAGATCAGATAGTTGTCTATCTTGTTCTTCCACCCAGTGTCCATACTCCAGTTCAAACGTAGCAATACCTGCAAAGACGAAGCTTATCATTAAGATAAAAATCAGAATAAGATAAAGGAATCACACAAGTGATGAAGAACGACACTTATGAAGTTATAACAGATGAAGTTGAGCATAAATTGTTTATGACCTCGATTGTAAGATTCTTGTTGATCAGATTGAAACGATATAATTATTTTAGCAATTTGGTATTTATGTCACAGAAACTGAAGTATAAGTGGAGTAGTTCACGATCTATCTTTGCAACTTGGTCTTACATGGAAGATAAGTTGTAAATTTCAGAAAATAAGAATTTCACAATCGTCCATTTTCATAGCTTTGTGATACATTTTCCAGACAATACATAACATGGTATCAATTTTATCATCAAAGGATGAAATTAAGAGTTAAGGAGATATTGAACATACTCTTCGTAAACTTTCTATAATGAGTATACAAACCTGGATTCATACTCCCAGAAAAACCTAGTGGACTAGTATCTAAAGCATTCCCAGCATACAGTCCCTGCAGCAGTAAGTACTTTCAATTACGTGCTTTAAACAGAGGCAAATAAAGTCGAAAAGTGCCGTTAACTGAATTGAGTCCAAATAATTCCAAAATGGAAATTCGTGAAGCAAATAGCGGTACTGATTTTCTGTTTACCTGCTGCCGGGCACGGCCAAGCTCTTGCTCTAACTGAATAAGTCGTAATTTACTGCTTTCTAACTGCTGAACATAGGCCTGCAACCAAATTTCAGGTTAACTCCAATCCAAAATCAAGGAGTAACAATCTAGACACAGAAATATTCACATATATTAATAGTTTTATAGCTGTGATATAGACGAATAATACCTTTTTCCTTAGACGGCTTTTACGAGCAGCCTCACGGTTCTGTGCTAGACGCCTTAATACCTACAATGCAAGCTCCAGTTTGTCACCACTATAAAGAGCATTAAGCGTTCATGATCACGACAAATGGACTTCAGAACCAATTGGAAAAAATGATGAATCCGGAAATATAGATGTCAGGATTCTGATAGGGGAGATGCATAAGTAAAGATTCATATACGAATGAGCTCATCATTATTATAAACTATATCAATGTGATACACCATCACTACAAATGCCAGCAAAACATCTATATAAGTTCTTTTGTTGTTTTCAAATGCATAAGCCACCCAGTTGAAGACATAGTTAAACAAACGAACAAAGCCAATGGATACACCAGAATGTCGTTATATAGGTACCTTATCAGGTGGTTTACTCGCTTCTTGGTCGTATTTATTTGAAGGTCCGGCAGTTCCATGTGAAGTATCCTCCGACTAGAGACATACTAAAACAAGTCAGCCAACAAGTTGGACGGAGATAACTCAGGATAATGAGTTTATAGATATCAAATTACAGTTTCTGTTAATTGTACCTGATTATCTAGTTTAGGGTCGACCTCAAGAATCATTGGTGGAGATGCATCCAGACAATTGTTACCTTTGAAATCCCCCCACATACCCATTTGATGGATCGGCTCATAGATGCCCATCCGTCTCGAGGGAACGAATTGTGTAGATGTCGAATTCATCATTCTTGTCTGTTTAATGAAACCAAAAAACAGATTAAATCTACCAAATTAGTGATAATAAAGTTAAATGCATTTTTCGAACAGAAAGAAAGATCAAATGATGAATTGGAATCAATTAAGCATTCATTACATTTACAAGGCAGAAATCCCCAGTTTCATAAGAACACCTCAGAAAAAGATTAATCCATATTCAAGAACTAATTAAAGAGGTTTAATCGCCTCATAAAATGCACAAGGTAGGAATTAAACTCAGATTTCACATATCTAATCATATTCTAAGTTATTTAATGATCTCAGGAATCTCATTCACAAAATGATAAAGAGCATCTGATCCTTGACCTTTTATGGAACTCGATAATTTACAAATTGAGCTTCTGCAAGAGTTAAATTCAGCATCTTTCCAAAACAATGCTAAAGACACTCTTAAATTAATGGCAAGCATCCACCTTCAAAGGGGAGAAGAGCAATAGAATCTTTCTATAATTACACAACTCAAATCAATAAAGACAAAACATGCAAAAATCCAACAAGCAAATACACACACACAAGCACATACTTGTATGAAGGTCAAAACGAGCTACTCAACATCAAAATTTCGTCAACGCCTAGCTAGGAGAAATTCTTGATCTTGATTCAAGCCACAGATTAAAAATCCTCTCTTTCATGAGAAGAAAAAAGAATCCAATATATCAAGAATTCAAAGGATCTTATCAGAGAAAGGAAACTTAAAAAAGAGAACAAATATCAAGAATATGGTATTGAAAGCTGCAAGCAATACGATAAAACTAATAACATGTTCCAGACTATATTCCTCCCAGCCCATTGATCAAATTTTATATCTTGAAAATGCAACAAATAAATAAATATATGATATATATATATATAAAAAAAAAAGAAAGACTGACCTTTCTATTGGTGAGGAGAAAGAGGCCAGTATTAGAATAAGCTTCTTCTGAGCACAATAAGCAGCAGCTCTCTTGAAGAGGTGAAACTAAATTAAGTTATTCAAGAATCAAGACTCCATCTTTTTTCATGCTGAAGAAGGAGCAGAAAAAGAAAGAGAGAAGCGAATATGAATATGAATATGATTGTGAACGCAATACCCCTTTTTTTCAAATTATATTTATATTTAAATGGGAAAAAACTAGTATAGTATTGTAATAGAAGAAAAAGACTTAATGAGAATACTGGTATATTATATTATTATATGTATAGAGAGTGTGAGTGTGGGGGAGACAATGTGAAGGGATATTATACTAAATTTTGTAGTTAGTGTGTGTGTGTGTTTATCGTGAGGTACAGTGAAATAAATGAGGGGAGAGTTAGAGAATGAAAATGTATTGGTGAGATTTCCACTAAGAAAGAAACAAGCAAGCAACAGTGTGTGTATTTGTAGTGTTATGCTTACACTTTGAATATGCGCACCAGGTCACCCTCACTACCTATGCTTACTCGCCTCTTGACCTCATCATCCAATTCCACCCCACCACCAACAACATGAACAAACTAATACTACTACATTATTATTATTATTATTATTATTATTATTATTATTTATACTGAACATTCTACTACACCAAGCTAAGGTCGCTATTGTCTTTTTCAACAATAATACTGTTTTGAACCCCTAATTAGCTAGAGCTCAATTAGGGTCTTCGCTTCATCAGTCTTTCTTTTCTCCTCTTGGACGGTTAATGATAAGTAATGGAAACTATGGTGTTGTTAAAGTATAGATAATATTCATTATCCAGGAACATTTTAATTTTTGTTTTGCTTTTAACCATACAAGATTGTAAAGTGTATGATAATTCAATGTTACACAACGTACCTACTAATCACATAAAAATACATAAAGAAATTCCAATTCGTCCGGCAATAATTAAATAACGTTAACAAATAAATAGCAGACTTTCTAATAAATTAATGTTTATGTAGTAAATAAAAAAATCCGTTCAAGATCAACTAGATCGAGAAAAATCTAAGCATCAGAAAATAATAAACAATAATAATAATAATAATAATAATAATAATTATATTTTGGCCTTCAATTTAGCGGTGAAGGAGAGCGTGTAGCAACGCGCCCCAAAAAGGGCGTGTACCAATTCTTGATTTTTAAATGATTGGTGTCCTTTTAGCGGGAAGTGAAGTGACGGAAGCAAATTGTTGCCGGGGCGTGTCGTCACGATCCTTCTTACACCACACACCTAATTACATAAATGCCCTCCAACATCCCCAAAACTTAGCAAAAATATCGCCCCATCCTTAAAAATCCTAAATTCGCTATTCACATCGCTTTTGCTAATCAATACCGACTAATAAATATTTCACTCAACTTGTTGTAATAGTTTAAGCATAATGTTTATTTTTTGAGTTAGTTTAAGCATGATATCTTAGTAAAAGAGTTCCGAAGAAAGAAGATTTGATTTTGGAAAAGGCAGTGAATTATTTATAATGAATCAAACATCATCTGCATATATAAAAAGCACATTCTATATATGCAATAAACTAATATTTATAATTATGTCCGAAAAAACAAAATTATTGTATTAGCGCATACCGAAGAGGCAATTTAGCTTAGAGTCTTCGCTTTATTAGTTTAATTTTTTTATTATAAAGAATAATATTTTTGTCATGACAATAATGAATGATGTTTCTTTGAAGTTTGGCAACATCTTTTATTCCCAGCCTAACCTCAACTTTTGACCTAATGACCCTTCAAATCCTTTAGAGACATTAGTAAACTCGAGTCTATCTAGTTGCATTGCCACCACGTCTTCGCTTTATTTTTCATCATTTAATACTGCAATTTGCACCCATTTTGTTCGTTATCCTATTGACTTTGCACAAATCATTGTGATATTAATTTATTTATCATGCAATTCAATTTGCCTGTCTTTCTACTTTTTTTTTTTTTTGCTTACTCGGCCAATCAATCGTAAAAATGTATCTCTGCACTTACTTTAAGTTGATAATCAAAATAAACTACGTACACAACCTAATTATATATAAGCGGTAGTTCTAACATACCTAATCAAACAACATGATATGTAAGTATAAAGCATCATATATACGTAGAAAAATAAAATTGTTTGTTTCTCCAATTCACTTTTGCTATATATTTGTAATATACGCAATATATACCCACCATGACTTGAATACACATCTCGTGTACTCATAATTCATATTTTGCAAAATTAGCCAATAAAGAATCTTCGTGGAAAATAAGTATTTGCTTAATTTCTCTTTACCATTTAATAGATAGCTAGGCAGGATTCACTTCGAACTAGTCTAAGCTTAAAATTAATATGGATCAGTCGAATTGCACTTCCATGGCATGTGTAGCCGGCACATATGGCGAGGTCCGAACAGGCATCGAAGAATCGCCGATCAGAGCTTGCTTGCCTAGGGATTGGGATTGTTAGACATTACGGGGGATCCCGTAATGTACTAATGCACGTCAGTCATGTGGTATGTGAAATATGATATTAATTATAAAATTTCATTACAACTTAATTGCTAATCGATTTTGACAGGCGAAAGAGAAAGGAATCTCCGTAGAGGACGCGGCCTACGATACGTTCCTCCGGATGCATCTGAAGGATGGGCGATACACGGATGGTTGTTCGCAGCAGATCGATGTAAGTTAAATTACTATGTTTTCATTTTAAATATTACTTGTTTATCAATTAATGAATTATCTTATTTTACCTTGATGTGGGATGCAGTGAAGAGGAGTATTGTGAGCCTCCAAGCAGCGGGTCAAATAATCACCCCCGTTAAGGCCTCGCGCGTATACCGAGAGGAGGCATCCATCGATCCGAAGGGATGCATATTTGGGATGGGAGTGATGTCACAGACGGTGCGGTCCGGCGCCTCCGGTAGCTTCCAGTCACCCGTCTCGTCTCAGCCCTCGCAGGAGGTGGATGAACTGAGAGCTCAGGTCGATCAGCAGGTTGAGGAGTTGGCCACCATCAAGCGGCAGATGACGATTGTTATGCAGAAATTCAGAGGCCACTCGGGTGACACCAACGATGGACCTTCTTAATTTTAGGTCCAGTATTATTTTGTTATATGTATTGACAGGATTTAGATACTTGAAAATATTTGTATTTGGATTTTATAAAGTTTTGTGAATTTATTTCAATTATTCGTTTGATTTTGGTGAATTTTCTAATTTTTGTAGATTATTCGTTCGTCAAATTTAAATATCAAAAAATTTAACAAAATTTTTTTAAAAAAATACAAATAAATAATAAAAAATAAAAAATAAACAAAAATTAAAAAACATTAACGACGAAAGCTATCCGTCGTTAGGTTTCACTCCAAACTTAACGAAGTTTCCCTCGTTAATTAACGACGGAAACAGTCCGTCGTCAATCAACGAGGGAAGGTTCCCTCGTTGACTACTCTTTGTCGTCGCCATTAACGACGGATATATCCCTCGTTATTCAACGAGGGAAACCTTTCCGTCGTTGTTAAATGGAATCGGTCTTTTTAACGACTGGAATTTATGTCGCTAACGGCGCCTTTTTTTGTAGTGCGCGTGGTACGGCCGCCTAAATTAAACTATAAAATAAATAACTAAATTCTAATTTGTGAATTATGAAATTCCAATTAATGTACAGTTGGCTGCACAAAAGAATCTTATTGTCCAGAGAATTAATCTTAATTGTATATATATATCACTAGTTAAGTGTGACATAAACCTCGGACAATTGTAGGATAGAAATTTGCTAACTAACTAACTAACTAATCATTATCCAAATCTAGAATTTTACTCAAATAAAATTAAAATAATTTGTAAGGTCACCAACGGGAACGGGTGCGGGCGATAAGGTGACTTTATGCGTGTATATATGATCACATGCGAAACAATATCATGGAACAAATGCTTTTTCTAGGTAAAAAAAAAAAAAAAAAAGTCATTATATATAGATAGAAAAGCAGTGCATACAAACTTTGCTATTTTAAGTCAACCTCATATGTATAGGTGTCTGTTTACTACTGCACTCAATCATCTTTCTGCTTTCATAACTTGCATGGAAAATTATTAAATCTGAGCTACTAAGTCAAAAGTGGAAAGCTTTTGGAATAAAACAACACTCACAAATTTGTTGTCTAGATGCTATATATTTACTGTTTAATATACTTTCAATATACACCGTTGTATGTTACAGCAAAAAATCTTCTTTATCTTATTTTTATTGTAAACTAAACTTAACATTTGAAAAATTACAAAATAATTTAAATTACTTACGATCGAATTTCGAGATTTGGCAAAACAAATTTTTAAAAATTGTATGCATTATATATCTTTTTTTTTTATAAATATTATATTTAAAATTGCAATTTGTGTAAAAAATTGTGGTTTGGATGTAATTAAACCTTCATTAATTATATTTTAATATTGATGGTATCAAACTGCATGCAAGCCCTTTACCGGCAACGATTTCACCACTTTATATTGGATTACATGGGTTATATATATAGTTTCTTAGAAATACTTTTTAATATAGTATTAATATATTGTTGTGAAGTACTCCTATTTGCATTGCATCTATATATGGATGATCAGTTTAGCAAGACTGGTTGAGAGATCAGAGCGTCAACTAGCAGAAAGCTAGAAAAGCAGTTTGTTGTTGTTTTCTCTTTGTTAGGGTATGAAATAGAAATCAATTAAAATCTGCATGATATATAATTAATTAAGATTAATATCTGTTTCTTTCGACGATCTTTTCGCAAATCATAAGCTTTTTTTTTAGACACGCGCCAATCATAAGATGAAATCATTCCAACTATTCATTGTGCATTTAACGTACATTTGCGTCCTTACTTACACTTCATCTTTTATTTTCAATAGGTCGTATTTAAAAAGTAATGTTATTTAATTAGAGTCTTTAGACATTTCCCTAAAAATGTTACTGGTATTTCATTAAATATAGAATTTCAAGAATTATTTTTTAAAAAGAAATACAGAAAATTCTTGAGACAAACTACATATATAAAATAGTTTTTTGCCTTCCTTTCTCGTTGATTTTGGGGTTAGCGATGCTACTATACCAACGACGATGTAAGGTTCGTCCATAAAGTCAAGTTAAGCAATAATCTATATGTACATTAATTCAGAGACCAATTTTCCTTTTTCTTTTTCTTTTTTTGTTTATTGTTGCTTTGAATTACTCATAGCTAGGCAAGTCTAATATATATTATAGGGGTTCTTTGAAGTCAATATACGACAGTTTTACATATTTAATTATCGATGCTACCTTGTTTATTGTTAAGTTGTGCAGTTAGCACGTTCACTCCCTAGACTTAATCATAACATCATGGTGAATATATATTTGTATATATGGTAAGTCAGCATGAATTATATATGAGGGTGTGAGTTAACGACATAATATATTTATTGTGAGAAAGTAAGATTAATATTGCATTCCGTATAAATTTGTTGAATCGAACGTATAAAGTTATCGTACTAAATTCAATGCATAATTTTATGTTATGTGTAATATCCTTGTGGTGCAATTGTTATATACGTGTAGTGTAACATCTTTCAATGTTCAGTTCATCGATCATACTATAACACTAATGTATGTATTTCTACATGATCTTAATTTTATATATGGAATGAACAAATCAAAAGGATCATTCATTTTAGAAATTAGAAACTAATATAATCGATATAATATGGAACATGAAAAATAGAGTCGAGATATTACAAAATATTACTAATATATATGGGCTAATTGCTTTTAAAATCTTGACATTTGAGATTTGACCCTTGTTGCACATTAAATCCAACTTCTAAAACGTTGCGATGAAGTCTCAATCTTTCATTATGAAGCAAATTCGATCGCTTTAATTTAATTCGATGACCGGAATTATATGGTATGAAAAAAAGGCTCCAAACACAAAAATTTCACATGCTTTAATTTTTATGTTGAGGCACACTCTCATGCGGTTGACTGCATGAGTAGGGTGCAATTCACGGGTTATTTTTTTTTTCCAGTTTGATCTGGGTTTACCCATTGATAGGGTCAAACTTTAATTTTCTTTTTCCTACTTTTTGTTATGATTTTTTTTTTAAATTATTTTATCAGTGTCATTTTCAAACACACAAAATGTCATTTTCATGTAACAGTGCCTTTTTATTTGTAGCGCCTATTTCTATTATAAAAGTATCATTTCATATAATGAATGTCATTTATATTTATAAGAATGTCGTTTTGTATCAATAAAAGTGCCATTTTCATATAGTATCGTTTTGAAACATTCAAAGTATCATCATTTATAGTGTCATTTTGTATCAATTAGAGTGTCATATATTGTCATAGAGTGTCATTTTAACACACTAAATGTGTCATTTTATTTTAATAAAAGTGTTATTTTATTGAAGAAAAAATAAAAATAAATAAATAAAATATATTTAAAAAAAATATTGACCCCTTGACCGGGTCAAACTCGGACCAAAGCGGGTCAGGGTTGCGGATGCGGATCCCACCTCATGTGCGAGGTGCGCCGCATGGGAGTTTTTTTCTGTTATGTTTTAGTCACTCAACATTTCGTCCCAAATTTCATTTCTTTGTTGAAAACTGAATTTATAATTTGTCTGCATTGAAAATTGGCAATTGGAAAATTTTCCCTCCAAACGACATCTTAATTAAAACCTCCATAAGTAGTTCCACAATGTCATTTTAATTGAAGCTCGTGTGGAGATGAAACAAGCTATAACATCATATTTCCGATCGGTCACTAATTTAATTAAAGTGGGGGATTTCAAATTTGTTACAAAACAAAAACAAAAGATTGAAATTGAATTAATTGTAGCGATCGTTTTCAAAGTTTGGTTTAATTTGCAAGAAAATTCAATTGCTGAAAGTGAAGAAAAAAGAAGTGTGAGTTTATTGTTGTACCTTTGGTGAAATTATTAACATGTGTATATAGGTTTAGATTATTACGGATGGGATGGTCAACTTTGCCCACTTAGTGATGGGGTGGTTTGTGAAGGTGGTTATTAAGAATTTCCAATGTTAAATTGAGGACTATAGAGTTAAAATAGTACATTTATTATTATTTTAAATAGAAGGCTAAAATGAGGGCTACGAATAAAATTACCCATATTTATATCGATGGTATATCAGGTTAGCTTTGAGCTAAGTTTTAAATTCCTTGGTGGAACATAATTAATTAAAGAGCATTTTTATATTTATTCTTTTAATTTCAGATACTTCATTTAATTAAATCATTTTCATATTAATGCACTTCGACGTGATGTTTTCAATGTAATCAATTTCTTTAAAACTGTCATTTCCAGTTGATTGATGCTGGAGAACTTTATTATAATCTATACTCCACATAAAAGTAAAATCACAATAAAAAATAATTTTCCTTCAAAATAACATTCACTTATTTCATTAATTTCTTTGCCAAGACATTTAATACAATAATAATTATTCATTTAATAATTAATTAAATAATTAATCATCACACGCTAAAAAAAACACGGCGATAACGACGGAAAATTCCGTCGTTATATATGCCTATTCCGTCGTTAAAAATGCTTAACGACGGAATAACGACGGAAATACCACCGTCGTCGAACCAGTCGTCGTCTTCCACTTCAACGACGAAAAATTTCCGTCGTTGATAATCAACGACGGACTTAACGACGGAAGTTAGTCCTCGCTCTAATTGGAAGAAACAACGACGGAACTTGTCCATCGTTAATATATAATTTTTTTTTCTTTTTTAATTACATTTTACGACGGATATTTCCGTCGTTATTATTTATTATTTATTTTAAATTTTATTTATTAATAACGACGATTTTAAATCCGTCGTTAAATTTATTTAATATTTTTTTAATATTTTTAATTTATTTAATATTTATTTAATATTTTAAATTTATTTAATATATATATATATATATATATATTTTTTAAATTCTATATGGGTGTATTTTGAACGACGATACACAAATTATAATAACGAACAATTGAAATAAATTCACAAAAATTTATATAATCCAAACATTTTCATCAATTTATATAATCCATAATTCAT
>JAYJMF010000036.1:430288-444356 GCA_036873715.1 Salvia sclarea | reverse complement strand
CGATAATCAACGAGTTCCTCTCCAAAAGTGAGAGCCAAAAAGTCCCAAAAACTAGGTAAAAGTCGTGTGTGATGAAGAGTGGCACTCCCGCGCCGGTGGGGCACGCTCTCGGCCCGCGCCGGCGGAACTCCCGCGCCGGTGGCGGCGCTGTGCGCGCGCCTTATTTGTTTAGCTCGTATCTCACTCGTTTGAACTCCGATTCTCGATCCGTTTTCACCTACGAACTCATACCGAGACGGACTTCAATCCTATCAAGTTCAAAAACATCAAATCTTTATTCATCTTTTTCCCAAGTTTGTCGTCTTTCCTATCAAAATACGAGGAGCACGAGATTAGCACAAAACTATAAATATAACAATCAAATAGCACAAAACAAGCGACGAACACAAAGACATAACACCATCAAGCACATCGAATAGTCTCACAAAATGAGACCAAACAATCTCTACTACCTCTAATGCAAATTTTAACCTGTGGAGTTTGTTTTCGGCAGTGAGCTCTGGCTTTATTGCATTTGTATATGGTCTGATCAGCCCCCTCTTTACCCATCTTCCCACTGTTGCACTGTTGCACATTACTCCATGAGCTAACCTTCTTATGCTTGATCTTTGCCCCCATTTCTAGAGACTTGATTAGATCCAAATCAATTTGAATTCTCTTATGGACTCTTGCATTGTGTTGTGCAAATTGCAGCGAAATAGCTTGACCACTTTTATGTTATATCCATGCAGCTGCCCAGACTCTACTCACTGTTCTTCCGGTGGTGCTCCATTTGGTAACAGCTTCAGCCCTCTTTTCAGGATTCATTATGCCATTTTTGTTGTTTTGAAGAAGAAATTGGACTATATGATCCTTCTCCTCAGTTGAAAGATCTTTTCTATGCTTCATTTTGTTTTAGAACGATTTTTGTGTAAAAAGATTGGATATTTATAGCCTATTTCTGTAGTGTTTGAAATTTCAGCAGCTTTGAAAATTTTGAATTTTTCAGAAATTCAAAATTTTCGTTTTTCTTTGGGATATTTGTTAGGTGTTGAAAATTCGAATTTGCCACCAAAATTTGAAAAAAAAATGGTTAAGATTTAAAGTTAGCATAAACATGTGGGGCTAAGGTACTTAAAACACTAATAAAGTAATTCCTTATTCTACGTGCAAAAAGTATTGTGCCGTTTAGGAAGAGACAGAGGGAGTATTTAAATAAAGGCCCAACATGCCCAATGTCTGTTTCATAACAACCAAAATAATGAAATTGAAATTGCACGCCCCAACAAACAATGTTCTTCATCCTTTTACTTCTTGTTTGTGAAATTATTTCTTTCTTAGGGATGTATATTTCTATTTTCTCAGGAGTTTCGGTACCGTTGGAATTTTTGTATAATAACAATATTAAATTCATATTAATTATGGTAATTTCATAATAATTTTTTGGAAATTATTTGTAGATTTGGAATCTATATTTTGTCTAGAGTAATTTGGTGTATTTGATTGCCAAAATTCAAGTTGGGATTAAAGAACAATTAATGCACAAAGGTTGACTACAAAATGGAAGGGAATGGTTTGCCATCCCACATTGGGGAAACAATGAAGTTGTAAGCTATTTATAAACCAAAAACACTTTAAGGAGTTATCAAGTGTGTTACACCTATGGTGCACCCTATGGTGCACCTTAGTGGACTTTTTTGTTGATTTTTATGGCTAATCCAAAAACACTACGAGGAAGCACCATCCCAGCACGTGCATGTCGCACTTGTCGCAACGGGTGCTTCGTAGGCGCACTTTGCACTTCGCTAGTTCGCCCTCGGAGTGAGGAACCTTTAGTTTTGACGAAGTCAGGACCAAGGGCGGCTTTGATGGCTCTCGCACCACGACTCCGTCAGACGCGCACACACCAGGAGCCGAAAAACGATCGATGCCTCGGTTCGGGTTCATTGACGTGGCAGCGAATGGATAAGGTGATATGCAATGGTGATGTAGCGGATAGAGGCGTCGCATGGTGGATGGGCTCGGCAGCTATTACAACCGCCGACTCGGGTGGTCGGTTATCGGTTCGAGACACCGGTTCAAGCAAACCCATTGGGCTTAACCAATGTGATGGTTCAAGGCTCCACAGGTTGCAAGTCGCACCCATTCGGAACAGCCACTTGCAGGTTATAAATAGGCCTCTCCCCTCCTTTCAGATGAAAAACTCACTCATTCGAACTTATTCAGATTTAATTCAAAATCATTTCATAGCGTTCATTCGATCAGTGTGTTAACACAGAATCGAACTTATCATAAAGCATTCATAATCCTAGTTGAGTCTAGGAGTCATACTCAGTCCCGAGTATCGGAGTAGTTCGCCGTGACTACGACACACAGTGCATTCTCTTGTATTCTTTTGAAGTTGTTATATCTTGGGGAAGATTGTTGTTGAACCGTGTGCACTAGTGCAGAGCAATTTCGTCTTACAGAGAGAGAATTATTCTCACTTCGACTCTCGTTAAAGTCTTTCTTTTTTCTACTTGTATATTTCCATTTCTGACACCACACAAATAACAGGTACTGCCCGATATTTGCTTACCATTACTCCACGTCCCCCTTTTATTGCATTACTTTTAATTTGCGAGAGTAACACTTTCTTGATCAATATTTGTTCATCTTCAGACGAAGCCTCTCATGTTGCCGAAATTTCTTCTTCAATTTCTTGGAACATGTTTGATTTCTTTTTGTGAGAGTATTTGATGTATTCAGTGGTGTCATGCGATGGTGTTCGTAGCTCATTTTGTGTCATTTGATTGTTATATTTATAGTTTTGTGTTCCTCATGTTTTGATAGAAAAGATGAAAAAATTGGTAAAAGAGGAATAAAGATTTGAAAGGAGATATGAACGAAACGAGAAAGAGGCTCAAGCAGTAGTGCCACCGGCATGGGGTTATCGCCAGCGCCGTGCGAGCGACCGCCCCGCCGGCGCGGGACGCGTGTTTTAAAAGGGTTTTTCAGCCCTCTTTTTGACACAATTTCTCTTGGGAGGCTTGACACACCTCCTCTCATTTCCTCTCTAGATTTTAGATAGTTTAAGGGTTCTATTAGCCATTGAATCAAATATTGGATTCCGGCTTCTCTTCAAGTTTGTAAGGATTAATTTGTGCCTTTTCAATTCCAATTTTTATTGCTTTCAATTCTTGTGTCGTTGATCTCAATTTCTAGTATTATCTTTATTCGATCGGTTATTGTCTTTAATTTCATATTTCATATTGGTTAATCGGTTCGGATTTATGTATTCAATTGGTGAATTTATATGTTCATATTCTTCAAAAACCCTAATGAATTTATATGCTTTATTTATTTCCTCTCGTTTACAATCTTTTGGTGTGGTGATCGTGACAAACCTTGTGGATTAGAATGTTTAGGAATTTACCACTTTATGTGGAAACAATACAAACAATGTCCTGCTAAGCCTTCCTCGTGAATCGTCTCAGGTTAACTTGTCTAGCTAGAACGACCTTGATCGTTACGATTGTGAGAGACTTTATGGTGAATTTTAATATTTTGTGATAAGCAGTGAAACTTTAGGCTTATAGTATTTTTAGAATGAAAATTAAAGAATTTGTAATTAACAATTTTGTTATTTTTAAGTGTTAATGACTTTTTATAACAAGCCTAGTAAATGGCATGATGTGTTCTTTATATCATATTCTTGTGATTAATATTGGATGTTAGCTGTATTACAACTTACAAGTTTGTAGTTTTACATTGTTGTCAAAATTTTAAGTAGTATGCCCCTATCAAAATAGGCATGAATACAATTAGTTCATCCAATTTCCAATAGTCGATACCATATTTTCTGCGTGTGCATTGTTGTGTGTTTCATCGAATTATAGAAACAATCTAATACTATAATATGAAATGTATCTCTGGCGTAGGGTGCAACATTAATGAAATATTTAATCGACGTATCATCTTTTCTTTTGCAGTCACGTTTGTAATTGTCGAATTTTTTGTTTAGTAGAGATTGAAATTGATTAAAACGGCAAATGAAATTGAATGGGCCTGAAAAGGGAATCCAAGTTAGCTTTCCACGTAGGATATGAATAATGAGGTCCCACAAGTTTGGCCCCATTACAGCCGTTTCCTGCCGCAACATGACATGTATATTCGTTTTTCTTTTTATTTTTATGTTTCCTTTTGCCTTCGATAATAAAGGGAAGATTTAATAGAAAATATTCTTAACAAAAAAAGCAAGTTCAAATTACTTCAAATAGTCTGGAACCAGGAACGAAGGCCTTATTGAAATAAACCTCCATTTAGACTTTCAAAATATATGATGCCAATAACAATTTCTTGAATAATAATAATAATAATAATAATAATAATAATAATAATAATAATAATAATAATAGCTAAAACATGACTAATGCTCATATAATATATTGATATGAGGTATGTAGCATAATTTTTCTTACCAATAACTTTAGCAAATTGTGATAATTAAACTCTTGGTTGACATAGAATAGGGATTAGTATGGGTGTCCAAATCAATACTACAACAAGTGTGAAAACTCAGCCTACATCTAAAAAGAGTCTATGCAAGATTTGTCAAACCAACAAGAATTGTGATGATCTACTGCTAGAACTCGGTTTTAATAGATTATAATGATACGAGTAAATATCAGTTAATTAGGCCAATGTTCATAGACTTTTAGTTTATAACTTAATCTAAATATATTATTATTTTCATTTCTGATAATTTACAAAAGAATTTCATTTATGTCCTTTCAATGAGATTCCAACATTCATTACTGATGCGTCGATTTTTAGGTGCGGTTCCAACCACACCATCAGTTATCAGATTAAGATGAACCACCTATTGTTGGAAAGCTATTTGAAAATTGAATACATTAGGTTTTGGGTTCATTTCATTCTGTTATTTTTTCATGTGTAATTTTAGTGTTACACATATAAATCCATAGTTTAGTGCATTAAACTTTTCAAGCATTATTCCAACCATATCGATAATCGGATGAGATATGACACCTACTGTTGGAAGCCGTTTGAATGTAGAATAAATACATTAGGCTTTGGTTATTATTGGTAACCTTTCTAAATATGTATATTGGCAATGAGAAAAGAGCGTGATACATTCTTAGAAGGGTACTAAAAGGCAGTGACAAGGAAAGACGGCGTTCAACCATTTCCACATTCTTTTATTATCTATGTGGCCTTCAAGCGCGGCTTTCCAGTTAGTCACGTGTAAAAATGAACGCCATAATTCCACCAAAAAGATATTAATATAACTTTTTTTGAAATATTGATGATTAAGATAATTTAGATGCTACATTATCTGAAAAATCCTGAATTATTGTGACATAAACTATTGTTTACCCTAAAAGACAATCTAGCTTAAAATAAATTAAAATCGATTTATGTATTTGTTCTTTAAAATCGGAATCAACCAATTTCTCAATTAACCAAAATCATAACTTAATTCGCTCCAATTTGAACACATGAAACCCGGGGTTATAATGCATTTATTCCAATAAGAAGGATTACTTTGTAGTAAAAGCATTCCCAACTGGATTACTAAGAAACAACCTCTATTAGTTAACTTATTTGCGTCGTAATTGATACTTCGTGTGTGTAATGATTTACTCTTAATATGTAAACGTAGGCTCTCGCTGTATATCTAATAATCAACAGTTTAGATTTATTAAAGATTTTGATTGAACAGTAAAACATAGCTAAAAAAAATCACATAGCGGTTATATGACCAAATAATGATGTTGATGTTCGAAAATTCTCGTACTTGCGACATAATTTGTTGTCTGAATCAGAAGTAAAATTGTGCAAAATCTTTAAAAATAAAAACCTTTCATGCAAGAGAAAAGCCCACAATACAATACCACACCACACCAATATACTTTATCGATTTTCTATACATTTTGACAGCAAAAGTCCCACTTCATTGGTCCCTCCCTTCTCTCTCTCTCTCTGCTCTGCAACTTCAAAGCGGCCTAGATAAGCACTGCCTATCGCCAATGAATTTATTGCAACTTTCTCAGCTGTTTTGAATTTTTACTTCAAATTTTCAGTTCCAAGATCTAATTTTTATTCATTACTTCATTTGCCACCTCCAAAGAAAGAAAGTTCCAAGTAGAGATCTACTGGAAATGTTTCGCCTTCTGCTCTTCTTCGTACTCATCTTGGTAATCCCTTTCTCTTTACTTTCTTCTTTCTTCTTTCATTTTCTTTCTTTGTGGTTTGTTTTTTGAGTAGCCCATCTCAGTTGTCAGCTGCCCACAATTTTTAGCATGCCATAGCAGATAAGTGAAAGATTGATGCTTTTTTGAATTATTCCGACAATTTTTGAATGACTATAATCATCACTTACAATTCATTTTTTTGTTCTTCTTATTTTTTGAAGGTAGTAAATTTTTGTAGTGTTGACGTTGTGTTAAATTTAACTGGCAATAGAAATTGGTTTTACCCAGACGAGGAAACAGTACAGCATTGATTTCTTCTTTTCTGTATGTTTATAGCATTTTCCCTTTTCTGGTAACAGGACTGTAAAGTGAAGAACTCAGCCAGCTTTTGTTATAATGTTTATTTCTATAAGAATTAAATTTATAATGGAGCTGTACTATTTGGAAGAAATTGTGAAATCATGTTTTGTTAAAAAAAGCTTTAGCTTTCCACTTCAAAGAAAATAAAAGCTATAGCTTTTGACTCAAAAAGAAAGAAAAAACTTTTGGTTTAATTATTGCAACTATGCTGTTTAGTTGAAGTTACTACAACATGTTTGAGATAAATGCAAGAACATTAGTTTCAGTTAATGAAGGCAGTATGCTACTATTACTGCCTTTCCTTTAGTTGAGAAGTTAAAATTATTCCTGTCATTTGTGACATTCTTCAAGATTTCCATTTGACATATTCGGGGAATTGATGTATTCGAGTAATGAGTTTTGTAATCAAGAAACTTGTGTCTGAGACGACCTCGGTAGAATATGACTGGCTTCCAATTATTAACATGTCATAAATTCATACTTACGTTTGTTAATACATCGTGTATTCATAATTCATTACTTGTTGCCTTCCATCGTTTGCTAAAGCTACTGATAAATTCGTAATACTCAAATCTCCAGCTTATAAACTGAGTCCATCCTTTAGTGTTACCTTATATGATTAATAACTGAATCATGAGGTAGCGTTTTTGTTGGATTGGGAATTTGATCTTCTGAATTCGAACACGTGACAAGATGCCCCAAGATGCTTGAGCTGGAGGTTGTTCGAATTGTTAGGACATCATGTTATCTTTTTGCAAACATTCTGTTTTTAGTGCAAAATTTGAACTTTTAATTGATGAGGAATTTCAGGATCTGATGATTGCTATTATAATTCCTTTGATCAGCTGTTAGGGCTGGGGACGAATGGTGCAAATAATCAAAGGACTCCAGAATCTGCTGCTGATAGAGGTAGCTTGCCATTTCCTTTGCTTTTATGTACTGCATTTTGTGATATTGGAAAGAATCTATTGAGTAAGATTCTTTGGGGAGCTTCATCTGTTAGAAACCAAAGTGAGATACCGATGACCCTGTGTCATCAAACTCGAACAAAGTCATTGGTTTTAGTGATGACCCCTACGCAGATGCTTGCCCCCGTGTAAAGATCCTTGGGTTCCATTGTTATGGTAGAAATGCCATCTCAAGGCACAACACAACCCTACAAGCTCTGTTTGTGATACTAGTTCATGACATTGCTCAGCTCGTGGTGTGCTTTATATGTTGGGGAAAAATGGCATTGTTTTTGTTCCATTTGCCTTGCTATAAAAGGTGCAACATAAGCAATTCGTCTGTCTAAAGCTTCTTGTGGTTTGTTGAGTGACTCTAATTCACTTAATAACTTGGGCAAATCGATGCATTCTAGATTCTCGAGTGCAAGCACTAGACATATTGTTCACTGCAGCATTGTATTAAATTAGAAAGGTTTATATTGTATTAACTTTTGATGTCACCATATCATGTAATTCTTTGAACAACCACAGAAGCATGACAACACTGCCCATTTATTGTCTATCAGTTGGTCTAATTGTACGGATCAAAATTTCGAGACAATTTTTGTTTCTATGGAGCTGGAGTTGATTTATGTTCTTATAACTCACTCTTAACTCACAATTTTTTCAGATGTTGGGGACGTATCATCTAAGCCAGTTAAAATGAGTACTGTCAATCATGCCGTTGCAGGTATTTCACACTTGATTTATGTGCATCTTTTAAGAATCTAGATTAGTTTCGGTTATGTTCTTGAGTTCTTGTGCTGCTTATGGTGTTATAAATATTTCAAGTCTGCGACTACTATGTTGGATGTCAAGTATAATTGATACACCTGCTCTCTTTATATGCCTATGGGTTACTAGTATTGGGACATAGCAATTGACGTTTACTTAGGAATATCATCAGTACATATATCTATATGACTTATTGCATCTGATTTCAAGATCATTCACAAGATTTTGGGATTGGTCTGAGAAAATATATGAAGCTTCATGACACAGTTTAGTTAGTTTTGTTGATGTCTGTTATCGTTGGTCAGTGGGAGGGATTGGCGCGAACTGGGGCTCGCAAGCATCTCACCGGTTGAGGCCTGAGATAGTAGTGAGGATGCTAAGGGAGAACGGGATTCAAAAGGTAAAGCTCTTTGATGCTGATTATGATACGCTACGAGCTTTGGGCAGGTCCGGGATTCAGGTCATGGTCGGCATTCCAAACGACATGCTTTCTGATATAGCCAGTAGTTCGAAGGCTGCTGACAGATGGGTATCTGAGAATGTCACCCATCATATCACATCCAACAATGTCATGATCAGGTCAGTTGCTCTATCCGACAGATGGATTCGTGCATTGGTTTATAATTATGAGTTTGACCGTGAATTGATGACGTGAATGGTGATGGCGATAGGTATGTGGCCGTTGGAAACGAACCTTTCTTGGAAACGTACAACGGCAGCTTTCTAAGAACGACGTACCCTGCTCTCAAAAACATCCAAGACGCCCTCACGAGAGCCAAGCTCCACGACCAAGTGAAGGTCACTTGTCCGAACAATGCTGATGTCTACGCTACCGCGAGTGGCTTGCCATCTGGAGGAGACTTCCGAGCTGATATCCATGACTACATGATGCCGATTGTGAAGCTGCTGAACGATAACGGAGCCCCGTTTACAGTCAACATATACCCCTTCATAAGCCTCTACACGGACTCAGGTTTCCCCGTTGAATACGCCTTCTTCGACGGGGATGCGACGTCACTCAATGACGGAGGGATGACCTACTCCAATATGTTCGATGCCAACCACGATACCCTCGTGTGGGCGTTACAGAAGAACGGGTTCCCCAATATGCCAATCGTACTCGGTGAGATCGGGTGGCCCACAGACGGCGACAAGAACGCGAACCTCCAATACGCACAGCGATTCAACCAAGGCTTCATGACTCGTATGTCCGCCGGGAAAGGAACCCCTATGAGGAGCGGTCCGATTGACGCTTACCTTTTCAGCTTGATTGACGAGGATATGAAGAGCATTCAGCCGGGAAACTTCGAGCGCCACTGGGGGATCTTCAGATATGACGGGCAACCGAAGTACCCTCTCAACCTCGGCACCATTAACTCAAACGCTCTCATCCCTGCAAGAAATGTGAGCTACTTGGAGAAGAAATGGTGCATCATGAAGCCGAATGCGAGGCTCGAAGATCCTAAGGTTGCGGAGAGCGTGAGCTATGCCTGCAGTCTAGGTGATTGCACGTCCCTCGGATACCAGACGTCGTGTGGCAGCTTGGATGCGCGGGAGAATATATCGTTTGCCTTCAACAGCTATTACCAGATAAACAACCAGGTCGATGAGGCTTGCAACTTCAACGGTCTAGCGACGGTGACGAGAGCCGACCCCTCCATCGGAAACTGTGTGTTTAATATCATGATCAGGCCATACTATGCTGGTGCAGCAAGACTTGCAGGATCTTTCACCAAGACATTGTTGGTTGTCACCATTTTTTACTTGAATGGTTTGTGAGTTTTTGAGCAAGAAATGTCTTCATTTTAATATTTTTGGTTGATGTAGAGGAGTTTTAGGCATTGACATTTGCTGGAATGATTCATGCCTTATTAATGGAAATCTGGAATTGTTCTTGCATCGATTATTATTCATCAAATGATGATATTTCCTTTTTCTTCATTTTCCTTCATGTTCACTGAATTTTCTTTGTGGAAAAGGTAACATGAAAATTTTGTTTTAATTCATATTATGCCAGATTATAAAACAGGCGCATCTCCAAACTATCTTGATTCTTCAAATTACAAAAATTTATTGGATATATGTTCAAAGGGGTGGGTTATGGTGCGAAATTTTCATTTAGCACATCTTTCATATGTGTGTAGCACTATCAGTATTATTATTTAACACGATTTAAATATATGAGTTTAACACATATTTCATTATTTCGTAATACAGATTTTCTAGCACAAACAACACAAACCCCTAGCACAAACATCACAAACACTTAGCACAACCTTTGTGTAGCACACGGAGCACAAACATTTAGCACAACTGAGTGTAAATCTCCACCATTGATCTAACCCATCAAAGACCCATATTCATTCCTATTTCCTACGAAATTTACCATTCCTACCTGAACCTATCCCTATGTTCAAATTCACAAATAGCGTGCAAAGCATAACATTGGAGTTATTGGACTTTTAGTTCAACCTAGGGGTGTTTTTAGCTCTATGCTAAAAAATAACCGTCAGAATCTTAATTGGCCTAACTGTTAGGCCAATTGTTTGACGCTCCTATTCTAAGTCATGAGTCAAGCGAGAGGGAACCAAAGGTGAACTCGGAGCGAACTCAAAGATAAAATTGTTGTCGGTCTCATTATCTATATATTAATTAGGCCAACCTAACGTAGATATGAATCTAATAAATAAATATATAAATTATAAAGATCATTGTTTAATTATAAATAAATAGCAATTTTAATAATATCATAATCATATTTGAAATAATATCTCAACATTAAAAATCAAGTTAAATACACAATGATAATATAACATTTGTTCTTTTGTTCTTCATGTTATGAAATTGTTTCATAATGTTTCATTAGTACTCCCTTTGTCCCATCGAAAGTGAGTCGTATTCATTTTCGGGGTGTCCCACTGAATGTGAGTCGGTTCCTTTTTTAGAAATTTTTATTACATACAATTTTAAATAATATATATTCTTATCACCAATAACTCGTCATTCCCGTGCCTAAAAGAAACGACTCACTTTCGCTGAGGCATGAGTGTAATATTTACAAATTCATCATTTTCAATGTAAGACAGTACACAATCATTCAATAGCTTATCTTCATACAATGAGCCACACTCCCGTGCGACAGGTCACACGGGCTGCGCGGGTCAACGGCCAGCGTTGACCGTTGACTCGGCTGTTGCCCGGTCAATATTTTATTTTTATTATTATTTTTAGTGAAAAGTGCAATTTTGTACGCCTAATAGTGTCATTTTACATAACTATTAGTGCATTTCTAATATATTTGCAAACAAGTTTCAAAATGTTTTTTATTCCAACCAATAGTTAGATCGTGTCGTGTGAGTGCAGTTGAAATCCTTCGATTTTTTGAAAAAAAAAATTCAAAAAAAATTTACTTTCCTTTTATACGTATAATTACAATATTTTCTTTACAAATATTAATTATTAATTATATGATACTATGAAATGGTATGTTTATTTATGACATGAAGCGTTAAGAGGTCATATGATGTATAATGGTGAAATAAAATTCATGCATTGTTAGTGATGTATTTTTATAACATCTATCAATAAAACAAACTAAGTATGGATTATAAGGTCAAATAATTTGTTATAAAGGTTAATTATATATTACACTCGGTGAGCTACAATTATATTTTGGAATCGAAAACTCAACCACTCATGATTTTAATCGATATTATCCATTAGTCATATTCTTTATTTTTATATTTATATATTTTGTTATTTATGTTATTTATAATTATCCCTTTTTTAATTTACTACTATTGTCGTGCATTGCACGAAAGGGCAAATCTAGTATATTTAATAATCCAATACACTCAATTAAATTAAAGTTGTCAATTGGGTCCGGGCAGGGGACTGTCACATATCTGGTCCATGCCTGGGCCCATCTTTGATATGGGTCTGGCCGGTGTCGAGCCAAGATAATCCCTCAAAAACTTGTCTCCAGCCCACTCCAGTCTGGGCCATGTGGGGCCAGATATCTGGTGGACCTGGGCCGTCCCGGCACATTTGACATCTCTAAATTGAATATGGAGACCACCATAGATACTACCACTATACACTCAATTGAGTATATATGTGTGTGTGGGTGTTGGCCTAGTGGTAGGAGGTTAGTACCCGATGCCAAAGATCTCGGGTTTGAATCTTCCGAGATGCGGCATTTAATTTCTGCATTATTTATTTATAAAGAAAGTTGGGTATGAAGACCACCACACCTCACCTAAGATCGAGCTCACATGAGTTTTTACACCAACTTTTATCATTTTCGGCTATTGAACACGAACTTAAAAATCAACATTTAAATACCAAACTTTCAAAATTTCTAATTTTTCATATAGAGACAATTTTTCCCAAATAAAATATAAGTTGGCAAAATGAACTAGTACTTTTCCCTTGTGCGATGCACGAGATAAAATCGCGACTGAAATATTAAAAACTAATTACTCCCTCCGTCCACCAAGAGTATACCACTTTGGCGGACGGCACGGGTTTTAAGGAAAAGTGTGTTGCTTAATGTTAAGTGGAAAAAGGGTGAAGTGAGTGGAGAAAGGGTCCCACTTTGTTGACTTTTAAGGTAAAAAGTGAATGAAATAGTAGGTATTTTTGTAAATATTGAGTTGGGGTGTGATTAAATTATAAGAAATGTGTGTGGGATATAGGCCAAATAAGGAAAGTGGTATACTCTTTGTGGACGCTCGAAATGGCAAAAGTGGTATACTCTTGGTGGACGGAGGGAGTACAACTTAATCTAAATCATAAATATTTTCAAATTGATACTTTTTTAAGTTTTTTAAACCATGTATAAATCTAAAAAATCCGTCTGTAAATTACTGAACTTTAAAATCCGTATGTAAATTACTGAACTATTATTTTTTTCAAATTGATATTCAAATTAATTACAACTTAATCAAAATCATAAATATTCAAATTGATAATTTTTCTCGTTTTGCATACCAAATTTAAAATTCGTCTGTAAATTACTGAACTATTATTTTTTTCAAATTGATATTTTTTCTCGTTTGGCATACCAACTTAATCTAAATCATAAATATTCAAATTACAACTTAATCTAAATCATAAATATTCAAATTGATATTTTTTCTCGTTTTGCATACCAACTTTAAAATCCGTTTGTAAATTACTGAACTATTATTATTTTTTTCTCATTTTGCTACTGATCAGGATTTTGCCTTAAGTAATATGACATATACAGCTAAAAAATTGATGGAACATAATTAAAATGCATCCAACCAGCAAGAGACGACATCATGTTACTTGGTGTGGTGGAAATGACATCATTATTTGCAATTAGAGGTTGTTATTTTAAGCAAAAATTTTGGTTGGTAGCAAAATAAAATAATAGTTCAATAATTTACAGGCGGATTTTAAAGTTGATATACAAAATGAGAATTTGATAAAAGTTCGGTAATTTAGAGTTCAATTACCCTTTTATTAAATTTTCAACCCTTTGGCTTCTTAAGTCTTTATATACTTGTTACAATTTCACTAGACCTATACTCTTTAATAACTAATTAGTGATTTGTTGTGAAGATGTAAAATTCCAAAAAGAAATGGAAGTACCCACAATTTTGTAGAAAAATCAAAGATAGGTTGCCAAAGTTGCATATCCTAAAATAAAAATACTTTTCGCCGATTATATTAGTTACTTAACTAGTCGATAATCCGTCGACTTTAGTGTTGGGAAAATATATGAAATGTATAATGTTGTTTTAATGATCCCAAAACCTCATATTGATGAATTGCCTTAGAATT
>JAYJMF010000036.1:354908-365781 GCA_036873715.1 Salvia sclarea | reverse complement strand
CTAGATCGAACCACGTTAAATTCCTCGTGTCTCTTGCAGTTCATTAACTACTCTACAAAATCCGACTCGATCAACTACAAAAAAAACTTACCGGATACCGAAGGAATTACCGACGGACCACTTTCCGTCGGTAATTGCTGACGGAATCATGGATGGAAAGACGGTGTCCGCCGGTGAGTGGTGACAACATTATTTCCGGTGCTATTACCGACGGAATTACCGACAGAAATATTACGGACGGAGATGTTTACTTGAGAACATCTTTTGTTGGTTGACGGGTTGAAAAAGATGGTTCTAAATTTTGACTTATTGGTATTTAGGATAAGAAAAGTATGGTTCTACATAGAAAAGTATGGTACTTGAGAACATCTTTTGTTGGTTCACTTTTGTAGTTGAAATACATAGCCAAATATTAGTATGTTAGATGTTCTGCTGCATATCTCAAGTTTGAGTTGAGAGTGAGATAATTTGGCTAAATTTATTTGTAGTTATGCGGCTTATGGGTGGTTTATGTTTTACCTAGTTATTAACTTGATTATCTTGGACCAAATTTTGTAGTTGATCCAATAAAAGGTGCAACAGTTGGGCCTAGTGTGAACACATATCAAGGTGGCTCCCATGTTGATAAGTAGTATTTCGATCAAGCTGCACGACTCTAATTTTTCTTTAATTATCAATGTATGATTTAATAATAGCTCTTCAGAATATTTTATGTTCCTCAATTGCTAATTCGTTATGTTATGTTCCTGAATTGCTAGTGTGCTGATGAATTTCTACTGTCACCAGGTAGCCATTTTGGTGCTCAAGTTCTCAAATTTTGGTGAAGCTTCTGCATGAGTTTGCAACTTCAAATCGCAAGAAAGATCATCCAATTGTGGTAATTCTCTTATCAATTCAAAATAGATTATATGAGAAGAAATAATGTGAATTTATGATACATAGTTGTCGTAATTTTGTTATATAAAAATAATGATATACCAATTTTTAATGGAAACATATACAACACCAATCACTTGGAAAATCGTGTGAAGTGTTGTAATTTATCCTTTAATATGTCAAACCATTCGTAATTTCAAGTTATATATGTTTCTTTTCTAGATTTTCGTTTATCTGACATTATATATGAAAAAGCATTCTAACATAGAGATGTTATATTGCAGGAGTTCAAACATGTATGGGAGGTGGATATCTAGCTTGGGTTGAAAACAAATATGCAGTTAAAGATCTACGCTCTTCGAAATTATAGATTAATGTCTGATAGTGAATGAAATAATTTGTGTATAATATTCTTTATATGTGAACCAAATTATTTGTATCTGTTTTTTAACTAAATTATTTTAATTTTCTTTTATTTTTTTTTAAATTACCGACAGAATACCATGAATGGAAATTACCAACGGAATGGTGTCCGTCGGCAAATTTTCCGGCGACGTCAGTGGTGGCCGACGACATGTCCGTCGGTGATTTACCGACGGCGGTAAAATTCCGTCGGTAAATCATTACCGACGAAGGAATTAACGACGGAATGGTTTCCGTCGGAAAATCATTTACCGACGGTTTTTTTGCCTTTTATCGACGGAATTTTCCGTTGGTATTCACCCAGATTTTTGTAGTGATATAGTAAAGATAAAAATTGACTTGTTAATATAAAAAGAGAAAAAATAGTTCTTATCTTATGAATTAACATATCTCAACTCGTAAAATAGTGTGTTTTACATTGTAGCTCTCGTGTTGGAATGTGATAACTAGTAAAATACAGTATAAAATGGTGTATTTATGGGTGTCAACTCGTATATTCGTAAAATAAGGCTCCTTTTTGTTATCTTTTATATTAACAAATCAATTTTTATTTTTACTATCTTAAAATGATAATTTTAATAGTTTACTCCATTTATATATAGTCAAGAATATGCAACTCAAATAGTAAGAGAGCTAGTAAATTTTTATTATCTTTTATATTAAGAGAGCAGTAATAAATACTTGATGTAAAAACTTGTGACGACTCGCGACCGAAAGTACAAAAATTAAAGAAAAAAATGCAGAGATTTAACTCAAATAGTAAGGGAGCTAGCAGACTTTCTCTGATCGCTCCAAATGGGTTCTAGTTGTACATTTTAATATCATTCAGTCATCATAATTTATCTCTTCACATTCTCGAGGACTTCCAAGGAGCTAATGTTCCTTTTTTGGAGCTAACAAATAATAAAAAATAGTTTTTGTGTTAATTAATATATTTCTTTTCTTTTTCTTATAAAATATAATCTACTTTCTTAATTTCCGTATGGGATCATCTGTCCCACAATCTTCTGTGTGTCACCGTGTACCGATACGAATTTCGATATTTTTAACAATATTTGTTATAAAATAAAATTTTATCAGTATATAATATATTATTATTAATATTTATAGAAAAAATTTAGAATTTAAAAAAATTGTATACTATAGTTTTAGAATATTTGATTAAAAAATACTTGTAGTGAGTTAGTGACACTAGAAACTTCACAAAATACGTGCAAATTAAGGAGTGTGAGAAAGTTTACTTCTATTATCCCTAATTATTGTGGGGGGAAATGACAAGTTGCAAAATTATAGTGACACTAGAAACCTAAACAAGGGTAACTTTGATAATTTGACATTAATTCTGTATAGAATCTTAAAATATGACATTTAAATGGAGGCAAAATTATTTTCAAAATATGGCACTTATTAATTAGGTGATGGAGGAAGTATATATACCGTTGAGAGTGTACAAAAATTACATGTGTGGGGCGTTTAGATGATAAGAGTGATTAGATTGGTAGTATAATTATTACCCTTCAAATCACCCCTCTCCTATCTATATAATCCATCGTTTCTAAATCATTATTATATGTCCTCATTATCACTCAGATGTTTGATTATTAATAACACTAAGATTGATGTGATTAATATTCAAGCATTTGAATGATAAAGAGGCATATGGGTGTTATTCTTAAAGAGTGTTTAAAAAGAGAGATAATGAATATGAGAAAGCGAATTTGAAGAATAATTATTCTATTAATTCTATCATCCAAATGAGACGCTCCCTTATGGCATGTATCATGTATGTGACACAAATATTTCTCTTTGTTAGAACCTGTGGGGTATGTCAATAAAGTATCTAATCCAGCATAAATTCTGATGAAGATTTTGCATAATATCAGTTCCATGAGATTTTACTGAGATAATTTTGATGTATCGGCAATATATAAAATAAAGGATGATCAGCCATGTTTTCGTCACGCATCATGAATCATCCTTAATTTGAAAAGTTCAATTAAAAGAAAAAATTACTAAAACCTCATGGGTATATAATATAATCAAATCAAGTTTTCAAGTGGAAAATGATCTTTAGCTAAGAGTTAGCATTGTCTTATGTTGTTGCTATACAATTTTTTACTCGTTAATCCTTTGGACAAACACGTGGTCACAATTCACAACATTAAGTAAATTTTGCTTCTAATAGTATATTGTTTTATGAGTAGTTGTATTAGATCCATGCCATATTCATATTAGATTATAACTTATAGACTATAGTCTTTGGTTAGATTTCAATGTAGTTGATGTATATTTTATACGTACATATTATTATTATTATTATTATTATTATTATTATTATTATTATTATTATTATTATTATTATTATTATTATCCTACGAATAATTAATGAATTGATCGTGTAGTTTATACTGGGTGTATATTTTATTGATCACCTACCCTTTTGGAGCACTATAAGAAATTGTAATGAAATGCATAATTGTAGTTGGTGAAACCTACTTCTGTCTAACAAACGTGTTAGATTTTGATGGGTAATTATGGTTTAGGTGGAGATTGAGAATGAGTAATAAATTGGGACTTTCTCAAAGGTGGGAATTGGGATATTTATTATTGTTCATTATTGTATGCATCATAACAAATACAGCTTTTAGCCATTTTTACCATTTAATTTCAGTATGTTGGTAACGAAATTTAACTATTTGTAAGTATGCAATTATGCATGAGTACGAGTTTCAGCAAAATCAAACTGGAACTAAATAAGTGTATTATTCTTTGATCTTGGCAATTGTGATACGGAAACATGACTCGTGCATCTCATATTATTATTACTATATATGTTTCGATTTCATTCTAATTTGCAATATTAGTTAAGCTTAAGACTTGTTATTAATTAACATTACTAACATTAAAAAGATATAATTAACCTGATGGCTTTCGCTTGTCTGTCAACTTTCAAGTACAAAGGAAAATATATGTAAATTGATTGCATCATTCGAAGAAATTCATGAGAGGGAAAAGAAAATGACAAAAGTACTTTTGTTGGAATATTAAAATAAAAAAGTTACCAAAGCAAAGCATTGGGATAACGCGTTGAGCTAGTCAAGCGACTCGAGCCACGACTTGTATTGTAGTATTGCTTATGTCACTTTCAACGCTACTCATTGTAATTTAATTTTAAACTTTAGAGAGAGAGGGAGGGGAACTTTTTATATAAAGGGGCACTATAAATTTTTGTGTTTAAATAAATATAATTTGTTTGAAAACAAAAATTCCACATCATTAACAATTCGTTTCAAATTTCAGATTTAAATTGTATTTAACGTTCGTTCTTTCTAATACGATGTCAAATCTCAATTGTTACAAATGAGAAGCTAGACATAATTGTGAATTTCCGGAAACGATTTATTCTTAATTATGTTAAAGCATGTATAGAAAAGCGATAGATTAATTAATTGGAACATCTATATCTATAATATACTTAAAATTATATCCAAATTTTGAAATCAATTTATTAATTTAAATTTCAATGATAATTTTGTGAATCAGATAAAACTGAATGTTAAAATTTATCTATTTTTTTGAAACAAATATATTCAAAACGTTCACTTAATTACCTACCTACATGAACATGAACAAAAAAGTGTTTAGGCTACTCGAAGTGTATAAATTATTTGTGGTTTCTCTCTCTCTCTCTCCTGTGTTTTATTTATTCATTTATTTTTATTTTTTTAAAGATTTCCTATAAATCATTATTAATCAAAATCATGCCATTTTATTCATAAAAATATTATGTACTATTCATATTAAGTTAAAGATCATAAAAAGAAATTTAAATCTATATTAATTTATTTGGAATACAAATTCTCAAATCTATTACCTATATCAATTTGAAATTGGTTTCAATGATAATGTTGTAGTTTTATCATCGTCATATTTCGTTAAAATTTTTATATGTATTACGCGTTTTGAATTAAAGATCGCACCATGAACTTCAATTTTAATCATGATTATCTCTTATTTTTATTCAATTATAACTATTTAGGTTTGAATTAAAGATCGTGCCATGAACTTCAATTTTAATCATGATTATCTCTTATTTTTATTCAATTATAATTATTTAGGTGCTATGACATGGTTGGACAAAATCTATTAAAACATAATAATCAGAATTTGGAGATAAATTAATTAAATTGGAACATATCTATTAAAACATAATCAGAATTATGACACTTCTATAACATTTTTAACATCTTCAGACAATTTACATGTACTGTTTAAACTCCTATTTACAAAAGCTGAAAAAGTCGAACTATTTAAAATCTTATGAAAAAGAAAATAATGTTTTAGTTGTACCGATTGAAAAGTCGAGAGAATTTTAGAAAACGGTGAAAAACTAATGTTAAATAGTATCTAGTAACACGTGTGGTAGAGAAGCAAAGGAATTAGACAAATTTGTCAAAAGTTCTTCAACAATAAGCGAAAGATTCCACAGAAACGAAACTTCCCAATTAAATAATGATTACACACACTAATAAAATTTGAAGTCCCTAAAGATAAAAGTCACAATCAACATATTTAAAGTGAATACAAATCGAAAATCGAACTTGTGATTCCCAAATGATAAACGGGTGAATCAAATGAAAGCAATTGGTGCTAATTTGAAGAGTTATGACATAGCAGCAGCCACCAAAGAAGATTCATTTTGAGTTACTTAAAATGTAGTAACTGAATTAGAGATGATACAAACGTTGTATTATGGTGAAATAGAGTAGTACACATAAGCCGCTGATTGACACGATTAAGCATGCATACAACCAGCAGCTAACCACTAACGACACTCTACTTACTCGTAGTTGGGAGCCGCTTGCTGCATCTCAACAAACCAAACAGCGATTGGCGCTTCAGTAATACGGCATGTAGCGTGATGGGCGCCTGAACCTAGGCACCTTGCTGTACAATTGGTTATTCATTAGACGGAGTTTGGATTAGGAGAAAAAGTTGGAGCTATTTGAGAAGGACTCACCCATAGCCATAGGGAGAGTAGAAATGCGGGGGTGCATAAGGCCTCCGATATCCATAGGCAAGGTAAGGATTGAACCGCCTTGGCCTGTACTGTTTCATTCCAGGAACATTCGTTCTTTTCACCATTACCTGCAAATACGATGGGAAAAGAAAAACTCATTAGTAATAATGCAAGACACATGACCCACCCAAATCTTCCAGAAAATTTCAATTTACCAAACCTTCAACTGGCGTCCGTGTAACTCAGATTCATTCAGTTGCAGGGCTTCTTGAACAGCTTCTAGCTCAATAAATTCAACATATGCAAAACCTTTTGGCTGCCCAAACTTATCGGTCAAGATAGTAACACGGTTTACCGTTCCACATGATTGAAAATGCTGTTGAACTTCCTCTGGAGTGCAAGCATAATCAACCTATAATCAAAGAGGATAATTCATGGAATGACAAGTCAGGCAATGTAAACTGTCTGTAACTCTGGAGACAAGTGACAAATGTCAAATAGAGCAATTTCAAAATCTTCTATTCATATATACTATGAAGTATTCCAGAAAGAATCATATAAAGCAGGAAAAGAGCACGATCCACCTTTTGAGGTTCAACACTTCGAGAGCACATAGAGCAGAGAGTTAAAAGGTAGAGCTCATTATTACTTTAAAAGTAGGGTCATAGGCCTGCTATCCAAATTAGAGATATTCTACTCATAATACAAGTGTAAGATTTTATCTACACAAGCATGGAAGAAAATTCAGAACAAAAGTCTATGCTATACATGCAGACACCAGTGTGTTTCTATCACTTCAAATTTTCGAAAAGAACATCAGCACACGAACAAGTAAATCTGATAGCTATTGTGTGCCAGTTTCTGTGTCTAGAAAGAATGTGCCCAAAATCAACCAAATTAATGTTCCCACATTTGCATGCAATTTAGAACTCGGAAAAACCCGCATTACATAACATAATCATTCTGTACTAAATTGCCACAAAATTGACTTTTAGTCCCAACAACTCGACAAAAACCTGTCTAGTCCAGGAAAAAAAAAAATCTAATCATTCGGTTAGTCAGCAACCTAAAATATATTGAATAACTTAATTAACAGCACTTGAGATCATCAGCACTTCTGCTTCGGTATATGACCAACAAAAACATGCCCCATTACCATATTGTTACAAAGAAACTTCTGCCAATACCGAGTGCTGCATGTTTCTCACATGACCTTCCCTCTCACTTGCAAACAATCATCAGTAAGTCATCTTTTTTACATTCGTGTAGTAAACAGCCTATAACTCATTCAATGTGATAATTTACAAAGTGAAGAAAAAAGAAAAACAGTGAGACCATGCTGAGACTTTAGGCATCAATTGCAGTTTTTTAAATGAAAAACATTATTATAAGGATTAAAAAGTCAAAAAAGTTATTCTTAATAAATTATATTTTGAAGCATGAGGCTTTGCCTGAATATTCCAAAAAAGTGCAATCTTAACACACTATCTTGTCATCATACTAATTCTTTGCCAAAACACATAAAAAACACTAAAGATGCAGCACTAAAATCACACAGAATAGAAAAGAATGCAAACAATAATAAGCATGGTTTTGGCTGAGCTGTATATATGATGCTATTTTTCTGCATACCACCTAAAATCAATGGAATATATGCTTCTTTCTATATCTCAGTAATACGGTAATACCAAGTAATATATTTCTTTATATAGCTGTATAAATGGCTTTAAGGAGAGAAACAAAAGAGCTTTCTTAAGTGGTTCTTTCATAGTGATCTTAGGGCAAATAGGGAGAAAACAGAAAGTGCCACATCAAGTATCAACACCTCACCACATCACGCTCTTACAACCAACCAAATCTGAAACAGCAAATCTGCCAGCCCAATCAGCAATCAAATTGGCCCACTGGAATTAGCCAGCTAGTCACCAGCCTCCAATCTTCAAACGCACCGGAGAATTTGTGGCAGAAAGCAGGACTCTTGAGAGAACTTTCAGGTCACTATTACATTTTATAACTCAAGGGATTTGTCATCTATGGAACTAGCCTCATCATTATAGCATGAAACTCGAAATACATGTAACATCGCATTCTTTCTCACATTTTCCTTTTTTTCGATTTCTTTTTTTCTTTTTCTTTTTTCTTCTTTCGATCTTTTCTTTTGTCCCCGTCCTTCTGTTTCAAATGTTTTTGTTTTATCATTTTTACAGGGGATATCACTATTTTTCCACTCATTACTTTTAGCTTTTTTTCACATTTTGGTTCAAAACTTGACATTTTACAAATACACAGAGATACTAGCAAGCAAGTCCACTTAAGGGCAAAAGAACTGCTTTCGCCACCAATATACAAGGCTAAATCCAATGCTTCTCAGGAATATGACCGACCCTGCGATCATAGTCAGAAGCATTAAATACAAAAGAAGTCTCTCCGTGAGTTACATATTTTGGAGACAAGATAGAACGATTCAGTATTAAAAACGAGCAGCCACATCAGAGGCCACTATATTACTGCACATCATCAAACTGAAAGCAGATGTAGCGACTTCAGGTAGGACAAAAAAATCAGATGAGCAAAAAACATTACATTAGATGAAGCAAACAGCATCAAAGTAATAGTTTTCAACACCAAAACAGATCTGAAAATTCAACAGATGCCCCAAACCCAGATCCACTCCACCAAAACTCAACCAGGGAGTTTGGACACCTTCCAAAACACTAATTAAGTTCAGATGTAGCTACTTTAATAATTAAGAAAAGTTTAGACACTATTCTCTATTTCCTTTCCCAAACATGTTACTAAATCTGTATCTTAAAGATATTGCCATTTAAGAAACACAGATAAAATGTGGCATGAAATCAAAACTCAGCATTGTTGAAAGGAGAAAAATACAATCTAACACAGTCTGGACAAAAGATAGACAGCGATACTACATTTGCAAGGTTTAAGAGAATCTTATTCAGAAAGCACATAACCAATGATCCAACAGAAGACTAGAAATTCAAAAGACATGATGCTTCAAACACTCAATCATCCATCAAGTATGTATCAAACAAATTAAATCGAAGGCCATAGGCTTACTAGAAACAATTTATAATGGGACAGGTAACTCACATTGCCAACAAAGACAGATCTTGCATCCACCTCCTCCTTGTTTGCCTGAGCTGCAGCAGCACTAGCAGGATCTACAAGACAACAAAAGAAGAGTATGAAAATGGGAATGTACAAAAAGAAACTTAACTTTTTCCATAACCAAAAGTGAAGAAACAAATACAAAATACATCATGTCACTATGAGCCTTTTGTTACCACATATAATATAAACATAGCTTGTTATCCATCTATCAACTGGCAGTTGACAGGTTGTAACTTGTAAGTTATAGATCTTCTTTTATTATTCTCACTGCACCTTGTTTCCTTTTATGAATTAATAATCACTTAATTGGCTTCACTTCTGCCTAATCTCCAAAGATAAGTAAAACAACATTTTTTCAGTAGTATTTAACTATATAATTCCAACTATTAGCAATTAAACAGAACCTGGAAACATACGAGTTCCTACGGAAATCTATATAGAAATATATTGATCATCTACTGGAAAGATTAAACAAACTAGTTTCTAAGACAGAAACAGCAAATGCACACTCCAAAGAGCAAATTGCTAAGATCTAATCTAAACTCAGAAGAGATCAAAACCAAACCAGCCCTATGTGACCAAATTTTTACAATTCATAAAGATTGAAGATCGCATGTGTTCTTGTCTTTCCTTGTTTATTTTCTAAGACGAAAAAGGTAGATTCGAACGAAAAACTACCCTTTTGATCACAAAATTTGGAGGGTAAAAAAGAATGACACAACAGGGGAAATCAAAATCAAGAATTGAAAAATTCACTAAAGATAAATTAGACCTTGAACAGAACCCATCTCCTTCTCAACTTTGGCCTGCATTTCACGGAGCGCCGCGGCCTCCTCTTCCATCTCCTTCAAGCGCTTCTTCATCTCATCCAATTCCTAATAATCATAGATCCAATTAAGTTAGGGAGCATGCACAAGGCTAATGAATCAAACAAAAATTTACGATCCTTTAAAAAGAAAAGAAGAAAATCCAAAGTAACCTTGGCGGCAGCGTCATCGTCGGCTCCCGCCATGTCGACGTCTGCATCGGCTTCCATCTCGCCTACGTCTGGAATATCGGCGCCGTACACCTCATGCTCCTCTTCCTCCATCTCTCTCTCTCTCACTCAAGAGTGTGCTTGTGTGTGTGAGAGAGCGGAAAGGGATAACCACTGCTTCTGCTGTATAATTTGGGCTTATGTATTGAACGGCCC
Source organism: Salvia sclarea (assembly GCA_036873715.1). Lineage (NCBI taxonomy): Eukaryota > Viridiplantae > Streptophyta > Magnoliopsida > Lamiales > Lamiaceae > Salvia > Salvia sclarea. The sequence continues at coordinate 355,138 of JAYJMF010000036.1, read as the reverse complement.
ATTAACCTAAGCCCGATAAAGTTTATTAATTAATAGTTCTTCAAAGAAAGTGAAGCCCGGAAACTTGGGACTTTTATTAAAACCATAACATTTCTTTTATATTTATTCAAGGAATTATGGTCATATAATCTCTCATACTCGTTATATTTTTATGGGTAATTATCACTTTAAACCCTAAACTATTTTGTTACTATCAATTATATCTTAAACTATTGAAAATAATTTTTTAA
>JAYJMF010000036.1:341498-353996 GCA_036873715.1 Salvia sclarea | reverse complement strand
TATTATAATATTAATATAAAATTAATAAATTAATATATAAATATAAATATATATTTCGGGTATTGGATATTCGGGTATTGGATATTCGGGTATTTACTCTCATATCCGAACAAAAAACCAGATAACCAAATTAAATTTCGGATATAACCAAATTATCCGAAATAACCGAATATCCAAACCAAATTAGTTAATTTTTTTTGGTTTGGTTCGGTTCGAATATTTGGTTATTGGATATTTTGCTCACCCCTAATTATAGTTATAAATTAAAAAAATGGACTTTTTAGCAATATTTTAGAACTGAAATTAGCCATGCATGATTTGCCAATTATCACGGAAAATTTGAACTAATACATGTTTTTTTTATATATATATATTATGTTAAAATAAATGGAATGAATAAATTATACCACCACTTTGTGGTTTGGGCAGTGGAGTTTCCGAGTTAAACACAAAGAAAAGAAATTAAAGGATATATATAATATATAATTAATTTCGTAATCAAAACAGCCCAAAAGGTGACATCTCGGCAGGTGATTTATGCATGTTTTAATTGAAATCTGTCGGTTTCATTAATGACAAGGAAATTTGCACGCAACTTACTGTATTTAGTCTCAAAGTTCTTAAGAAACAATTTACGAGTACAATTAAGTCTACTCATGAAGTCTTTTGCTTAAGTTATACGACGAAATGCAATTTACCTATCTTTGCTTAAAATGGGGCAGTTTGTCAAAATTCACAATTATGACTTCTTCCTAATAATTTTTGGTTAGATTATAGAGACATGCATATCTCGCTGAAAAATAAGAATATCTGCACTGAACATATATAATTATTTTACGGCAACACAGTGCGACAACTGTATATTGCATATTCTATATATATATGTTGGTGAGAAATACTCCTTCCGTATCATTAGTATTGACACCATTTCCTTTTTAGTTTGTCCCATTAGTAATGACACATACTAAACAACGTAAGAATTTTGCCTTACAAAAATTAGTCAACTTAGTGGAGCCCACCATTTTATACACAAAAACACCACTTTCTTAATTTCCGTGCCCAAAAGTAAGGTGCCAATACTAATGGAACGGAGGGAGTAATAATGTTTGCATGTACTTAACACATAAGTTGTTGTACCGACAGATACAATTATTGCATTATAATAACGTTGAACTAAACGTGTGATTTTTCTATTGAATCTGGTGCAACAACTTTATATGTTTAGTGCAACAACTTTATACGTTGATATAATATTTTCATGTTCTCATGGTAACTCAACCAGGTGGTTTTTTGCAAAAAATTAGTACTATATATATAGTATTATTATTTTAAAGTATAAACATTTATATTAAGAAAATGTGTTTAATTTTACAATTTTTCATAAATTTATGTACATTTCTCTCTTCCAAAATCTAAATTTATTTCTTATTGTTTTTTTAGAAGAAATTTAAATCTTTTGCTAATTATGTTTATATTGATAAAATAAATTTTTCATATGATTGAGTTCGGATTAGAATTTATTGTAGACAAATTTGTTGTGAGAATAAAATTGAATTTTATAAAGAAACAATCATAATATTGAAACGTATAAGTGCTCTTTATATTAAATGATATATTACAGTTTCTAGTTTCTTTTATATAGAGAGAGATGAATATGGGATATATATATCATATGATTTCTTTTCAAATTTGTAGATGATGAAACAACTGTTTAAAACAATAATATAAAAATATTATTTATATAAAAGTTCATATTTTTAATAAGTATATTTTTTAAAAATATCATATAAAAACTTAGGTTTTCAATATATTTTTCAGAATACAGAATATATGGGCCCAAAAAATTCGGCTCGAAGCTATCGTCCCCGAAACCCGTATATTTTTTTGCCCCGGAAGAGAATAAAATGGCCTACACCTCTCAACTCAACCATATATATATTATATATAATACCCCCAAGTTTCTAAAAACATCAAGAGGCACATGAGTCAATACCATGGAAAAAGTTCAAGAGGGACGGCGTAGAACTCTCATCATAAAACGAATCATTCAAAACCAAGTTCTTGTAAGTCAAAAAAGTACAGCCAATTATATATAATAAATAAATTAATGACTCTCACAACACCACCAGTGACATAATTTGTTTTTCTCTGTTCATTCAAATGAGACACACCAATACATCAAGATTCCAATATAAGATAATTAAGAAAAATAAATGAAAAAACAAAAACAGGACAAGGGCCCTACTTCAAATAACTCATGATGTCTTATCGCTATATACATGCGTGACTATTATTATTAGGAAATCGTTTATTTATTTAATTAATTAAGAAGTGTGGGGATATAGTCGAATTGGGAGACCCTTAGCCGGAATCGGCATTGGATCAACCACAATTTTCTCGTCGGGAATGATTTTCTCCCACTTGAATCTCCTCACGAGATGGTGCATAAACACTAGGATTTCCAATCGGGCATACTCCTTGCCGGGGCACATCCTCGGCCCGCCCCCGAACGGCACGAACGTGTAAGGGGCCGGACCCGATCCCTCGAACCTCGACGGGTCGAACTTCTCCGGCTCCGAGAAGAACTCCGAGTTCTTGTGTGTCGAATTCGCACTCCAATATAACTGCACACATACATATACCTTTTCAATTTCATCTCTCTAATTATGATTATTAGCCGGACTCCCTCTAAAATAATTTTTATGATCTAGATTATGGGTGTGAAATTACCTTCCAGCCCTTAGGGATGGAGAAACCATTGTATGAGAAATCAGCAAGGGCTTCTCTGAACGCACCCTGAAGCGGCGGCGCCAGCCTCAGCACCTCGCATGCAACGTTCCACGAGTACTTCATCTTCTGCAGATCCTCCCAGTTGAGCAACTCCCCCTCGGCCTTCGCCTCTGCGATCGCCATTTGTTCTGCACATAAAAATAATAAATTTTTAGCTAGCCACCCTTTTATCGGAACGTGGAGACTGAATGGACTGATCACTGGAGCACAACATTGGCGATCCAACATTTCGGCCCCTAGCACGCGACGGGTTTTTTATTTTTATCTATCTACAAACTAGCGTCTTCTCCTTGTATTCTGTATCCGAAAAATCACAGTGAAAATAAACAGAACACACCTTTGTAGACGCCCTCGTAGACCTCGGGCAGCTCAGCAAGGTACTTGACGACGAAGGTGCAGGCGGAGCTGGCGGTGTCGTGGCCGCCGATGAGCAGGCCGAGGATCTTGTTAGCGATATCGGATTCCTGCATGAATTTCCCATCTTCGTTGCTGGTGAGGAGCATGTGGGAGAGGATGTCTTGAGTAGGGGAGGCCTTTCCGTCGGCGAGGTCGGCCTTACGCTGCTTGATGATGGCGACGAGCTCCTTCCTGATGTAGGCGGAGGCCTTGATCCCTTTGTTGAACGGCGTCCCGGGGAGATCGATGGGGATGGAGATGAGCCCCGAGGCGAGGAGGTTGAACGGCTCCGCGAATTTCTCCACCTGCGAGTAGGGTTGTAAATGAATCAGATATTTAAATTTCCATATTCGTATTAATAAAAATTAAGATATTACCCATTGTTATAGCTGGATGTGAAAGACATCTATTGTTTAAAAAACCCTGCGCTTTTCTAGATAATTTTTGAAAGACACGAAAGTATTCGATTAAATAATATATATAATACTTAATTAAAACAAATCGATCGATTCGTTTGTAGCCCTACCTGGGAGGGGTCCTCGACGCTGAGGAAGAGGCGGCAGGCGAGCCAGAAGGTGTAGTTCTTGGCGAGTGGGAAGACGACGACCTTGTCCTTATTGTCCCAGCCGTCAGCAAAGTGGCGGCGGGCGATGTGGTCCATGACGGCGACGTAGCGGTGCAGGGCCTCGGGCTTGAAGAAGGTGGGGAGCATGCGGCGCATCTTGATGGCCTCCTCCTTGGAGGAGGTCCCGGCGTTGGCGTTGGGGAAGATCTTGTCGACGGAGCTCGGCCACCACGCCTGCACGAGCTTGTTCTCGTTGGAGAAGAGGAACTTGTTGCCGGCAGAGCCGCAGAGGACGGCGGCGGGCTCGCCAAGGAGGTGGGTGCGGAAGACGGCCGACGAGTAGCGGGCCATGCGGTCGAAGATGAACTTCTCCGGATGGCCCTTCCACCCGGTGGAGAGGAATTCGAGGCTCTCCCCGATCATCGGCCACCCGGTCTTGCCCGGGGGGAGGGCGCCCGACCCCGGCTTCGTCTTGTAGAAGAGGAGGTGGAGGACGAGGAAGACGACGGAGACGAAGAGGCAGAGGAGGGAAGCATAGAAGAACTCCATGCTTCAGTTTGAGCTTTGAGTTTGAGTTTGAGTTTGAGTTTGGGTGGATAGGTATATATAGAGAGTGAGACGAGTCAATAATGATGTGTGATTGGTTGAGTTATGAAGAGGGAAGTTTCACTCAATGTCAATATTAAACCGTAACAAATTAAAATATATCAAAGTTTGTTGGATATTTAAATACATGTCTCATCCACCTTCCGTGACCAGTTTTAATCCAAATTAGCAATTTTTTTGTCGGTTTAAGACTTTAAAGTTATATAAATTACATAAAAAACAGTATCATATTATGTTTTCATTTTATTCGTTAGTGAGAGTTAGATCGATGTAGAAAAGACAAATCGAACATTAACTTTTACATATTTAATTTTTTGAATTGATGTTGTTAATAATAATTTTTTAAGGTATTAATTAGAATCTAAATAAATATTTAAAACGAAAAGGAATAATGTATTAGATATAATAGTATATTAATTTGTGACCTGCTTTTGGCCATGTTTTTTGTGTGAAAGAAGATTGTTGAAGATATATAAAGGGGCGGCCACTTGCACTTGGTGTTGGTGGTGGACAACTTCGTCATCAAGGGGATGGTATAAATGGTTGAAGTTAAAATTTCTGAAAACAGTCTGATTGAATTCATTTAATTTTTTGAATTGGTTTGTCAGTAAAATTTTATTAGCTTTAAAGTCTTCTACAATATTAATTCTATCAACATGTCACACAAACATATTCGATATATTATGCAAATGTTAATTTATTTTTGAGGTATTATTATGCCAAAGTTCATGATATTTGATAGTTAAATTACAGCCAGGAATAAACTTTAATTGATTTAACGAGAGTGCGTCGTTTACTTGGTTTGAAGCCTTCAACTACATCACATATATATGCACATGCTTCTCTTTCAAAATTCTTTACTCTTGTAATCGGGGGAGTGGACAAAATTCTTTTATGTAGGAGCTATATTTTCTAAACTCTCATGTGTGAGATTTCAAAAAGACGAATTTCCTACAATTTGATTTGATGATAGAGGATATTAAATTTAAACAAATTAAATAATTTGGGCAAAAAATTACTTGGTGGGGGCATAATACATAGGGAACTTTTTGTTTCTCTTTCCTTTTTTTCTTTTCCTTTATGAAATATAAAACGGAATGCTATTTAGGAAAAATTGAATTAATGTCATGCATGCTTTGCTGAACTAATTATGGGAGAACTAGCTGGCATACCTATATCATCACATGTCATATGCTATTGGAAGATCTAGTGATTGAGTGCTTAAATGTCTTAGCCCAAAAATTTCAGTTTTGAATATACAGTAGTGATACGCTATTTAAATTTATTTATTAATTAAAAAAGTGATCAATAATTATATGCAACTTATTCCACATCGTCAATTCTAGTCATCTAGTGTATCTACCCGCACAATCATGATTCATGAACTAGTGCACACAGTTATGAAAATGAATCTTAATATTTAAGTATTTAAAGCACAATAATAACTCAAATATAGTTGGAATTTTCTATTTTTACTTGTAGATTTATGTTTGGTCTTTTTCTACTGTATTATATATCAAAATACGCACAATTTTAAAGTTAGAAAATTAATCCAAAAATCTTATAGGGCCATGCCCTGCCCTACATATCATTATAAACCTTTTCTTTTCTTTGTCATTATTGTTGCTTTTTATTTGTGTTTTAGTTAATTAGTCAGACTAGTGATGCTAGTACAAGTTCAGAACATAATTAAATGTAAGAAAATGTAGGGACGATTTTGCAATTTTGCAGGAAAAAGTTGGCCGAGTCTCTTAATTTTCCCTGTAAATTTGGTTTCATGACTACGCACAAATTCAGCATTAATCAATTCATGTTAAAATCTTTATGATGAGCTGAACTAGTTGTTGATAGCTAGTTATTTGTCTTATTCATGCACATTTACGTTTGGCCGACCTAACGTTAGGTTCGGCTCAATTAATATATAAATAATGAGACCGACAACAATAATAGGGGCATCAAACAACAAACTACTCCACCTTCGGCTTCAATAATTAATATATAGATAATGAGACCGACAACAATATATTATGTTTTTACGGCTCGCTCCGAGTTCGTCTTCGGCTCCCCCTCGCTCGACTCATGGCTTAGAATAGAGCGGCAAACAATTAGCCTAACGTTAGGCCGGCCTAACGCAAATATTTGTTTTATTAGTACGCAGTATCAATGAGACACTTGTCCTGATACGACAATATTTTTTTTTTGGATGATATATGAATTTTATTGGGTAATTAATGAAACAACCAAACATCTTATGTACGATTTGTAGATAATTGAAAATAATTAAAAAAAGATCCATTCAGTATATGTATCTACGAATTTCAATGGCTGCAGTGAATTTTCTTCGTCACAATAAGAATAAGTCCCAAGTATGAGAATTTGAGAATCTTTTTTATATCAACTTTTAATTAATTAATTCACTATGGAATAAGTTGAAAAAAATAGTTAAGATTAGTCATTAATATCTGCCTGGGTTTTGTTCTATTTGCTCCCTTCGTTGTCTCCATATGAACAAAGGGTCATTTGCAAGAATTATGAAGCGAGAAATAGTGAAAAAAGACAAAAAAAAAAAAAAAAAGAAAAAAGAGCAGCTGACTTTAGTTTGGGAAGTCAATTGCGGTGGTAGGTCATTTGACAGTTGAATCGGTTCTACTTTGGTGGCTCAAAAATTTCAAATACAATCAAGCTTTGAGCATTCCAACCTTTTCAACATAACTGATTGATGGTTATTTCATGTCTTATATACATACTTCCTCCGTCCCTCAAAAGTGTGTAAGGTTTAGAATGACATAAGTTTTAATAAAATGAATGATAAAGTGAATGTGAGTGGAGAAATGGTCCCACTTTTTTAAAAATTGTATGTATGTTAGTTGGAGATTATTGACTTTTTAGTAAAGTAGGCTTCCAAAAAAGAATCTGCACACTTTTGAGGGACGGACAAAAAAGGAAAAACTCGCATACTTTTCAGGGACAGAGAGATTATATATCTTAATATCTTATGTAACAACAATGAGGGTGGCTCATGTACAGATCACTATTTGATTCAAAATTTGATAATATTGGAGTCAATTGAAATGTAAATATTGAGCACATTAAATGTTAGACAAATATATCAAAATACTTCGATATTAACTTATTTTGTGCGCAAGATGAGAACTAGTGAATGAGGATATTAATTACCAATATCATACACCAAAATTACAACCGGGTTCGAGTCCTCCGTGACGCGGCGTTTAAATTTCTGCATTAAATTATCAAAAAAAAAAAAAAACACTATGGCTGGATTAAGGTCAACACGGATGGTTCTGTTATTGGCAGCCCCGGGGTGATTCATGCTGGGGGCGTTTTCCGCGACGCGTCTAGTTCGGTTTGCGGCTGCTTCCATTTCAAAGCCGACGTTGGTTTTGCTTTTGAAGCTGAGCTCTTTGGTGTTCTGTTTGCGATTGAGCTTGCCCACAGCAAGGGCTGGTTCAACCTTTGGGTTGAGGCTGATTCCACGTATGTGGTCTGGGCTCTGGAAACTAGGACTTCTGTGGTGCCGTGGCGCTGGGCTGCTCGGTGGGATAAGGTTAAGCTTCTGCTCACAGATTTTAACATTCGGGTTTCTCACATCTATCGGGAGGGCAATGTTGTTGCGGATATTATGGCGACGCCCCTGGGCTGGTGGCTACACGAGATTCCTGACATTAGAGAGGCGGTGCGCCGTGACGTCTCACTTCGTTCGATGGAAGTAATCGGGTGTGGTTGGTGGATTCCTTGGTTACAAACCTTTTTTCACATCACTGGTTCGCTAGGATGTGGGTTTCCAACCAAGTGGCTTGGTGGTCTCTGCGCCGTGTCTCTGTTGTGGCGCTTCTCTCTCCGGGGGTTAATCTCTACCGCTTTCAGGTTGCTCTGCTCTCTGGTTGTTGGTTTTTTAGCTTTTGCTTCGTTTCCCTTTCTGTTGCTTTATGTAATAGACGAGTACTCTTTTTCCTTACCTGGTGTTTTTCCCAAGGGGGTTTTCGCCAGGAAGGTTTTAACGAGGCTCGGGAAAAGAGAATTTTATCTTTTTTTAACTTCATCAAATATACATTAATAAAATATATTTCGATGTGATTTTATCTTTTTTAACTTCATCAAAAATCAATGAGTGCTCTACTTAACTTATATGCTAAAAGAAGAAGAATTAGGTTCGAAAAATACTACAAAAATATATTAATTCATATCAAGATAATAAAATTATGAAGATTTGAATTCTATTTCAATACTATTTTTTGAGTTCTACATTATAAGTTCTCTACATAAATCAATATTGTTTATTTTTTAAATTAAATTTGAATTTGATAACAATAATCAACTTAATTGGATTCAATTACAATTCTAATATTATATACTTAGCAACGGAATCATACATTTTATCTAGAAATGTCAAAATAATCATCTAATTCTAAACAACTGTAGTAATTAAAAGTAAAAATAAATAATAATTTTAATAAAAACATAGGATATTAAAAATAACGACCATCTTATAAATCCATCAACTCATCAACACAAAAATCTCCAAAAGAAGAAATTTTTTCTACAAATTCCATTTATATAAGAAATTAAAGAAGGTTTTCAAAATTGTAAATAATAAATTTTAAAAATAGTTTAAGATGATACTAAAAGCATAAAAGGTGCTGATTGAAGCTAACACTAGCTCCATAAAGTGCGACTTATCATCTCCCAACAAGTTTTTAAGGTTTTCTTGTTTCTTTCTCTTTAAAAGTCGTTTGTACGTAGTTAGGTGTTGTTTCAATGTTATATATTTGGGTTCTTTTTCGTTTTTTCGAGTTAGTTGGTACTGAATCGGTCGGCACCCGATTGTCCGAGATAATCGATTGGTACAGTATCGGTACTGAAAATTCCCCTAATTTCGGTTCGGAAATAGAATTTTCGGCAACAAAAATCCGGTACCGAACCGTTTGATACCCTCAACCTAACAGAGATATGTGAATTGTAGGAGGATATTCTCATTAAGCTTTTGAGAGTTAATTTATTTCTTTTGAGATATGACAGATACAGAGTTTAGACTAACCCACTATCGTATGTTGTCTTGCCGGAAGAATGTGATTAGTTTAATGATCTTTCATCTAACTTTAGATTAAAATTGGTAATAATAGAATTCTAAAATAAAAAATTTGTAAACAAATTAATAGATTAATTATGTAAATTTGATTAAGTTAAATATATCCCTAGTATCAGTCTTTTTTATTCTTGGTATTCTATACTATAATTTTACTTGTTCTGGTTTTGTTAAGTCTATATTAATCAATTGACTTGATTTTGTTATCCGGATACTAATAAAGTTTATGTATTAATTACTTACTCGTGCTTTCGAATTTCATTCTTTATAAATAAAATACTCCATTTACTCATCACAAATTTTTGCGTTAGGTCGGCCTAACGGTTGGGCCAATTATTCGCCGCTCCTATTATAAGTCATGAGTCGAGCGAGGGGGAGCCGAAGGCGTGCTCGGAGTGAGCTCAAAGACAAATTTGTTGTCGGTCTCATTATTTATATATTAATTGAGTCGGCCTAACGGTTAGGCCGGCCTAATGTATATGTGCCTCCTTACTTATTCACTATATATATTAATTTATTAGAATATTAAGCTAATAACCTTTTGCTAGTTATGACTTATGAATTTCAAGACAACACAAATTAATTGGTTAACTATACACTACTAATGTATCTGACTATCTGGTAATTATAAAAAGGTAAATATATTCCAAAAATATAAGTAATAAATAAAATTAAGTTATATCTTGTAAATGAGATCTTGTATTGTCATTTGTGTGTCGGTCTCAATTGCATAGATAAATGGAGGACATGTGACAATTATAAGAGTTTAATTAGGATAATGTGATAAACTAGAGAGAATAGAGAGAGAGAGAAGAATAATAGAGAGATGAATAGTCTTGTATCCAAGTGTATTACAATGAGGACTAAAGCCTTTATTTATAGGGAGATATAAGAGTTAGGGTTAGGGTTTAGGCATCACTAAATAGGGTATGTCAAACATACTATAAATATTTTATAACACTCCCCCTTGATGTCGAACCCTATAAGGATGTTGCCTCGTTAAAACCTTGTCAAAAAAACCCAATGGAACAAAAACTTGATCGAAGGAAAAAAAGTACAACTGCTCCTCCTGAAAACAATTGTTGTAGATCTTTGAGTCGGTCCATGTCGATCTTGTTCTCCAATATATCTCTAAATATTGATGTTGATAATGCCTTATTGAATAAGTCTGCCAAATTGATCTCTTGAGCGACTCTTTGATGTATCTTCCTTTGAGTTGTCTTCATAGATAATCTCCTCGAACTTTATGATGTTCATTCCACATTAAAGAGCTCATCGGAAAACCCAATGGGAAAAATGCGATGGAGAAAAAATACATGGCATAAATTTGCTCATGCTTTAGTTGCCTCATTAAAAACCTTAGCTAAGAAACCCGATAGGAAAAACTTAGAAAGGGAAAAAGAGTACAACCATTTGGTCTTTAGGACCATTTGAGACCTTCAGGGTCGACATAATCTTTAGAATAATTTATCATTTCTCCCCATCAAGATGATAATCTTGTGTCCAATATAAGATATATTTTGTACATGGAGAGATGAGAACAATTTATCGTTTTACCCTCTCAAGATGACGATCTTGCATTCCAAGATATTATATTTATTTTTTATGGGGAGGAAATTACTAAATGAATATACTAGATTATCACTATCGCTCTTCAAGAGCTTGTGTGTGGAAAAATAAATTTCCTCTTATTTTTCCAAACATTATGTGCAACATGAATGTAAAATATATCTCATATCATATTATATATAACTAGTATGAGATTAAACTTTACGGAAATTATATAAATAACATCCAAAGTAGCCACCAATATCGAATCTCGATTCTTTCATTTAGTAGACCAATATGGTTAACACTAATGGAAATTCTCCTTTGAGAAACATTAACACTTGCTAGCAAGTTAACTTTTAATTCTATATCAAGCTTGATAAAATAGTGCTCCAAAAGCACACAAGTAAGGAACTTCTAGTCCTTATATATCTTTATTATCTTCTTGAGGTCTACATGAGTTCTTATCCACTTCAAGTGGCAAGACAACCATTAGGTAGCTAAATGGATAAAATTTTTTCCATTAAATATGCTCGATCAACAAGTCGAGATAATTAATACTTAGTTTTATCTAAATATCAAACTTCGTCTTTAGACAAGTATTTAAATATAATTTTTCATATACAGTATCCTCTTCAGGAGGAATTCACTAGTCGGTTATTCAACCAAACTATATAATATATTTTCTAACTCGAAATAGTACATGTTGTGAATTTAATATTCCTATTATTTAAGGAATCTCGAGTCCGTCGGGGACTTTCATATAATATAATGTCAATGGGAGAATGGTTTTAAGTATTTACTAAAACCTTTGATATGATCAACTCACTTCTTTGGTTTCTTTTGTACAAGCATACATTTATATGTGTCCTACTGGGACAATATTCATGGATAAAATGCTTTTGGGTACGAAGTCAAAGACTTTCACTTTTGTTTAGCGAGTTAAGCTATTGCTCAATTGCTTCTTTCTATTTCATTTAGTGCTTCCGACACTCAATAATCATCTATAGTACTGGATCCAGATTTTCATTCCAAATTTAGCAAACAATTTATTGAGGCAAAAGTGTTGTCGATAACTATAATTTTTTATATGTTTCTCCTATATTAACAAAGTTAATTACAACTTTAGTGAAACCACATTTTCATTCATCATTTCTCAAAGTATTTTGATGTGGTCGTTCCATAATCCAATATAATTATTTAACTCACGTGCAAGTATGTTGGGTCCCGGAGGGGTACTAAACTGGTGTATGGGGGGAATACACCAGTAGGCTATTTTTGCAAAGTGCAGCAAGGCACACAGAGTTCAGTTTTAAAAACAAGGCAGAAACTGTGACTGAAGATAGTTCAGTCTGTGTAACTTCAGTATGGAAACTGGTTGCCAAACTGAAGTTCAGAAAAGGTTCAGTCTAGAGTTTTAAAACAAAAGATGAGTTATGAATCTTACTAACTATCCGAAGATTGGTTAGTTAGACTAATAACTCCGCAG